>OZ038506.1:5221235-5331235 GCA_964036315.1 Acanthosepion esculentum
TATATATATATATATATATATATATATATATATATCTGGGTGTATATTGTATATATCTTTATATATATGCGTATATGTGTCTATATATCTATATCTATATGCATATGTATATATGTCTGTGTATATATATATATGTGTGTGTGTGTGTGTATATATATCTATGTGCATATATATATATGCGTGTGTGTCGGATTATGTATGTCTATATATCTATATGTGCATCTGTCTATGTATGTGTGTGTGTGTGTGCATGTATATATATATATATATATATATATATATATATATATATATCTGCATGTGTCTGTGGTGGTATCTGTGTGTGTATATAAATATATATATTATAGGTGTGTGGGTGTGCATTGGTGTCTATGTGTCTGTGTGTGTGTTTGTATGCCTATATATATATATATATATATATATATATATATATATATAAAAGATAGATACTGACATTTATAATCTAGTAGATGAACAGATAGTAACAAGAATCAAAATCATTTCAACCTTTTATCATTACTATTCATCTTTAGTCAAGAAAATCTATGTAAAATGTTAATCAGAAAGCCATACTGAGAATGGACAAAGGGTATGTTTTGACCCCATGACAGACAAATTTGTTGTGACCTATTTTTCTGAATGTTCATTTGGAAAGTGAAACATCATTTGCAGGAGTTTAAAATGAAAATCACCAAATCATCAATAATATTTATATTTTTTACCTTCAACATTTGTGAGGTAATTTCAATAGTCATTCTGTCTGTTGCATATTGAAAATCAGTAAGAAAGGGATTGTCAGGGGTCAGGAAGTGAAGCAACTATCACTGATATGATAACTCTATAATATGTACAATTTAACTAGAGTAAAATATTGTAAGTAATTTATTAAAGAAATGCATTGCAAATTATAAACATAGGGATTGTCATGGGTCAGGAATTTCAGCAAACATTACAGAGGGAATAGGTTATCATATAACTCTGATTTCTTAACTGTTTTAATTCATGACTGTTCTATTTTTTAAATAAGACAAAAAAATGTAAAAGAAAAAAAACCAACTTCCTTTTATCCGATAAGATATTTTACAAATCAAGTGGAACAAAAAAGTAAAATAAAAAAACCAGCAGCTCAGAAAACAACTACCCACTGGTAGCAAACAAAACTGGGTAAATTCAAACTAAAAACAGGAGTGAAACGCAGAGGTCTTAACTTGAAAGCTGGTCACTTACCCAAATCAAAATAGGAACCCTTTTGTCGAAACCCAAACAGACGTTTTTTCCCCATCTCTTCAGCTTTTCATGGGAGGGTGAGGATTGTTGGCTATAAAGTGTTGCTCAGGCAAGTTGTGTGACAAGCTTACTTAGACAGTAACTTTCTCAGGCCTTCAGCTAACAAGTCCGTAGTCTGATAGCAGATAAATAAAGTATCCAGTTTGCAGAATATATGGAACCCTACAGCTATGGATGGTAAAGAGAGGTTGGCTTGAGCTTGTAAAATTCACAGAAAGCAGAGAGAAAGAAAACAGCTTGTGCTGTGAACACAACATTAATATTCATTGATTATCTCAACAAGTGGTTAGTTCGCAGGAAGGTAACTAATGCTGATGGTGATGACGGTGGTGGCGATCTCTGCAATGGCTGTTATGAGGGTGGCACTAGAGTGCATTGGAGCAAAACTTATTTGTAGGATGGGTTAGGGTGAGTAAGATTAGTTGAAAGGATGGGTTGGAGTGGAGGTCTTTGATTTGAGAAGGGGAGGGAATGAGATAAAGAAAGAGGAGGAGGGAAAGAGGTGGAGAGGAAGTAAGAAGAAAAAGAAAGTGGGGAGAATACAAAAAAGAGGAAGGAGGAGAAAATAAAGAGGAAATTTACAATAGAGGGTGAGGGGGTGTGATGGAAAAGAGAGAAGAGAAAATAAAGAGAGGTGGGAGAAGAAAGTAAGGAGTGAAAAGAGAATAAGTAAGAAGCAGATAAAATATAAAGGAAAGGCGAAAGTAATATATAGAGAAAAAATGAAGATGAGGTGAGAAAAATAGAAAAACTGGAGGGAGGGAGGGAGAGAGAGAGAGAGAGAGAGAGAGACAAAAAAGAAAAAATGAAAAAGAAAAGGAAAAAAGAAAAAAGAAAAGAAAAAAGAAGAAAAAAGGAAAAGAAAAAAGGAAACAGAAAATGGAAAAGAAAAAAGAAAAAGGGAAAAGAAAAAGGGGAAATTAAAAAAAAGGAAAAAGAAAAAAGGAAAAAGAAAAAGAAAAAGGAAAAAGAAAAAGAAAAAGAAAAAGGAAAAGGGAAAAGAAAAAAGGAAAAGGAAGAGGAAAAAGGAAAAAGAAGAGGAAAAAGAAAAAGACAAAAAAGAAAAAATAAGAAAGATGAAACAAAGAAAAAGTAAGAAAAAAGAAAGTAATAAAGAAATACAGGTAAAAGAAAGAAGAAAAAGAAAGAAAGAAGAAAAAGAAAGAAAGTGAGGGAGGGAGAAAGAAGGAGAGAAATAAAAAGAGAAAGGTTAGGTAAAAGAATGAAAGTAGAAAGAAAGGGCAGATAAAGATGAGAAAAAGAAAAGTAGGTAAAAAAACATGAAACAAAGAACTGTGAAAAGATTACAAAAATATCAGAGAAGAAAAAAAGAATGAAAAAAAATAACCCGGAAGAAAGCAAAAGAGAAATGAAAGAAGAGAATATGGCAAAGAATGAAGAAGGAAAGAAAATCAAAAATGGAGCTTGGAAGCAAAATCAGGAGGAGATCAGTGACTGCAGAAGATGCAGAAGAAAATGAAGAAGAAAGAAGAAGGAAGTGTTGAAAGAGAGAAAGAAATGTGTTTCCACCAAAAGGAATGAGGAGTAAGAATTGATAAAGGAGAGATTAGAGAGATAAGAAGATGGAGGTACTCTAGTTTTATTAGGAAAAAAAGGAGGAAAATTGACAAGTTAAAATTAGGAAAGAAAAGAAGGTAAAAATAGCAAATAAAATAAACACAAAAAGGAAAGCAAAAAAACAAACAGGAGTGATGGAGAAAGGAGAGTAATTTTGCTTAACTGTGACTTTTTTTTTCTTTAGTCAATTTAATTTTGTTTTTTATTTAATTTTCTTTTCGTAATGGCCCATGTCAAATTGGATTTTTTTTAAAGAGCAAAACAACAACAAAAAAAAAAACCCAGGAAAAACCAGCAAACACCAAATTCCAAAATGCCAAACCAAAAAATATTCTCAAATCTTCAAAATCTCAATTCCTGGAATACTGAGCATCGAAAATGTTTTGTTTGCAAAATGCACAAAATCTTATGCAGATACACTGCACAACACTGCACTTCAAACTGTGAAATGCAAATCTAAGAGTGCTAATATTTGTAAGGAAAATTCAAAAATTGAATATCAGACCATCTTGGAATGACCTGCATGTCTTTCACTAAAAGAGAGAAAAAGAAAAATATCTTTAAGTGTGGAATTTACTTCAACTCTTTCAATCCAACTTCATATGCAAAATGTAAATGCATTACAACTAATTTCACTAGAGTAAAGCATTGCAAAGAATTTATTGAAGAAATGCATTGTAAAGGGATTGTCATTGATCAGGAATTATGGCAAATTTAATTGAGAATGGAGACAATTACAATTTAGATTTCCTGGAAGGGTTTTTTTTTTATCATGAACTCATCTATTTTTTAATTGACAGAAAAATATTTAAAAATACATAATTTCCCTCCACAAACAATTTTTTAGTTTTTTTAAAAAAATTAATAAATCCCTACTCTTTAGATCTGATATGTTTTTAAATAACCTTTTGTTAGAATCTGTCTATATTTCTGAGATGAGGTATTATGTACACTATTTACATTATCTGGACTATTGTCCACATCTTTGTTGCCATATTTATGACAACGTTTTGGCCTTTCAGTATCTGTCTATATTTCTGAGATGAGTTATTATGTACACTATTTACATTATCTTTCTTGAACTTATATATATATATATATATATATATATATATATATATATATATATATATATATAAGTACCTTGGATCAAATGGTGGTTTAATTTTCGATCCCTGTCTCGAGATCACATTTTTTTTTTACTTGAAGATTTCCCAAATGTAATGCACAGGTTGATAGATGTAATTCCCACTCTTTAAAATAAAAATAAAAATGGGGTGTCTATTTTAAATAGGAGTATCCACTGTAATAAAGTTTGAAGTAATATGTGTGTGTGTGTGAAAATATTTTCTTTGGTGAAATAGATTTTTCCTTTTCTCCTTTTTTAAATTTTTTGTACAAAGATTTTTCATTAAAGAAGAAACAAATTTTTAATTAACAATCAAATTTTTTCAAAAAGTATGAAAAAATACTAAAACAAAAATTTAATTCAAGAAACAAATAAAAAAATAAAAAATCTGGAAAAAACAACATTTACTCACTTTCATTTATTAAGCATTAAATTATATCACTCAGAATCTTCCATAGTTTACATAAATTAAATCGCTTAACATCCTCCATAGTTAGTGTCCTTGAATTTAAAAATTTTTGAAAAGCTAATGATATTTTAACTTCTGTCATATTGCAAAATAAAAAATCCTTACATTTACCTTGATAAAGTCCATCAGAGGGTGAAAGGCATTGGCCAAGAAAAGTTTTCTGTTTTTATATATATATATATATATATATATATATATATATATATATATATATATATAGCATAATGAGAAGCCACGTATACTTTCTTGATATGTATATAATATGGAGAAAACAACTGAAAAGTTGCAAATTAAAAAAAATTGAATGTTTTTTTGTGAAAGTATTTATTTATATTTTTTTATATATATATATTTGATATTTCAGATCTGCCCCGATCTTTCGTCAGAAATAAATTAAATAACTGTATAACTGTATTCAGAAGTTTGTTTACATGTAGTGTCCATCACGTGATGTGGAATGCAACTGTGTTTGAATATTTCTAACGTAAATCTAACAATAATATTTTAGATGTTGTTTAAAAAGTTTTTTTTAACTATATCTAAAAAAAATTTTTTAACTATTGAAATATTTATACAGATTTAAAATTCCCAAGTCTTTGTTTTCTCCATATTATATATATATATATATATATATATATATATATATATATATATATATACATGTTAAAAATGAGAGAAACCACAAACGTTTATGCTTATAATGTAGATTTGTTTTAGTGTATATATTATACTTTATTCTTCATATTTTTGCTACACGCGTTTCCGGTCTTGTGACCTTCTTCAGCCAAATAAAAAGAATAAATTTACCTTATGTCCTTTTAACCATAACTTTTTTATAAGACATTATGAATATATGGAGAGGGAATTACATACACGTGCCAGGGCTAACAGGGACACGCATGCACACACAATACACAAAAGTGGAAATGCATTTGACAGACTCAAGTGCAATGTAGGGATAGGAAAACATCTCTCATCAACACATCTATCATCACCACCTCCCAGACCAAACCTAATGGTTTTATTACCACTTAAGCAGAAATTCACATTTTCCAAAAGTCCAAAAATGAGATCAAGGCTCACTAAAAATACAGAAAACAAACAATGAAACATTAAAAGAACACAAGGTAAATTTATTCCTTTTATTTGACTGAAGAAGGTCACAAGACCGGAAACATGTGCAGCAAAAATATGAAGAATAAAATATAATATATACACTAAAACAAATTCACATTATAGCCATAAACATTTGCAGTTTCTCTCTTTTTTAAAATATATATTTTTCTCTTGTTGGAACAACCATAACCTTATTCCTATATATATATATATATATATATATATATATAAACCAAGTGTAAAGTAGATTAATTTCAATGTCCAAATATTATATTTAAAAAAAGTGCTCAATACAGAGTAGAGCTTAATAATTATAGTATTTATTAAAAATTATAACAAAATAATGTTATAAATTGCTACATAAATGCAATCTTGTTTCAGTACTCTAGGTGCTTCTTCAGGTGGTGGTGGTTAACTGGAGAATAAACAATCATTTTAAAGTTTAAAGGCAGAAGTACCCTCACAGGGAGGGAAAAAATGTTTTTCTGCAAAAGGTCCTGGCAGCATATCGGTAAGTAGATGGTAGAATGAATGCCGCAGCATATCAAAATATTTTGGAAGCAAATTTAATGATTTTGGTCGAAAATCATGAACATCCTCGATCTGAAGACAATACGCAAAGAAGAATGGAAGAAAATACCAAGTAAAATTTGCAAATCATTGAGAATTACAAGAAGAAGTTGGTTGCTGTAGAAGGGAATAATGGATATTCTACAAAGTATTAAATCAAGATTATGTATTTTTTTGGTATTGTACAAAGACTTTTTTCATCCATTAAAATGGATAAATGGAATTTTTATTTCTATTAAATCAATTTTTCTGTTTTCTATGCATATTTCGTTATTATGCATCTGTGTTCAGTTAATTATATGAAAAAGTAACGTTATTCATTAGTTGGAAATACAATAAATTAAAAATTTTTATGTGTACGAATATTTGTTTCCGTCCCCCACTGTATATAGTATTTGTGCATAAAAGTTGTGCAAAACAGTGATAAAATATATACTTGTAGATAGATAGATAGATTGGAATAGACCGAGATAGATAGATAGATATGAACAGGTAGGGATAGATAGATAGATATGAACAGGTAGGGATAGATAGATAGATATGAACAGGTAGGGATAGATAGATAGATATGAATAGGTAGGGATAGATAGATAGATAGGAACAGAAACTGAGATAGATAGATATGAACAGACCGAGATAGATAGGAACAGAAACTGAGATAGATAGATAGATATGAACAGGTAGGGATAGATAGATAGATAGATAGGAACAGAAACTATAGATAGATAGATAGATAGATAGGAACAGAAACTGAGATAGATAGATATATAGATATGAACAGACCGAGATAGATAGGAACAGAAACTGAGATAGATATATAGATATGAACAAACTGAGATAGATAGATAGATAGACATGAACAGACGGAAATAGATAGATAGATATGAGCAGAGTATGTGATAGTGAAGAATATGGATAACTGGATTTTGCCAAATGGCTTTATTGTCCTGAAATTAAGCTTTTATTTGACAGATGAAATATTAATAAATGAAGTAGAGTCAGATGGCTGTGGATCAAAATACCTTTTATATGTTAATGGCTTTTAATAAACAGTAAACTCTTGACATAGCAGATCCTTGTATCAGACATTTCAGATTTAATGGACCTTATTGTACGGCTGAAATATCCTATTTTATTTTCATGTTTGCCATTAATAAAATATTGAAAATTATTTTTTATTTGTCTCTTATAATAACCAATGCTTTTAAATGATGCCTCAAATATATGTTCTGGAAACATGGCTTTTGACACAGAGGTTTTAGATAAAATTTTGGGACACTCAACTACAGAATAAATATTTCATGTTATTTATTGTAATTTAATAAATTTATGAGAGTTTTTTTATGTTAAGAAGAAAATTAAAAAAGATTTTATCGCAGCATTTCAGCTGATATGTTCTTCAGCCTTCCTCAGGTGTATATTGCATCCAGTGGCCATTAGATGTCAATCTAGACATTATTCACCCCAGTATCTCCATCTTTGTTGTTTTTATCCCAACCTCCCACCCGATATGTTCTTCAGCCTTCCTCTCATTCATGTTGCATCCAGTAGTCTTTAGATGTCACTCTACACATTATTCACACCAGTATCTCCATCTTTGTTGTTTTTATCCCAACCTCCCACCCGATATGTTCTTCTGCCTTCCTCTCATTCATGTTGCATCCAGTGGTCTTTAGATGTCACTCTACACATTATTCACACCAGTATCTTCATCTTTGTTGTTTTTATCCCAACATTTCAGCTGATATGTTCTTCTGCCTTCCTCAGGTGTATGTTGCATCCAGTGGCCATTAGATGTCACTCTACACATTATTCACACCAGTATCTTCATCTTTGTTGTCTTTATCGAAATATTTCGGTAGATATATTCTTTAGTCTTCCTCAGGGTTTTGTTCATCTCTCACTTAAATTAAAATAACACAGTACCAATTGTTTTCAGTTAGAAAATCTTTTAAGTCATGTTTCCAATTTTAATTTGTAAATTCTACTGCCATCTTAGCTTGGAACAGGACTAAAATAGTGAAGAACCCAGTGAAGATTAAACTGCTCTATGATTGTCTTGCAAGATCAACTTAAAGACCATCACTCTAGAACATGTAGTCAGTTAACTATAGGTATAGGGCTTCTTTTTTTCTTATCAGATAAATGTGTTCAGACTTTGGAAAATGTGACTTAAGCCTTTCTTTGACGACAGAAGTTTTCGGGATTTAATTTTTTTCAAGAAAACCTAACTCATATTTAAAGCTCTACTGTTGAAAAGAACAATTATAGCTTTTAAGATTTTATGTGACGTGTTATTTAACTGATGTCTTTAGAAATGCTGCCGGTCAAACAGACTAACATCTTTTAGCAATTTTATGTTTTAATTCCATAATCCTTATTTTGGACTATTTACATTGTTCGGACTGTTGTCCTCATCTTCATTGCCATATTCAAAACATTTCAGCTGTTGTATGTTCCAGGTGATTAGAATTTCGAAGTGAACACTTTATTTTGTCCAGTCTCCAAGTTTTTGTTCAACTCTGCTGTAGACAGGTATTGAACTCATAACTCTTTGGGTCAAGTCACTGGATTCAGAGTTGAGTTAAAAGGGAGATAACTGATACTGAGACATCCTGAAGTGGCGTGGTACATGGAACTAGAACAATCTACCCCTGTGGATGGTTCAGTTTGAAATTCCAATCACCTGAAGAATGCTGGAGCATACATCAGCCAAAATGTTGTAAATATGGCAACAAAGATGCGGACAACAGCCTGAACAATGTAAATAGTGCAAATAGTTACAATATCTCATCACAGAAATATAGACAGATCCTGAAGAAAGTCAGAGCGTACAATGGCAAAAACAGCGTGAATGTGATGACAAAGATGAGGACAAGAGATTGAATGATGTAAATAGTTACAATACCTCATCTCAGAAATACAGACAGATCCTGAAGAAGGCTGGAGTGTACAACAAATAAAATATTGTGAATATGGCAACAATGACAAGGACAACAGCTTGAACAATGCAAATAGTTACAATACTTCATCACAGAAATATAGACAGGTCCTAAAGAAAGCCAGAGCGTACAATAGCCGAAATGTTGTGAATGGGACAATAAAGATGAGGACAACAGTTCAAATGATGTAAATAGAAATATAGACCGATCCTGAAGAAGGCTAGAATGTACAACAGCTGAAATGTCGTGAATATGGCAACAAGGACAACAGTCTGAACAATGTAAATAGTGTAAATATTTACAATACCTCATCTCAGATATAAAGACAAATCATGAAGAAGACTAAAGTGTACAATAGCCAAAATGCCATGAATGCTACAATGAAGATTAAGACAACTGTCTGAACAATGTAAATAGTGTAAATAATTACAATACCTCATATCATAAATATAGACAGATATTCATAATCGTTGTTATTGATTGGTTGATTGATTTTATAACATGTAAATTGGACCCAGCAAAAGATTAGCCAAGAAGATGATTTCCTGATAATATCGGCATCTGGCACAAATAGAGGAAAACATCTCAGCTTCCTTGGCAACCTTGGTCTATTTTTACAGTGTACCAGTAGCTGATGCTTAAGTTTACATAAAAAAATTCCAGCGTCCAAATGCTAATCTTTAAAGAAGGTATGAAACATGTGAGCAATGACAAAGTTTTAGAGAAAGTGAACAGAAAAAGAATGCTTATACTTAACATCAGGAAGAGAGAACAGACGATTTCTACGGAACGTAATGAGAAAAGATGGCTTGGAAGATTGAACGTAAGAGGGATAGAGGCAGAAGACACTTAACCGACCTAATGTCTTGAGTACTGATTTTCTAAGCATAGCTTAGAGGTGGCACATGGCCGAAAGTATGTGGCTCCCAGTGAGGATCGAACTCACTATTCAATTGTAACTGTTTTAGCGGGACCAGCTTGCTAAATATTACACCACACTGAGGCACCCACCTAGTGTCTTGAGTAAATGGAGGACGGAACAACGTTTAGGAAAGATACAAAAAAGACAAAACTTTATAAGAACTACAGAGGACAAGATAGTTTGTTTGTTTAACCAGCATATCGACCTTCGTTGAGCCATTTAATGCTGAAAAGGTTTGTTTTTTTTTCTTCTTTTTCAAAAAAGTATAGTTGGTAATATTGTTTTTTCAAAAAAGTATAGCTGGTAATATTGTTTTTTCAAAAACGTATAGCTGGTAATATTGTTTTTTCAAAAAAGTATAGCTGGTAATATTGTTTTTTCAAAAAAGTATAGCTGGTAACATTGTTTTTCAAAAAAGTATAGCTGGTAATATTGTTTTTCAAAAACGTATAGCTGGTAATAATATTTTTTCAAAAACGTATAGCTGGTAATAATATTTTTTCAAAAAGAAATGTGCTGGAAAAGACCTGGAAGTTTGGAAAAGACCTGAAAGTTCACTATTTGCCCATAGCTGGGACCCCAACAGGTGCTACCACCCCGGGTCGGGGTGGACCTGGGAACATCAGCAATTAAGAGGTGGTTCCACGCTTCCTCAAAACCTCCTGATCAGAGGCCTTGCTGTTGGATGCAGTTTAATGTTGTACCCAGGACGACAGAGGACAAAAAATTGTTGTAGAGCCAATGGTAGTCAATGGCTTAAAGAGAGACAGAAGAACATAGAAGAAGAAAGTGGTAAACTGTTATCACTTGGTGCAATGCAATCTACTTACACACCATGAGTCATTGCATTAGAATAACAGAAGATGCCTTCAAAAAGCAAAGCAAAGTACTAAGAAATGGGAAAACTTTGTTAGAAACAAAGAAAAACATGTTGAATTTTTTTTAATCATTTCACTCCAAGCAAGGCAATAAAGCCTCTAAGATGCAAGAGGTTACTGAGTGTTAGTGAATATAAAAAAAAACATTACTAAGGAGAAAGAACAATAAAAGAACAGAAATTAAGATACACAATAATAATTGACATTACATTTAAATTTTTGAAGATGTCTGGGAAGCTAGGAGCCAGAAGAGAGTTCCACATGCGAGAAGTGCGATAGAAGAAACTGTTAACATAGAACTTACAATCATATCTAGCCATTCCAACTGTAAAATGATGAGATCTTGCCGCCAATCTAGTACTGCGCTTAAATTAATAAAGTCATCAAAACAATTGCCATGAAAATATTTCTAGAAAAAACAAAGGGAAGCTATGGTGAGAAAAATGACTGAAGTCGAGATGCCAGGTCAGGACCAATAACATTGCAGATTCTTCTTTGCATTTTATCAAGAATATCTAAACACATAGCAGAAGCACCAGACCAGATGAGGCAGCAATATTGGACAAATAGTAAGCTATATAATATCAATCCTTTTATATGGCAGAATGCGGGACAATTTCCTCATAAATGTAGAGAAGACTTGAAGCAACAGAGATGTGATTCTACAGAAGCATGGATAGAGCATGTGAGTAACAAGGAAGTTTTAGGGAAAATGGAAACAAAAAGGATGCTTATATTTAGAAGCAGAAAGAGGTAGTTTGAAATTTCTAGGATACATAATGAGGAAAGAAGGCTTGGAAAATTTGACACACCCAAGATATATTGAATACAAGAAGTATGAAAGAAAATAGTGAGTCACATACATAATAAGCTTGTGTAAATGGATGCAAAACAGGAACTGGGAGAGGACAAACATTACTTAGAGCTACAAAGGATAGGATGTTGTGGAGAATCATGATCACCCATGTCCTGTATAGCACGAAACATAAAAGAAGATAAAGAAAAATGTTCCAAACAGCAATGTAATATTATATATGGCAATGAATGTTCGATAATTTCCTCACAGATGAAGACTTGAGGCAGCAAAGATTCTACAGAAGGATGCTGGGAATGCCATGGGTGGAACATATAAGTAACAAAGATGTTTTAGGGGAAATAAAAACAAAAATGCTGCTTATCCTTAGAAGCAGAGAGAGGTATTTCGAAATTTCTAGGAAATTTCTAATGAGGAAAGAAGGCTTGGAAAATTTGGCACTCACAAGATATATTAAAGGCAAATAGGACAGAGAGAAACAGTGAGCTTGTGTATATGGAGAGCAGAAGGAGGAGAGAGGGGAATGGTAAAAAGACAATGATTTGTAAGAGTTATGAAAGATAGACAATTGTGGAGATCCATAAATAGAATAGACAATTGTGGAGATCCATTAATGCCCACATCCTGATGGAACACAATATAAAGAACAAGTCTCTCGGATTCAGGGAGAAAATATTGGATATCTTTTATTAAATTATTGATTCTTCTGATTTTCAAATATTTCTGTTGACTTGCTAGTCTCATTTGCTATTCAATGGATCATTCTTGCATGCCTTGTTTATTCTAGCAAACCATTTTTTGGAATGAAAATTGATTTTAATTCTTTGTTTATGACCAACACAGAGTGTTTGGTAGCATTTTCCAAGTGACTACGCCTGTATGTTGCATCATTCTTCATATCATCTGTATTTGTCCTTAAACCGTTTTCTCTTGTCTGTCCATTCTTTAGAATTTTTCTTTTCTCTTTTTGTTTTCAGTTCCATTCCTTTCTTCTCCCTTCCTTTTCTTTCACTATTCTTTTTCAATTTTCCTTCTTTTCTCAAAGGCTTTTTTTCTCTTCCTTTTTCCTCTCTCCCTTTCTTTCATTTCTTCATCATTTTCTTACTTGTCTCTTTCTTCTTTTCTTCTACCCACTCTTTTTCATTTTTTCTCATTGCCTCCACCTCACCTTTCCCTTCTCTCACCATTTTCTACTCTCCCCTCTTCTTCTTTCTTTCAAGCTCTCCTTTTCATCTTTTCTCATTGTCTTTCTTTTCTCCCTTTTCATTTTCAGCCATTTTTCTTACTGTTTCCTTTTTTTTCTTTACTCATTTCCTCTTCTATTCTTTCCTCCCTTTTTTCTTTTCATTTCTACTCCTTTTTTTCTTTTCGTTCTTTCTTTTTCCGTCCTTACATTCTCTATTATTTCTTTTTTGTTTCTCCTTTTTTTTTCACGTCTTTTTTCAATCTTTCCTTTTCTCTTTTTTCCCCCCTTTTTTCATTTTTTTGCTTTTTTTCCTATTCTCCCATTTTTTCAACTTTCTTCATTTTCATTCTTTATATATCACAAAAGAAAGGTAGGAAATAAAAGGAAAATAAAGAAAGAAGGAAAGAACAAAAACTAAATCTGGAATAAAGCAAAAAATAATAAAGAAAGGAAAGATGCCGGAAGAAAAAAAAGAAGAAAGAAGAAAGAGAAAAAAAAGGAAGAAAAGAAAGAGTAATGAAAGGTGTAAAGTAAGGAAGAAAAAAGAAAGAATAAAAAGGAAATAATCAACAAAGAAAAAAGAAATATTCATTCTAAATGAAGAAAGCTTAACTCAAAAAAAAAGAAGCCAATTTAAGAAAAAGAAAAAAGTACCAAAAAAAAAAAAAGTAGTTTTTTGTGAAATTAAAAAAAACTAATGGTGGAGAGGAAAGTAAAAAGAAGAAAAATATTTTGGGGCTGATGAAGAGAAAAGAAGAAGAAATAAGAAAAATATTTGCAATGAAGAAATGAGTTTCAAATAGTCACAGTTAATACGTATTTAGAATAATATCTAAATAATCAACATAGTTTAAGACATGAGATGTATATGTAATGCTATCAAAAAATAAAAATATAAAAACAACTTATAACTCTGGCATCAAAATACGTAACATGCAAAATATTTACAGAATGAACCAACAACCAAAGAACAAAAAAAGAAAATTTTTGCAGTAGAATTAAAAAATATTTTATTTCAAACATTTGCTTTTTGTTTCCCTTAAATGATTAAATTCTTCATTAGCACAAAAACAGGCTTTGTTTTAATCATTTCACCCCAAACAAGGCAATAAAGCCACTAAGACACAACGGGTTTCTGAGTGTTAGACACTATATGAAAACATTCATAAATTTCAATCCAAGCTGTAATAAAATGGCACAGATTTATGAAATAGGATTAACTCATTTCTTTGGCGTTATGGCCAAAGTGAACGCCATTTCTGCATCTAAGTCAGGCAGATAATTGGATCAATAGATTACTTTCAGACAGGAAGATATGTTATCTGTTGATCCGGATTGAAGTCTGCAAAGAGTCTTTGATTATGAAGAATCTAACAAGATTCAATATTTGGAGTTGTAATATTAAAACCTGCAACTGAAAGGGGGATTTCTGATCTTACCAAAACTTTTACCAATTTTGATCCTCTTTCACTCTTTCTGATTCCAAGAACATTTCCTTAAAGAGAATTTCTATACTGAATAGAAAAGTTCTTTAAAACAAAATAAATTAATGAATATGGAATTGTGAGTTCAATCCCTGGGCCAGGTAGTAGAAACTGTACAAGGAATAAATGGGAAGAACACAAAAGACAAAATATTCCTAGACATAGTCAGTGGAACAAGAACAATCTATCCCTTGAGATTAAATAAATGTTTCAGTTTGAAATGGAACCATGGTATTTTGGACACTTGCCTGTCTCTTTTCGGAAACTGGTCTTTTCCCAGTAATCTCCCTTCTGCCTTACTATTAATAACCTCCTTTTATTGTTGACTCTTCAAAAGAAAATGTAACCGTCTTTTAAGTTCATTAAAGCCTTCTAAAGGTCTCATGTCTTCTTGTTATTACTTTAGGAACTCATTTTTTAATCTACACTCTTGTCCCACTTCTGGGGTCACTAACATCCTACCAGCAGAGATAGCCTTGTGTTCACAAGGATAAAAAAAATCATACAGAGAAATAACACTAAAAACATGTTAAATGGGAAATTAAATTCGTACAATTTTATTTATTTTGTGTATTGGTGTGTGTGTCTTTTAGTTACATGTGTTTTAAGGTTGCATGTGATAAATAACAAGCAATGTGCTGAGGAGATGAGATGCACGTCTTGACACTCCAATAGTCGGTGGTGAAGAGACTTAATTCTGCATTTTTCGTGCCTTCAGGCAAGAAAAATTTCTGTTGCATTCTGGGAGAACTTTTATTATTTTGGTTTTAATTAATTTATTTTAAACAAAGTTTTAATGTTATTTGTTTTATTTTATTTTTATTTATGATAATCATTATTATTATTATTTTATATTTTTACTTATTATTATTATTATTATTATTATTAATGATGATGATGATGATGATGATGATGATACTACGCAGTGTCCGTGTGTAGGGAATTTAGTGGCATATTAATTGTGAGATCAATCCCTGGGTCAAGTAGTGCACACTCAGACTCAGTGGGGACAGAGGCAAGCAATAAGTGAGTAGTAATAAATAAGAACAACAAGGTGAGAGATATACCTATTAATGGAGAGCCGGATGAGAACAAAACCTACCCCCATTGATTAAATAAAAAGGTGATCAACAGAAACTGAAGAAGTCCAAATAACTAAAACATTATGAAAACAAAAACAACAAAGACGAAGAAATTTGTCTGGCTTTAAATAAATTAAATTCACAATCAGCATTTAAGGTTATAGCTGAGCTTGAACCCTGACCACTGTTGCCAATGAGAAACAGACACTAATCTTATCCATTGTGTCAGTCAAAGTAGTGTGTATGGAATTTAGAAAGGGAATGAGAAATTGATTTTTATTACGTTTTGCCATGTGTTGATGGCAAATTCAGAAGAAAAAACTGAAAGAACTACTAGACAAACGAGCTGTAAGCAAGGACAAAGGACTAACTGTCAATTCTAAGATGATAGAATGCATAGTGTTAAACAAAATGGTGAGATTAACCATTTCCTTAAGAGAAAACATTGACCAAACAGTTAGTGTTACTATTGGTTGAAATTTATAAATTCTTTCTCTTAAAACTGTTTTTCAGAATTTAGACTTTACTATAGTCCAATCATTTTGAATGGATTCCTATATTAAAATCATTTCCAATGCATTCCTATGGCAATAGTAAGGGTGAGATTGACCATCTTCATACAGGAAACATTCGGACTTCATTGACCAAACAGCATTACTGTCAGTTGAAATTTATAAGTTCTTCCCCTTATAATTGTTTTTAAAATTTAAACTTTACTATAGACCAATCATTTTGAATGGATTCATGTATTAAAATCATTTCCAATGCATTCCTAGGGCAATGGTAAGGGTGACCGTTTCCATGCAAGAAAAATTTGGTCTTCATTGACCAAACAGTTTGTGTTACTGTCAGTTGAAATTTATAAATTCTTTCTCTTATAATTATTTTCAGAAATTAGACATTACTATATTCTAATCATTTTGAATGGTAGATTCCTATATTAAAATCATTTCTAATTCATTCCTATGGCAATGGTAAGGGTGAGATTGACCATCTTCATACAGGAAACATCCGGCCTTCATTTATTGAACAGTTAGTGTTACTGTCGGTTGAAATTTATAAATTCTTTCTCTTAAAAATTTTTTTTGGGAAAATAGGTTTCTCAGGTTTCAAGTGTTTTTTCAGTCTAATAAAAGGAAAACTGAATTCCAAACTGTAATGAAGGCAATGGGAAACCATTCCACTATCTTTCCCAAGAATCCATGGCAATTCACAGATAATAAAGAAAAGGAATCTGTGGAGAGCCATGATCATTTATATCCTGAAGAGACATGGTATTTTTAAAAAATGTAAAAACTGAAGTATGAAATCATGAAGAGTATTTCTCTAAATGCTTCTGAAAACAAAATATCAAAATGATGACAATTATTGTAGATTGTATAAAATAAAAAGGATTTTATTCTATTTTTTAACGTAAGTTATCTATTTTCTACAATACAGAATGAGTGCCTTCATGCTTGATCTTCTCAAGAAGTGGACAGATTGGTCTGTAATTTTTTTTAATCGGTATCACCCCCCCCCCATGCAAGGTAGTAATGCCACTAAAAAAACAAGGAGTTGCAGGGTGTGGAAGAATTAGGAACAAAACATTAAAAATGAGCAAAAAGAGGAAAGAGTAATTGGGAGTACAGTAGATTGTGATTGACATTGCATTTAAATTTTTCGTAGATTAAAGTTGGCTGGAAAGCGTGAAACCAGAAGGGAGTTGCACAAGTGAGACGTGTGAGAAAATGGCTCAATTATTATGCTACTGTCTCTGCCTTCCAGCTATGGGTTAAATAGTAGGTGTTGTACATGACAAAAATTCTTATCCTAAAAAACATAATTGCTGACATGATTAACAAAAGATAGAAGAGAAAATGAATTATTACATTTCAAAATATGTTTCAGTGTTAATAAGCCATAAAAAAACAAATCAATCAACTATGAGTTATATAGTAGGGTAGACTGGGCTCTCAAGCCTTGGATGGTAATGAGTCTTAAAAGAAAATTGTGGCAATAACAATGAAAAGAATAGTGGAGATCCATTATTGCCTCTGTCCTGAAGTCCTGAAGGTAATTGATTGAAAAACATAACTGAATATGTAGAATTAGGAAGAGACTTCATCTCAGAATTTCTGGAAACATTTCGTTTACAGTTACAAGCTATTCTACAGTATAAAAATAATTCCATCCTCTTTGACATAACTTGGATCTATTTTCATAAGACATATATATCCTCTACCCCAAGGAAAGTTGGCTCTCTGTGTTGTGCCAGAAAGTTTTTCTTATCTGAGTCCATCCTTCAAAATCTATAAATCAACCATCCGTCCTTGTATAGAAAATTGCTGTCATATATGGCCTGGTTCTCCCGCTGTATGTCTCGAGGTCCGTGACAAAATCCAGAGACAAATATGCAAGATGATAAGTCCTGATCTGGCATCTAGTCTACGATCGCTATCCCACAGATGTACTGTGGCCTCCCTCTGTCTCTTCTACAAATATTTTCATGGCGACTGTTCTGATGAGTTACTTTTACTGGTTCCTGGGCTACATAAATTTAAACATGCTACCAGGCTGGCATCTCGGTCCCACCCTTTCACTGTCAAAATGGTTAAATGTAACCATCTCTTCTACTCAAACAGCTTCTTCTCTTGCACTTCCCATCTGTGAAACTCCCTTCCCCTTACTTGCTTCCCTGATGACTATAATCTTCAAATATTCAAGTGTAATGTCAATCGACATCTGACACCCTGAGCTTGTATCCGGTCCTTCTCTGTATCCTTTCCTCAAACACGCCTCTTTACTCTTGTTCTCAATCCTCTGTAACCCCTTGCATGATAGTGGCACTCCTGACTTGCTTTAAAAAAAACCCAAAACACTGAAGTGGAATGCAGAATGAGTGCTTTGATGTTTGGTCTTTACCCCCGGGGGGCGGGGGATGTGGATTGTTGGGTTGTATAATTATTATGCCATTTGGGGGACTGGGTGGTTAGCTTATTAGCAACAGGTGTGCTAATCCCAGGTGCAAAGATGGGAACATTGCACCAAATCATCTGTATTTTATTGTTAATCATTTCACCCCAGATAAGGCAATAAAGCCACTAAGGCATGAGGGGGGTTACTCAATGTGAGGGTAAATAAGAAAAAGAAAACATTAAGGAAAGAGAACAATAAAAGAACCGAAATTAGAAAGACATTAAATTTTTGAAGATCAAAGCTGACTCGGAAGAGTGTTCCACAAACCAGAAGTGAAAGAGACGTAATTTCATTTCTGTCTGAATTTCAAATTGTGGATTTGGTGACAATGGGGGGGGGGATTGTTTAAAAAGTTAAGCATTTCATTTTTATCATCTCCAAATTTATGATTTTATTGTTCAGCCCAAGGTAGTGGTTGTTAAGACTGAGTGGGAGCTGAATGTATTATTCCATTGTCTTATTTCAAATTAAGTCAAACTGTGTGTGTGTGTGTGTGTGTGTGTGCTTGTATGCATATTAAATGGCACAAACACATATAAACCACTAACCCACAACACAGATATATGCATACATTGCATAGGTGCACACAATGTCACATGCAGACAGTTTGTAACCGACAGAGAATTTGCTCCTCTTTTATAATATAGATGAATTTTGTGTAGCAGATGATTTTCATTTGCTTGTGACATCAGAGCATGAAAGTGTATCATTGACTGTTGACCTTTGTACGGGTCACAGAATCATTGGCATTATTAAGAAGATGGTCATTCAAAGACTGAAAAGGTCAGAGGTTACATTATGACTCAATTGCAAGAATATTACAGTTGAAATCACCTAATAATATATAAAATATATTTTTTTCTATTTTACTTACATTATTTACATGCAGCCCTCATCATTGTTGCGGCTCTTATCAAAACATTTCGGTTGTTCCAATTTTGGAACTAACTGATAAAAATCCACCCCCTCCCTAAATCTATAGACAAATTCTACAGATTCAGAGATTTCTTCCTAACCAATAAAAAGAGACAATTCTCAGTTTGATCCACACATTTTTTTTCTTTCTTACCTTTAAGTCTGTATACTAAAAACACCTTAGCGTATCTGATAAAACAAGATCTTAATCAATAAAATGAGCGACAGTACGTTATGGCTGTGTTTGTAGTTAATGTTAAGAATTTTTTTTATAATGATGTCTTTTGATGACGACATCTCTCAGCTCATAGCTCCCTAAGGAACAATTTAAATCAATTTAAACTATACTTTCATATGCAACATACTCATTAATATATATATATATATATATATATATATATATATATATATATATATATATGAAATGGACAAAGTCTGACAATTATTTTAAGACATTTTTATGTTTATACATTCTTTTTATAGATACAAATATTTAAGTAAATGCTGTTTTATAATAAACAGTATTAATAACATTTACCGGCCTGAATGTCCGAGAAATTTTCATAGAAAATATTCATCCTCCGACAGGAATCGAACCTGTATCCTATACAGAATCGTCATATAGCCTGACGTACCGATTGAGCCCCAGAGGAGCGTTCGGTTAGCAAGGTCGATTTTACTGCTTTTAAACTACAATTCTTCCATGATTCTCTCACATACATTCATATCTGCTCATGGCGTATCCAAATGTAAACAAATGACGTCACACATTATGAAATGGACAAAGTCCGACAATTATTTTAAGACATTTTTATGTTTATACATTCTTTTTATAGATACAAATCTTTAAGTAAATGCTCTGTTTATAATAAACAGTATTAATAACATTTACTGGCCTGAATGTCCGAGAAATTTTCATAGAAAATATTCGTCCTCCAACAGGAATAGAACCTGTATCCTATACGGAACCGTCATTTAACCTGACATGCCTTAACCGATCGAGCCACAGAGGATCATTCAATTAGCAAGGTCTGTTTTACACTGCCTTGTCTTGTATTATATTACTAAGTTGGCTAGAAAGTCGTGACTCACTTAGGAAGGGGAAAGAACATAAAACAAATTTTTATGGAGCAACAGCAACATTAGGTTAGGGGTTAGCCAGAATGTCGTTACTCATTTAACTACCAGCCTCCGGTGAGAAGTGGTTTGTACTTTTGGTTAATCAGGAGAGGAAATAATTTCCACAAGGCTGGCATTTGTTCCACAACAGAATCAGATTGACAAGAAGGTCATGATCTCTGTCTGGTGGGATTTCCAAGGAGTACTGCATTTTGAGCTTGTTCCTCATGGTCACGCCATCAACACTAGACTGTTGTTACCAGAAGTTAGACTGCATGTAAGACAATCTAAAGAAAGAGTATCCTGCTTTGGTCAATCAAAGTTGGGCTTTGTTTCGGCAAAACAATGTGAAGCCACATACTGCCAGGTTGACTAATGAGAAGTTGAAACAGATGGACAGTGTTGAGATTCAGTCCCGATGTCGCTTCAGGTGCCTCTGGCGTTATTCCACTCAGTGGTACACTTCCTTCATGACCAGCAATTCAACCCTTTTGATGAAGTGAAGCTTGTTTACAGTTTTTTTTATACAAACCCACTGAACTGGCATCAGGGACATCAGCAACCCCCATGGGGGAGTGATATAATAAGAGAAAGCTGGGAACCTAGACGCAGTGTAATGGTTAACAAACTTGTCTTGCTAGAACAATTACAACTGAGTAGGGAGTTCTATCCTCACAAGGCGCCTCATACTTTCGGCCTTGTGCCACATCTAAGCTATGCTTAGAAAATCACTAGAATAAGTGAGAGGCAGGAGGACAGCAAGATCCACTGCCATCAGTGTCAAGGAGGAATCAGGTGACACCTCATGTTACATGAGAGAGTGTTATATTATTTCTCAGGTCGAGATAAATAAGACCCAGATTATTTATCCCTAGGGCATTAAGGGCCAAGATATTGGAATAGTGACATAAGATGGGTCACATGGGATGGGGATGGATAAAACATGTGAGCCGATAGGTAGGAATAACTATTGGTTGAGTTTATATAAGGAGGAGACGGCTTATGTAAACAGCTGTGTGGTATGACAAACTCAAAGTAGGAAGCATGATGTAGAAAACTGACATTTGTAATTATCCTTTTGATAAGATAAGTATGGATATTTCAGGTCCATAAGGAGAAACTCTCAGAAATAACCTATATATAGTAAGTTTTGTAGATCGGCTAACAAATTGACCTGAGACGTATGCAATACCTGATAAGAAAGCTCAAACAGTGTCTGAATTAATACTCACAGAGATATTTCCTTGATATGGAGCCCAACTACAGTCGGTCACTAACAATGCACCTGAGAATGTGTAGTTTAAATGGGTCTCTATTACTATGATGTCACTTGTACAAATCAGATACCGCTGGTTCAATTTGCCGTTCTTGCTTTCTGCACACTTCACAATGTAAATCCGAGTTTTCTTCTGCTGTTTTCACTGCTTCAGCCCTCTTTTATCAGGCCAACATTGCAGTCGACCAACCAATCAGCGTTCTTGGCTTTTATTCTCAGTTACCCAAGCAAATAGCCTCCTCCAGTTCAACCAATCAGCACACGGCTTGCTATCAGTGGAAGCATGCCAAACTGTACAAAAAACCCTCGTTACCGCACATACTGCTATAATTGCTAGACGGGAGAGTAATGCCATTTTCATGGAGCAAACTTGCCAATGTCATGTGCTACATGTTAAGGTAAGACCCTTATTTTCCTATGCACCAGATGCAAGTCACTCTGGCTCGCTTGCTTCTATGGGGCTGTTCATGATAATGAGAAAAACCCTATCAAGCATAAATACAATGTATGTAACCAATTTCCCTTATCACCTGCAGAACAATGTGAAGGTGGAGAGGTTCCATAGAACATTAGGAGACATATTAGCAAAACTGGTGGAGAATGACTAAGAAAATTAGGATGTATATTTGACACAGGCCTTGGCTGTGGTGAGGTTCTCTATAAATGAAACCTTGAAGTTCTCAGCATATTATATGTTGTTTGGACATGATGTGGTCTTTCCAGTGGATAATTTACAGAAGCCTCAGACGAATTATATGGGAAGAACGATCATAAGATAATATCAGAGCAACAACAGTTAATTATTTTTGCAGGCTCGGAGGAGAATTAGGCGGGTGCAGACAAAGTGAAATAAAAGAATAAATAAAGGGTGAAAGGAAGTTGAATTAAGTTTAGGGGGTCCTCTATTCTATAAGGTCCATATAAGAGAAGATAAATTTTACCAGAGGTGGGAACCTTATTACAGAATAGTAGAATAGATAGGACTAATGCCGTTTTGGATTTGGGATCAGATGCGAGGAAAGGTTAAAAGAGCTGATGCTAATGATTTAGAACTAGCTGAGGTAAATGGTTGGGAAAATTCCAAACCAAAAAAATAAAAGAAAGGTGAGAAAAGTAATATTCATAGAGTCTGAGGAAATGGAATCAGAGAGTAAATCTGAAAATGAAGAAAAGATGGAGTATGAGTAACTAGTTAGTTACTAAAGAATCGGAAAGGACAAGGAGGTCCTCAGGTGTGGAGGCGGATCCTGGAAAATGATATCTGTAACCCTGATCCAGAAGTTATGGAAGAAGAATCAACTGAGGAGGATGAAATACTTGTCTCTCGGCTCCAAAAGCAATCGAGAGAAAAAGAAGTAACAGATGCTAGCAAAATCGCCAGGACTGAGAAAGGCAGCACATTTTACACCTGAAAAGGAAGTAAATAGAATTAGTAGAAACACCTCTAGAAGGTGACAATAGATAGGCAGGTGATACACAAGGAGGATGAGGTTTTGACGTGGTTGTGGGTGTTGTCATAGGTTTATAAGGGCCTCCGTGTGTAAGTGGTCCTGGCGGTTGTTGTAGAAATTAAATTGTCAGATGTTGTCAGAATTGTAGTTTACTGACTTAGAGAATTTGATGGAAAGAAAACGGAGTCTAAAGAAGATTAAGAGAAATAAAGAAATATAAATTTTGATGGGTAATATGCAGACATTGAGAGAAGACATAGCTAATGTGTCGGAGACTATGACAACCGAATTCCAGGAATTCAATAATGCCATTCAACAATATTTTAAATTAATGACAGTTACTAATAAGGTACATCAGACTAGCCAGTCCCTAATAAACCCTGTTAGAGCAATTAGGCAAAGTTATAGGAGCCTAAAGTAAAGAAATTCCCTGAGGTAACATCAATGAAAACGCCAGAGTTATTAAAGCCTGTGAAGAAAAATTAATTTTGAACATTTCAAAGATAAATTAAGTACAATAGAAGAGATGAACTCAGTTTGGGAAGATAATTCTGAGACCGTAATAAACTGGTCAGCTACATTGTGAATATCTGTAGCTGTAGCAATGATAATGTCAGTATTATTTGGTGCTGAGAAGGCATAGGAAGATGGTAATCAAACAAAGTGTACCGACAGGTGTGCATGAAGGTGAAAGAGGGACATCATTCAGTGTTCTTTACCAGAACAGGTCAAATTTAGCTGAGAGAGATTCAATAAATGAATTGAAAACAGAATCAACACCTACCGAAGAGATATTAAAACTTGGTGAAGGAAAATTAAAACTCCTTCCGAAAGAAAAGATAGAATAGGAAAGATAAAGAACTATAAAAAAAATAGAAACTAATGAACTAAGTTATAAGGGGTGATGCAAGCATGAATTAAAGATTAAAGAACATATATATATATATATATATATATATATATATATATATATATATATATGTATGTATACATATATATGTATATATACATATATATGTATATATACATATATATGTATATATACATATATATGTATATATACATATATATATATATATACATATATATGTATATATACATATATATATATATACATATATGTTCTTTAATCTTTAATTCATGCTTGCATCACCCCTTATAACTTAGTTCATACATATATATGTATATATACATATATATGTATATATACATATATATGTATATATACATATATGTATGTATATATATATGTATATATATATATATATATATACACATATATATATATACACATATATATATATATACACATATATATATATACACATATATATATATACACATATATATATATACACATATATATATACACATATATATATATACACATATATATATATATATATATATATATATATATATATATATATATATATATATATATATATATATATATAAATATATATATATATATATACAACAAAATGGGCAGAGATATCCAGGTACATGATAACAGAAAAAGAAAAACTTTTTAAAATTCTACTCCATGATTAGTAGAAACTCGTAAATGAATTAAATTGTAAGAGATGATAAGAGCCCCAAGTAAAAATTAGAGGATATATATATATATATATATATATATATATATACATATATACTCCACCAAAAGCAAGACGTGGAACTTGGGTGTCAATTACAAGTGACAAAGGGGATAAGACATTGATGTGACACTGAGATCTCGAGAGGCTGATCAAACAAAAAAGAAAAGAAAAGAAAGAAAGAAGGAAGAGGAAAGAGTCTGAATGGTAATTGTTGAAATTCACAGGAAGATGGATTGAAAAGTTGAGAAGAAAATTAAAAACGAAATTTTTACGCTCGGCACAAGTATTCTTAATCTACAGCATTTGCAAAAATATTAGCTTAGCAGATTATCCCAACTTTGTCTATAAACCTCTACTATTTGCACTTAATACAACTGTATTATGGAGTTAAACTAAATACAATTACTGTTAGTCTACAGCAGTTACATAATGTCAATCTTAGGTGTTTCCTTATAAGGAAACAATAGGCATTCATTGACCAAGCAGTCAGTGCTGCCATTAGCTGAAATATCTAAAATCTTTCTCTTTTTATTTTATTTATATTTTAACACTTTCACCCAAAGTAAGGCAATAAAGCCACTAAGATACAAGAAGTTACAATAAAAAGCAAGAACAATAAAAAAAGTGGAATCAAGAAGTCAGTAGATAATGATTGAAATTGCATTGGAATTTTTGACAATCAAAGTTGGCTAGAAAGCAAGAAACCATAGGAGAGTTCCACAAGTGAGAAGTTAGAGAAGAGAAACTGTTAGCATAGAACTTATGGTTAAATGTAGCCTATTTAACTTCAAAATGATGAGAATTCACTGCCAATCTAGTGCTACACTTAAAAGTTTAAGTAGTACAGAGGAAAGGGATATTTATTCTTGTTACTTAGAAAAAGCAAGCACAAGGACAAAAAGGGGGGAATGGGGAAGACTGGTCTTCATCTGTCTTATAATTAAATTTAGCTAGCCACAATTACTGACCCAAACATACTACAGTATTCCTTACACCAAAAATAACACATTCTTACTTACTACAGGCACCATAATACCTCAGAGTCTCTATGAAGTCTTAACTATTTCCTATATGTACAATTGGTCTCTTGGGGTAGGAAATAAAAATAACAACATTAAAAAATAGTTCATCAGAATAATTACTATGAAAGTATTTATAAAAAAATGCACAGAGAAGCTACATTACAGAATCTGGAAACCTGAGCTGAGATAATGAGGTCAAAAGCTTGTGCTCCATGAGAGGAGGGTAATCAGCTAGAGGATGTCCCTGGTTAGCTAGTGTGGAATTTGAAGCCAAGCTTATAACAGACTCAGATTTTGTTGTGATGAAAATGAACACTCACCATCATTCTTCAAAACAGGACAAACAGCTGACAACATCCACATGTTGGGTTTGTAAAATTCATCTGCTCCTATATATAGAGATCGGTCACATGATGCTAGGCGGGCTTTCATTGGTTAATAAAATCATGTGGGTTTAGAAAAAGCTGACCACCACCAGAGAAGGGACGGGACCTGCTCCAAAGTAACACAGAAGAAATTCTCTCCACCATCAATGGTACCAGTTGCCGAGGGTTTTAAAGGTACAAGCTACCTAGCCCTATTTCACTCACCAGATGAATAAGTTCACCTGACATATTCTCTTTATATAGGAAAGGATATTGTGTTTATTTTAACCATTGTATTCATAGGTGTAAATAAATATCTTTATTATATGTTGATAATGTATTCACATTTGCGTCAGTCCCAAGATAAAGTATGGCTAGCGCTATTCACAGATTTAGGAAATAATCCTCTTCCAGGCAGCATTTAAACAATTTTGCCAGGATTGGAAATAATTTGGGGAAAAGTTGTGTGTAACAGCTTTTTTTTTTGTTGCAACTGCCTGTAGTAATAAATTCAGCAGTGTGGCTTAATTGAAGTAAAACTTATTTAATGGAAAACTGGTGATACAGGTGATTGTTTGAAGGCAATATGTGCAAACTAGTTATGTGTCTTAAGTACATGTCATGATGATGTGAGTTTGAGCCTGAAATGCAAACGAGGAAGATATCTGGTCTTTATGAAAAGAGTAATGTTTTCACTTTTATAACTGGCTTCTTTCCTGCAGTCAAATGAGTAAAAAAAGAAGTAATTTTATCTCTCGTTCAGCTTTTCTTTCACTTCATTCTATATTCTAGGTCTGAATAAGCAGAGCTGATTTCATAAGCAGAGTCAGAGATAATTTGCCAAAAATAACATATTTGTTTAGTCTAGTGGATTGAGATCTGGAGGGTTAGGAGGCCAAATGTTGGGTGTGATGTGGTCGTACAAATGGTCAGCCATCCATTCTTGCAACTCTGAAGAAACGTGCAATATCCAAATTGCTATGATCAGCCTTTAATGCTACAATCACAGCATGCCTTTTCATTTCATTTGTTATCATAGGGTTTGCCATTCTTGATTTTTGAAAAATAAAAGCATTAGAAGTTAGTAGGAAGCAGTTGTAGTGGGAAAAGTTGTGTGTAACAGCTTTTTTTTTGTTGCACCTGCCTGTAGTAATAAATTCAGCAGTGTGGCTTAATTGAAGTAAAACTTATTCAACGGAAAAACTGGTGATACAGGTGATTGTTTGAAGGCAATATGTGCAAACTAGTTATGTGTCTTAAGTACATGTCATGATGATGTAAGTTTTTTCTGAAAACTTGCTAAAAATCTCTCCAGTATCGTATATGCAAAGTCAAGATAATGATTTAATGAACTGTACTAGATAACAGAAACCCCATCACTTGAAGACCTCCAACAACAACAACAAAAATTAAAATTGGTCACACATGTAACTCAAAAAGAGAATAATGACATAATCAAGATGTTGACTTTCCACATGACACTAAACAAAAGGCAAAGAAGGAAACCCTCATCAATACTGGAAAGATTATTAATAACAACTGAACTTCAGAAACCTATTAGTTTTTATTTATATTTCTTTTTGAGATCTTCCTATTTGACAATGCGTTTTTGTCATTTAGGTATCTTGTCTTCTGATTGGACAGTCTTCCAACAATAATGCAGTATAGAATCTATATAAAGAATTGTGAGGTGGGTCTTTAGAGAAACGGATACTTTGCTCATTAAGAAAGCAAATTGTTAAACAAATTTACTGGCAATTTACACAACAAAATTGTATTTTGCATAGCCGCATATGATCTGGTGCTTCTGTTATATATTTAGAGATTCATGATAAAATACAAAGAACCTGCACTGTTACTGGTCTTGACCTGGCATCTTGGATTAAGTCCCTTTTCCAGCTGCATTTTCTTGAGTCATGATGAATGGTTGCACTCTCAATTACTTTATTTTTAACTCGTAAAGTTTTTAAACTTATCAACAATCATTCTATTAAGACTAGCTGTCTGGATAAAATTCCTGTTTTTTTTTTTTTTTAAGCGTATCACCCCAAGCAAGGCTGGAAGCCACTAGCACACAAGGGGTTACAGAAGGTTTGGAGGAAGAGCAGATAGGAGTGGTAAAGGAGAGGATGTGGAGAAAGATAGTAGATCGATCAAGGCAAGGGGGTTACAGAAGATTTGGAGCGAGAGCAGATACGAATGAAAGGTGAAATGATGTGGAGAAGGGAAGTGGATAGATCAAGGCAACTGGAGATGTCGATTGACGTTACACTTAAATAGTTGGAGATTATATATTTGTCAGGGAAACAGGAATAAGGAAGGGAGTTCCACAGGTGAGATGTGTGAGACATGAAGCTATTGGAGTAGAAGAGACGTCTACATCTAACAGTTTCAACAGTGAAGGGGTGGGAACGGGATGCCAGCCTCGTAGGACGCTTAAATTCATGAGGCCTGGGAACCAGCGAAAGCAGCTCATCGGAGCAATTACCACTCCGATAAGCTGCTTTCGCTGGTTCCTAGGCCTCATACTTAACCATTTATCTCCTGATTTATCTCCAATCCAGGCAAAGTAGTTCAACCATTGCCCGAAAGGGGAATGTTTCTAAAATCTATAAGTTGTCGCTGTTTTCAAGAATATTGGCAAGTGATCTTCTCCATTGCAATATCACTAAACCCATCTTCTTAGTATCATTAGCAAACACTGAGTACAGGGTGCAGCTGGTATTTGAGGACATACAGATTTAAGATTAATACTGCTTCCTCCTAACTTCTAATGCTTTTATTTTTCTGAAATCAAGAATGGCAAACCCCATGATAACAAATGAAATGAAAAGGCATGCTGTGATTGTGGCATTAAAGGCTGATCATAGCGATTTGGATATTGCACGTTTCCCCAGAGTTGCAAGAATGGATGGCTTGACCATTTGTACGACCGCATCACACCCAACATTTGGCCTCCTAATTCTCCAGATCTCAATCCACTAGACTATTATGTGTGGAGCGTTGTTGAGAAGGAGGTTAATAAACAGCCCCATAACACCAAAGACTCTCTTAAAGCTGCAATAGTTTGAGTAATGTCTGACATAAATAAGGACTAATTCATCAGAACTTGCAGCTGACCTCGTGTAGAGGCAGTTATTGATGCTAGTAGTGGTTTTATTGAATAAAATTAAATAATAGTTAGCTAAATTTCATGTTTACTTGTTTGTAATGAAATATAATTATATTCATTTGTTCAGCAAGTTTTTTACTAATCCATACAATCTGTCCTCAGATACCAGCCGCACCCTGTATATTATTGGCAAGGAGGTAGTTGGTCACTTGACGAGAAATAGATTCCTAAAGTGGCAAAACAGCATGGATTTTATTTATCTAGCTCAACTGCTGTTTGATATGTCAACACCCCCAGAATCAATGAGTTGTTCTATGATGGCTTTGTTACCAGAGAAATTGACTTAGATATCTCAAAGGCTTTTGACAAGATGTGACATAGAGACTTGTTGTACAGACTCTTCAACCATGTCAATCTCTTGAAGAGTTTGTGCAATCATCAACTCTTTTCTTGAAGTTATGTCCATGAAGGTTATTGAGTATGGCCAATCTCCTGAAGCTCTTGTGAGACTAATGCAGACATCCCCAAGGCTCCCTTCTCAGTCCCACTCTTTGATTTTTATCAACAATCTACCAGGAACATTTCCAGATCATTAGCAAACTTGATACCATAGAATGAGCAAGAGTCTGGCAGCTGATCTCTCCTCTGATTTAACTCTAACAGCTCAATAGGGGAAAATAACTAACTTGGCTCTTTCAAAAATTTGAAAAACCCAAGCCAGTATCATTTCATCATTTGAGTTTTCCCCAGTTACAATGAACAATTCCACTCCCAATGGGGCTTAAAACACCGATTCTCGTATCACCAAAGTTAAGCAAGATTGAGGCTGGTCAGTACCTAAACAGGTGACCACTTAGTAATACCAGGTGCTGTAAGCTTGGCTGTGTAGTTGGTGTAAGGGACAATGATTTGGAATTAGAAATCAGAGAGCTGAGTTCCAATTCCAATCAGGTTTGTTATATTCACTTTACTGTTGTGGAGATGAAAACACCTCTCCAGAAGTGAACGAGGACTTTTCCAAATAGACTGACATTGAGAAGAGAAAAAGTAGAGGGCTAAAGACTTAGCGTATCTGCTTACTACTGATTTCAGCAAGACTACATTGACAACATTCTATTTCTTGATTATGTTATCTTAGGTATGAATCCACATGTTCTCCCCCAGCTATGGGTTAATTAGTAAGACTTGTATCACTAAATAATCTTCTAAAAAAAATAATTACACTCTAAAAATATTTTCTGGCTTTAAATAAACTGCAATGGGTTCTAAGCCATAGAAAACAAAACAAACTTAAATTTGATTCCTACCATTCATACTGCATGAAGGTATCGTCCAAGGCCTACATCACACGAAAATCATAAGTGGTAACCCAGACACATACTAACAGAGGATTAGCATTAAATATACCCTTCAGAATAACAACTACCCTGCAAACATAACCTCAGCTTCTGCAGGCAAAAACAGAAGGATCAAGGACGAGGACCAGAAAACTGCCGCAGTTTGCCTCTCCCATGTCAGCTTATTGGAAAGGATTCGGAAGATCAGCATTGCATACATTAAAACACTATTCAGAAGCAGCCCAATCCTGTGGGGAAATACCTGCCTAATACTGAGGAGAATATGACCAAGAACTGGTGTATTCCGTCCCTTGCAGTTGTGGCAAAGTATACAAAAGTGAAATGAGCAAATCCCTAAAAGTAAAGCTGGAGAAACATCAAAAACCGTAATTTAGGATGAGATAATGAAATTAGGCATAGATGATCTTGCAGGTAGTTCTCAACCTCTGTGGAATTAAGTAAAAATACTAGACAGAAGAACATTGAGAAGTCAGGTGTGTGTAAGAAAACATGCATATGCTAATCTATGAAGGCCACTTTAGTATGCTTAGCATTGATACAGTATGGGGGTTGTTAATTAATAAGGAGAAATGCCAGCAAGGCTTTAACAGCAGCAATAAAAATGATAAGCCATAGTGAATGCAGAAAATGTTACCAGCAGCAGTTGGACTATATTTAAGGCTCCAAGTTCAAGATTGCCCCGCAGGCTTCATTGATTAAAAGAGGAATTAGTGAATTTTCAGGTGAGTGCAGACTTAAACTCAGTGGAAACAAAGAGTTCAATAAGTGATTTGGTTTGTTTTATGGTATATCAACCTCAATGGGTTATTTAATGCCAATGATTTTTATTGCTGGTAATAAATATATATTTTTTTTTTCCAAAAATGTATTGCTGGTAATAATTTTTTTACAAAGTATTTTTGGTATTAAAATCTATTTTTACACTTTCATAGTGTTTTGATCCCAGTTTTGGGGTTAACTATTTGCCTATAGCTGGGACCCTAACAGGTGTTACCACCCCGGGTCAGGGTGGACCTGGGAACACCAGAAATTAAGAGGTGCTTCCATGTTCCTCAAAACCTTCTGATCAGAGGCCTTGCTGCTGGATGTAGTTTATCGTCATACCCAGGATGATTCAATAAGCAAGCAGTACTAAATAATAACATGACAGCCAATCCTTAGACGTGGACTGAGAACAATCTACTATCATGGCTTAAATAAAGAGTTCAGTTCAAAATTCCCTAAAGGTTACTTGGATCAACAAGTACCTGATGAAGGCCAGGGAGTGCAACAGCCAAAATGTTGAGATAACAACAACATAGATGGTGATGTTAGTCCGAGCATAAATCATGTCAATAATGGTAATTCCTCATCCCAGAGATTTTATAGAAATTATCGATTCTCGATATTTAGCATTTTCACTTATCAATGAACCCAATGGGAGAACACAACGTCTTGAAAGGAAACATCAATTTTATTGAGCGGCTAACTCATAACAGAAAGCTTTCGCCTCAGATGAGATTCCAGTTTCCGTTGATGAATCTGAATTGTTACAATCTTTTCCAGTTCAGATGAGCGGCAGAGAAACAGGAAAATATTGAACACCACTGAGACATTGATTTTACAAGGTCAGTAATGTGTATAAATAATGATGCAGAATTGATAGTCAATGGTAAGAAGAGGGTGGGACACTGTTGTAACCTAGGAAAAGGTTACTGAATAAGAATAGCCAAAATAAACGTTGGAAATGGAATGATAATATTTATAACGGGAACAACATACAAGATTCACCATCGGCGTGTAATAAGTAATCTAGAAATGAATCAAGGTGAAACCCAAGTGAATCCACCAAATAGTATATTCCACTGTATTTATAAGGATTGGTTTGGTTTCGTTTGTTTTATGGCACATCAACCTCAATGGGTCATTTAATGCCGACAACTTTTATTTCCTGGTAATAATTTTGTTTTGTCAAAAATCTATTTCTGTTAATATTTTTTTCCTCAAAAATGTATAGCTGGTAATATTATTTTTCCAAAAACGTATAGCTAGTAATATTATTTTTCAAAAACATATAGCTGGTAATATTTTTTTCAAAAAACGTATAGCTGGTAATATTATTTTTTCAAAAAACGTATAGCTGGTAATATTATTTTTTCAAAAACATATAGCCAGCAACACTATTCTTTAAAAAAAACGTATAGCTGGTAATATTATTTTTACAAAAACATATAGCCAGCAACACTATTCTTTAAAAAAAACGTATAGCTGGTAATATTATTTTTTCAAAAACATATAGCCAGTAACACTATTCTTTAAAAAAAACGTATAGCTGGTAATATTATTTTTTCAAAAACATATAGCCAACAACACTATTCTTTAAAAAAAACGTATAGCTGGTAATATTTTTTCAAAGACGTACAGCTGGCAACATTATTTTTTCAAAAACATTATCAGAGGCCTTGCTGTTGGACGTAGCCAATTGTCATACCCAGGACGCGGATGCAGTTTATCCTCATACCCAGGAGGAGTTTTGGGTTTGGGGATGTTGTTGGATGTAGTTTATCGTCATACCCAGGACGCTATAAGGATTGGGACATACCCATCATAGTCGATAGGTATGTTATAACAGACGCCGATCAGGCAGTGGGAAAGTGAGAGTAAGAATAAGAGAGACCTGGGAATAAAGAAAAAAAATGAAAAATTAATACAACTCATCTGTATGGAATGGTAAAAAAACAATTCTCTAATTCTTGAGAATAGCAAAAGTTTATTTTGATCTGGACTTTTGAGATGAAGTATTATTATCATTCAATGATATTTTTATAAAAGTCAAACGTCCCCATCTTTGTATAATGGAAAAAGGGTAGTCATCAGTCCCTGTGGAATAAAGTGAAAAATACTGAATGAGGAAGAATACTAGAGAATTAGATATCTGAAAGAATTAGGACATATGCTAGATTATGAGGATCTTGTTAGTCGGCCTAGCATAGAAATAAATACAATATGGGAGCCATTAATAAAGAAAGAAGACAAATGACAGCAAGTCTCCAACTGCAACAGTAATCAAAAGTTGACAGGCAGCAGCAGTTGCAACTCTAATCAGCAGTCAGGTTAGGTTTAAAGCTCCAAATTTATGACAATAAATTGTCTTACAGGACAATGGCCTAGTGGATTAAAGTGTTGGTTTATGAAATTTGGTGACATAATGATTGTGACCTTGGGCACTGTATAGTTGCACTCTGTGGAAATTGAGCAGCACTAAATCAAAATAAGAACTATACGACAATCCCTAGACAAGAGAAGTGGAATGAGAATAATAGTCTACTGCTTTAGATTAAATAAAAGGTTCAGTTTAAGATTTTCCTTGTGGGTTAACCAGATTGATATAGACATGAAGAAGGCTGGAAAGCACAACAGCCAAAACATAGGGGTAACAAGAACAAAGATGAGGACAATAGTCCAAATAGAAATAATTTTCATCTTTATTGTCATCCTAGCATTGCAACCAGACACCACATCTTTTAATGTGCAATTCTCAGTATTATGCATTTATTAGTTTTGAAGTAAGTTTATTACTGCCCTACTTGTAACACAGAACTGTACTATATGAGGTTTTATGTAATGCTCCTAACTCCCAAACATTTTTTTAACTTTTCCTAACCATTTTTAATCTTTTCAATTTCAGGCTAATCTAACTTTATGCACAACTGTCCCACTGACATTCACCATTATTATTTTATACCCGATATTGAATACAGGATATGTTGATTTATGTGAATAAAAATTCTTCTTATATAATATTCTTTGTTATTTATTATTTTATTGCAAAAAGGCTTTATGAGTGGAAAATGTTTATTTTGTTTTTATGTGGTGCCACATATAAAAAGGTTGGGAACCACTGCTATAAGCAGACGTCTCACTCATAGGGAATAGACAAGTCTATGTTTGACAATTAGCGCAGAGAATGCCGGTCATCTTTCTATAGAACACACTACAACCACTGTCATGCAATTCAGAAACCTTTTCCATTTGGTGCAAAGGTTGGAATCTCATAGACTAGTCTTCCTACATTTCAAAACTGTGAACAGTTTAAAGCAGGAACACAGCACTGATATCTTAGATCACATTACAAGAACCACAAAAGTTGAACAGGTAGTAAGTACACTTTGATCCGAACCTGAAGGCTTGCTCTCTAAACTAAGATAGAAGTGCCAGAGTGTTACACTTCTATCTTAGAGGGAATGCACAGATATTCTGATCCTAGGCTGATGTGCCAATTGATACATAAAAAAAAAAGTGCCATTACTTTTATAGGTCCTATACTTGTAGTAACAATAACTATGGAACATAAACAACTGTAGAATATAAAGGTTGGAACTTTGCCAAGAACAGTTGGCATACTTGGAACTCTGCCAAAAATGTTCAAATTGGAATTAAGAGGAAATACTGAGTTTGTCCAGGCCACATTGGTGTCTGGATCTGCAAAGATATTGGGAAAATTGCAGAAGATTCAGAGATGAGAGTTATTAGCTCCTAGCAACAACTATCATATTCCCTGGCATTAATATGCAAGCGTATTATTATTATTACTATGATTATGATGATAATTAAAAGAGAATAATAAAAGAACGCATTCTTAGGAATTGCAAAAGACATACGTTTCATCTGATAGATTTTCCCAAGCCAACATACACGACCATAATTTTTTAAAATTTACAAGAAAACAGTTAAATCAAAACCTCTTATTGTTTAAAATAAATTCATAGATAATTTATCAAATCAAGATAAAACAATAAATAATTACATTAATAAAAAAGTAAATATATATATATATATATATATATATATATATATATATATATATATATATATATATATATATATATTATAGTAAAAAGAAAGAACAGTAAGATATATAATCCGGTGTTCTTAGTGATATTTTTATTTTTACAAAACAGTGCTCAACGTAAATTTACAGAGCATGAACATAAATTAACTGATTTAAAAATATGGTTCCTTCGCTACACAGGAATTACCATGTTTCAAAAACTGAAGCTAAAAACTTCAAATTTAATTATATAATTAAATTAAAAGCATTAATTCTGTTTTATCTTCAAGCGAAGATTCCAAAATTCACTTGAAGATGAAACAAAACTAATGCTTTTAATTTAATTATACAATTAAATTTGAAGTTTTTAGCTTTGATTTTTGAAACATGGTAATTACTGTGTAGCGAAGGAACCATAATTAATTCTAATATAAAACAAGTAGACTTCTTAGATGTAACCTTAAACTTACACTTAAATAATTTCCAACCCTTCTTAAAGAATAATGCTAACCCCATTTATATAAACCCTAATTCCAATCACCCAGCGCCAGTTATTAAACATATTCCATCATCTGTTGAACGCCGTATAAACAAGCACTCTTCTAGCAAAGAAATATTCGATAAACACAAAATTATCTATAACAAAATCCTTACTGACAGTGGTTACAGATCTTCCGAAATAGAATATAGAGAAAACTGTAGTTATTCTAAAAAAAACAATAGAGGAGGGAGAATAATTTGGTATACACCTCCCTTCAACAAGTTAGTCCGTACCAAATTAGGGCACAAATTCTTAAATCTAATTAACAAACACTTCCCTAAAAAAAGTAAATTAAGCCAGATCTTCAACCGCAATACCTTAAAAATTAGCTACAGCTGTTCTAGAAACCTAGATAAAATTATTAAACCACATAACAATAGAATACTGAAATTACATATTGATAATAAACGAAACCTAAATACAAGTTCTAATACACCCCAAGAAAAAAGACTCTGCAACTGTAGAATCCCCGATCAATGTCCATTATCAAACAGATGCTTAACCAAATCCATAGTGTATATGACCTATATCTCATCAAATGAGAACCCCGGAGATATTAAGCTGTATGTGGGGTCTACTAGCAGACCTTTTAAGGATAGGTATTACAACCACTTGAACTCCTTTACAAATACAGCCAAACGAAATATGACATCACTTTCGAAATATTTCTGGAAACTCAAGGAAGAAGGAAAAACACCTAAAGTTAAATGGAAAATCCTAAGACAAGCCAGAACCTGCAATTCACTGAGCGAACCTTGCTTCCTATGTTTACAGGAGAAAGTATGTATCATTGAACTCTTAAATAATAACCAATTATTAAACCAAAGATATGAGACTACCGTTTTCTGTAGACATACTAAGGATTTAACACTACAATCTTGCTAAATTCTCAATCCCATAACTATGAACCTTTTATAATTATATATACACAAAAAACGCTTTCGATTACAAAATAAATAGTGATAACCCAAACATAAAGAAATGCAATCCAACTTTAGAAATCTTATAGAAAAACCTAAAAATAACTACTCCTAATAATTATAAAAGATAACTCAAAAATCTTTTTACCTACTCAAATGTAATATTATCCCCTATCGCTATCTTCCCTCCCCTACCTCTCAAACTTAGGACGCTTGTGAGTTAACGTACCTAAACTTTGACCGATGTTTATCATCGAGAAAATGTCCACACACCATTCAACATTAACTACCCAGTCCACCCAACACCAAACTGCTATCAACAACTACTATCGTTTCACTTAGATACTCTATGTATATTTTGTTAAGTACATTTTTCTTCTCAAAAAATGGAAAAAGGAAGTGACATTTTACATCCGGGCTTGCCTACAAACAGGATTGTTCATAACCATTTCCGACCCTCACCCGTAGATGTGCAGTTAAAATGCACTGAAACCAAGTTGCATCTTTGTTGTGAGTAAAATGGTTTTGTCTATATGATAAAATTATAATAAATAAATATATATATATATATATATATATATATATGCGAACAAATAAGAAAATAATAACTTTACACTTAATATCACTAGATGCAGGGTTGACCTGGGGTTACCTCAGAGCTGCACCCAGTTTGGTAAGTGTGGGATCAATCTGCATGACAGTAACAGATATATACTAGCCACCCCAGAGAAGAGTTGGCAGTCTCTCAGACATCACAGATGAGAATGTAAGGTCTGTATCTCACATTAAGAAGCGACAAATCCTTCCCCCCCCACACACACTGATTAAGAGCGTTGGTTTCAATCTAATGAAGATGACTGCCATGTATGTTCCCTCCCAAATTTATAGACAAATTGTACAGATGCATGCTGGGATTTCTTCCTAACCAATTATAATAGACAATTCTCCAACTCATACTCCATATTTTTGTTCTTTCTTGTATTGAGGTTAAAAAGTTCAAGCCACTTGACTGTATCTCTTTTGTGTGTGGACACAATTCTTACTGTGCAAACTTTTTGCCTTATTGTTTTGCCTAGTTTTGACAGTGACATAACTCAAAGGTATGGTAAGGCAAAAATAAGCGAGTAATATTCAAGACTTGAATTATGGCACTTTGTGTCCTCCATATGTTTTGACTGACCTTTCAACCACCTGATGAATATTCATGATTGTTCTCAAATTTAAAAACATTGTTGAGCATTTTGTGAATTACACTTAATCATGGTCAATTACTTCCTAAAGAGTAAATTGAAAAATGTAATGTCAAATATGAAAGTTTCAAGTTTCATCTTATTTGCCTGCACCTCTCTATTATTACTTAACTTAGTCTGGCACAAGACCACAATACATGGAGCATCTCAGACTCATGAAAAAATAGCCCCTGAAATTAATTTATTTACATTATACAACTGTAGTTCAGTGACAGAAAGGCAAATATTAGACATAGCTAGGTTTCTCTTAACTTTCATCTCAATGGAAAGGTAATAAAGTTCTGTCTTATTTTATGTCTGTCTGTCTGCTAGCCTTTCAAAAAGTCTGACATTCTTCTTTCTTCTTGTCCATTGACAAGCATGAATCTGATGACCATAAAGAAAAGAAAGTCCCTCCCTGTCTTTTTTATATAACCACCAAAGTCACCCTCACTGATTTCAGGTTGTGGTCATCATCACCAGTATTTAATTCCTCACTCTACGCATCAATTTCTCAGTTCATTCACTTTATCTCACGGTTCCGAATAGGTAAGTTTCTTTTTCTTCTCCAAATTACAACACCCTATGATTAAGCTGTTGTAGGGTGTAAGTTCATCAGACACTGATGTAGTTATGATTAGTCCTTGATAATTTCCCAGGGAATTTATTCTAAATATCTTATTTTGCTACATGTCAGCATTAACACAAAACCTTATCACACAGTCATCTGATTCTGTTAAAACTGATTTTTTCTAGTAGAGGCGAAAAAGAAGAAACAAAACCAAATACTAAGCAATTTCTATTTACCACTAGATCCAACATAGTCTTGAGGAAGATGAGAAATATTGTTATAAAAACAACAAGGATGAAGATAATCACTGCAAAATGGGTATGTGGGTGGTGCAATGAATAGTTGATTAAAATGAGAAATTGGAAAGTTAAGATTCTAGTTGGGTCCATTTCATTCAGCTATGCCCAAATTAGCTTTAGGAAATTTATTTCCTCCCCCAGCTATAGGTTAAATAGTATAGAAAAATCATTGTTATTCTAAAAGAAATTGTTAATACAATATTCACTCACATAAAAAAGAAAAATATGTTTCAGCTTTATATAAACTATAAAGGGTCGATAAACAGTAAAAAAGAATAGTGAACATCTTGAAGTATGTTGTTTTCATATATATATATATATATATATATATATATATATATATATATATATATATATATACACAAGATTTAAGAAACTGCAGATATTTTTATATATAGTGCACAGTATTAAAAATATTAATACTAAAAATAGAGTAGGAAAAGATTACTTAACTTTTTAAACATCAATTTTTATCCAGATATCGATGTTTCTTAGTAAAATTTCCAGTCATCAGCGGGAGGGTGTTTTTGAATAGGATTTCTAATTTTTTTAAAATTTTGAAAAAATTGGAAACTGATATTTAAAAGTTAATCAATTTTTTCATATAATATATATATATATATATATAAAAAGAATATATATATATATATATATATATATATATATATATATATATATATATATATATATATATTGTGTATATTTCAGCAGAAATTTTTCATTAATGCATGTTTCATTAAATAATATAGACAAGTTTTCCTTCGGTCTTTCAACGATAATGTGATTAAGCTTATCAGACAATATGAAAGGAACTTAGTTAAAATAAATAAACAAACCTTGTCTATATTATTTAATGAAACATGCATTAATATATATATATATATATATATATATATATATATATATATATATATATATTTAAATTTATGAAGAAATATAGTCTTAAAGTGTGCTATATTTATGGGATAAAGTGCTCAGTATCAGAGATTGAGCGTGTGTAAATATATAGACTATGCACAATGCACTACTGACCTGACTATATAAATAGCCGAGAAAAATAACAGCACTAGTTACTTGACGATTGCATCTAGCATGAAACAGACTGTCGCCTCTAAGTGTTGACTTCTATGTTCACTTTTATATTTATATATATATATATATATATAAAATGTATATTTGGGCAGCAACCTTTCTTTTGAACATTTTTGTTTAATATGACAGACAGGGAAAATTTCATTAATATTTTATTTCTTTTTTTCAGCTTTCTTACATATTTCCGTTCGATGTATTGTTGAGTAAGGAGGTGAAAAAATTGCCCATCTTGTTCATTGTCCCAAATGCTTTCAGCTACCTCTTTAACCATTTTCAAAGAGGTTTGTTTCAGGTATTGTTAAATTCTCTGCATTCTTGGCCGTTTAAGATGTATTTTTTGTGTTGTTTTGAAAACAAGTAGGAACGTCTATATAAAGGGCGTTCCAATAACTTGGACCGATTTTCAATGTGAATTAAGTTCAAGCATCTAATGATTTTTTTCTTTTCTTTCAGATTTGGCAGACATTTGGGCAATATATTTTTCACACATAATTGCCATGACTTAAATAACATGATCCAATAGAGAAATAAATAAATTTTCACCAATAACACGGATTTATTTACTGCTGACTTTGATCCATCTTAATGAAACACTCTTATAATTATATATAAAAGAGCAATAAAAAAAAAAGGAAGCAGTTGTAATTGTTTGCATTTAAAAACTTGCCGTTTGAATGAAGTCTTCTATAATTAAATTATAAAATTTTTAATTAGTCATAAATGATTAATCAAATTGATTTTATTTTTTTTTTGTGGGGTGGGGGTGTTTCCATCAAAATCTAATGTTCATAATTTTAGAGTATGGAAGCCACAAAAGAAAACAAAACTTTAAGCTGCATTTTATATTTTCTTTCTAACGCAATTCATGTTATTAGTTTGGCATCAAATTTTAGAAATTTTCGTTACGTTGTTCTGGAATTGTCATCAATGGTCGACTGAACTTGCTTTGTTTCAATGACTTTTGTTTTGTTATTATTAGTTACTTTGTTCATTTTGTTAGATTATCTTTCGTCTTCCACTCGCTCAATCACCTTATCTCTTTCGAGAGATATATATCTCCTTCAACTCTTTTTTCCACCAATTTAAACCTGCCTCCTCAAACAAATGTGTTCATAAATTAAAAATGATAATACGAGGGTCATTCAATAAATAAGGTGAATTTTTCAGTATAAGGACTTCTAATACAGATAGAAGCTTACTCTTTTTTTATTTTTTTTGTTGGTTTTACTTCTTTTTCACATGGATTTAATTTCTTTTGCAGATTAAAAAAACAAACTTTGAGAGTTTTGGCGATTAACAAAGATGGCCGACCAAGAAGCATGCTCCAGGATTGAACAGCGGTCAGTTATCAAGTTTTTGGTTGCTGAAGTGTGCAAACCAGTTGAAATTCATAGGAGAATGTCAACTGTGTATGGTGCCACATGTTTCATCCAAAAAAATGTCTACAAGTGGGCTAAATTGTTTAAAGAAGGACGGAGCAGTGTTGAGGATGAAGACAGGCCTGGGAGGCCTACAGAAGTGAGGTCTCCTGAGGTGATCGAATCAGTCAATGACCTCATTCAGTCTGACAGAAGGGTGACAGTGGATGACACTGCAAGGACTTTGAGATTATCTGTTGGGACAAACTCAGGGGTCATTAGTCAGAAGGAGTCATCTTGCATCATGACACCGCAAGGCCTCATACAGCAGCCCTAACCCTGGGCTGGGAACTGCTCCCTCATCCCCCTTACAGCCCAGACCTTGTCCCTTCAGACTTTCACTTGTTTGGTCCCTTGAAAGCGTTCACAAGAGGCACGAAGTTTAAAAGTGACGATGAAGTCAAAAGTGTTGTGAGCGACTGGATGAGACATCAGTCCGAAGAATTTTACGCTGAGGGAATACGGAAGCTTGTGCACAGATGGGAAAAATGTGTGACAGTGCTGGGAGACTATGTTGAAAAATAAAAAAAAAGTAAGCTTCTATCTGTATTAGAAGTCCTTATACCGAAAAATTCACCTTATTTATTGAATGACCCTTGTACATAATACTTCTTATGCCTGGAATATTTGCCACCCATTTATTTGTATGAAAATGGTCGATGTGAGGAATTTGGATCGAATTTCGATTCTAAGGAAATAAATTATAATCATCAGGAAACCTTAAAGTTATCTGTAAAAAAAATTGCTTTGATTTCCGAGAATTAAAACATTTTACCGTTTCTGCTGAATGGTCAGCCTTGTCTGTCTTTTCATTTGAGTTCCAAATCAGTTATTAGATTTTGTAAACTTTGCCCAAAGAAATTGGCTAATGCTGTCAATATAGGGCATAGGATTTTTTGCTCATCTCCACCGGATTAAATTTTCAAAACCAGTTCAGAGTGAAGTGAAGAAAAATCAGAATCAGCAGTTTTTCTTTTCTTGACTGAAACAAAAAACTGAAACATATATATATATATATTTTTTTTTTTCTTTTCAGGCTTTCATACTTCAAAATGATGGACATTAATGTTAGGTGGGATAAAAAAACCCGAAAAACCTTGATTTCTTTCACTTTATTTCTATCCTCATAAGAATAAATAAAAAAACTTATTTCCAAACCATTTGACGCCACAAATCAAAAGCCAAAGATCGAGAATCTAAATGCTTATAAATATTAATCATAGAAAAACTTTTACCAATTAAGACCAATGAAAAACAAAATTTTGAAATGCAAACTTACAAGAAAACAGTTACAAATGTCTAGATTAAAGTACCTTAACAGAATAATAGTCAAACAAAATTTGTGTTACTCTGTATCTATCATTAAAAAACAAAAACAACAATAAAGAACATGAGAAAGTTAATAAACAATGTTTAGAAAAAAAATAGCAGATTGTATAAGATTAGAATTATGAAAAATAAATGGTAGCTCGTATAAGGTTAGAATAGGACAAAAAAAATGAAGATTGTATAAATTTAGGATTAGAAAAAAATGAAGAACATTAGAATTAGATAAAAAAAAATAATGGTTGATATAAATTTTTTTTTTTTTACATTATTATTCACCCTGCCGACAAAATGACTCATAGCAGAGGGTTACATAGTAAGAAGTAAAGTTTGTGGGTATATGAGGGGAAGATAACATTTAATCTTATACTTGATCTGGTTAAGATTGTGGTGATCAGGGAAGCATCCTCTTGGGAGTTGGTTATACAAAGCAGTGGTTCGTGGAAAGAAGCTACTTGCATGGGACTTACTTTTCCCCAAATGGAATACAAAGGGAATGAGTGTGATTCGCTACAATGGGCGTGGCATGGTGGGTCTTAGCCGTGAAGGTTAGAACTGGTGGAACTAAGGAATGTAGTTCAGCTGAGCACTTTCCATAAAAATATTGATAGAGCAGTGAGAGGTTTGTGAAATTTCATCTGAAACAAAGGGATTGTAGGTTGGAAAATAATTCATCACCCACAAGGACACAAAGGTGCTTTTGGATTCTATCAAGACTGGAAAGTGAAGACCAGGCAGCTTCATTTTCAGCCTGATCTGGCTCTTGTCAAGGTAAAAGATAGCAAGTGTCAGTTACTTACTAGAGAAGTACAGGGAACTGACAAATTTTCCAGCATCTTTAGCAGTTTATCCTATATATAAGTTGCACTTGAGGTCTGGGTTGAGCTTAAACCCAAATAGGTGCTCAAGGCACAGAGCCTTCCTGAGAGTCTAACCGTGCATCACAATAGGCAAAAATTCAGGGTTGACTCAATAATGATGCAATGTAGCTAGTTTAGTTCTCAAGGCATGGAATGTAATCGGCCATTTTTCTGTTAGATCTAGGTCAGAGGAGAGATCAGCTGCTAATCTCTTTGAAGGTGCACCTATATACTGTTGTATCATCAGCAGAGATATTCACAAAGGACCGAAGTATACTCTTAGGCAGATCTTTTACGTAAAGTAGAAAGAGGGTTTGACCAAGAAGCGAACCTTGGGCGACACCTGCATTGATCACCTGGTCCTCAGAGGACTGACTGTTAAACAACTGCTCTCAGGGATCTACTTGCCAGGATGCTCTTAGCATAAAATTAGATTAAAAAAAAATGGTAGACAGCATAAAATTAGATTTTAAAAACATGGTAGACAGCATAAAGTTAGAAATCAGTATTAACAAAAAGCATCCCGTTTTTGCATTCTAGCAGAAATAGAAAAAGAAGTGGAATTTTAATAAGGGTTTGAGGTAGTGGTTAAGGAGCATTGTGGGAGTTTTTATTTTTATTTTTGGCTCACTTACCTTTTTTCATTCTTAACCTGGCAACAGCAGTGAAAGATGAGAAAAAGAAGATGTATAAGAATGAATTGAAAATGTGACATTTAGATGCAAGAAAAACGCGCGCACACACACACACACATAATAAACAGTCAGATAATAACAATCTAGTAGTAGTAGTAGTAATAGTCTTATATTGTTCACGTTACTTAAATGAAGGATCATCATCATCATCATCATCGTTTGCTTCCTGTTCAGTATAATCTGTTACCAGGTCATTTTCCTAAATCTTAGTTAAGCAAGTTAGAAAGTCTATACATTCTTTTTGCACACATTCTGATAAGTGATACTTAACATATACATTATTCATGTTTACTTTGCATTGATAATATTTTAAGTTCCGCACAGTGCAAGTTTTTCAAAATCTTAAACAGTTGGTACCAGGTATCTTTTAAATATTCTGATCTGCGACTTTTTTTGATTATACACATGGCTACAGTTTTACAGCTATAACAACAATTTTAAAATATTTTACCACATGTTTTCAATTTTAAGATCCTTGTGTTTACGTTTAATATTCTTTAACAGATACATTTTCCTCTGATGACCCTGCCATATCTATGAGAAATCTTTTTCTTTTACTTTATACTTGTTAATCACTACGTCTGCTGTTATGAGCGGTAAAGTTGTAGAGACTAAAGACTTCATGGCCTTCTACAACTAGTTCCGAATCATGTTTATGCGATTTTTGAAGCATGTAGCATACTGCAAAAGTAACGTCTTCCAGTGAATATACCGTCCAATCTAATATTAATCTTTGTATTCCTTCAGTGTCAAGATTGGAAAGTCAAACACATCGTGCAGTCATTTGATTGATTTGATTTCTACGGCTTATCAGATATTTTTAGATTGTAAGCATTTTTTTGAGATAATTATGGTTGAATGATACAAGTCTTACTAATTAACCCATAGCTGGGGTAAGAAAAGGTAGATTAATACCTTTCCCAAAGGTATTTTCATGTAAGTGAATATAATAAACCAATGGCAATTGGAACTCAGCTCTCCAATTAAAAATTCTGACCATTACACCACCTGCACATCCAAGCTTACAGTACCTGTTATTCCCAAGTGGTCACCCATCTAGGTACTGACCATAGTAGACATTATTTAACTTTGGTAATTGTATGGGAACAGGTGTTTCAATATGATGTGACTATAAGCCTACTTAGTAGTCAATAGTCACAACATGTTCACATAATCTACATATTGGTACTGTACCATTATCTATGTAGCCAGGTAATTCCCAGTGAATAATTTTTGGTCCTGTGCAGCCATGATAAATGCCTCTTTCTCTGCTTTTAGCCCAGCATATTTCAGCCACTTATAGTTTTTGTGTCAATCTATATTGTCAGCATTACTTCTGAGTGCATATTGGGCATGTAAGGATTTTTATTTCCAGGTTTGGTTTTTATATAACTCTTGTGTCTTAGCATCTTTTTTTACGATTTTAGTTGAATTTGTTGGTTGAGTATTTTCATCTGTCTGTTTCTCTGAGATGAGGTATTATGTACACTATTTACATTATTCGGACTATTGTCCTCATCTTTGTTGCCATATTTATTACAACGCTTCGGCCTTTCAGTATCATTCTATATTTCTGAGATGAGGTATTATGTACACTATTTACATTATTCAGACTATTGTCCTCATCTTTGTCGCCACATTTATCACAACGTTTCGGCCTTTCGGTATCTGTCTATATTTCTGAGATGAGGTATTATGTACACTATTTACATTATTCGGACTATTGTCCTCATCTGTGTCACCATATTTATCACAACATTTCAGCTGTTGTACGCTCCGGCCTTCTTCAAGTGGTTGGAATATTTTTATCTATTTCCTTCACGGTGAAGTTGAGTGCTTTTAAGAATTTATTATTATTGAATAAGAGAATAGTATGCCAATAAAATGAGGTGGGGGGTACAAATATATAAAGCCCAATGTACCTATGATGACACACCCAATCAGATGAGAGTATACCAAGCACAAGCAGCACAGTCAAATGTGTGTGACATAGTGACAGGTTTTGATAAAGCAGTCTGCTCAGAGTATATAGATATGTGTGGCAAAAGAAAATAAATGAGGGAGGTAAAAAAAAAATCAAATGCGGCATTTGCTGGCAGACTGACTCCTCTTCTTCTTCTTCTCTCGCATCAAGGAAATAGATTCCGGGGCTCTATTTCTTCGGCACCACACTGGGCACTTTTCACTTGACAAAGTCAGACACATTTCATCACCTTCATTTTCCTGTCAATCCATTCGTCAGACTAGCAAATGTAATCTTCCCCAAAAAACATGCCCCTGTCGCTCTTAGCATCTTGCTTTTTATGTCTTCTCAAGCAGGGCAGGATTTGCATATGTGCAAATCCCGTCTCGTAGAGATGAGACAAGCACTCGTAAATTGCGCCCCCAAGAGCGCCCATATTTTCTTTCCAGCACTTTGCATGCAAGACATGTCCATGCTCATTTCGATTCTCGGGGTAAGTCATTTCTTTTGTCACAACCTCCCTCTTACTCCTACAATATGATACCAAAGTTGCCTGAGCAGTTTTATTTCACACCTAGCCACGATGGTCCTACACTACTCATAAACAGAGATGCATAATGTGTCACCCCTTAGGGATATGCCCAAATGATAAAAGTTGGGCAGCCAACAACCAAATCTGTGATACTGAATGGGATATTTATGGCAACCAAGATAAAACGTGTGCGTTAACAGCTCTAGTCATTTAAGGCCAGAAGCCATAAGAGATATGCCAGTTGTAGCATCAAGGCATTTATTATTATTATTATTATTTCCTTTGATTACTGGTGTGTACACATTTCTTTCCGGGTCCCGCCCAGAGACCTAAGGTTAGAAATAGCATCATGACATTTTCCACTGACCAATTAAAAAACAAAAAAAAATGCATATATTTTACATAGATAAAGCCCTTCATTCGATGAGAAAATATTTTTGTATTTTTTCCAGGAATCCCTTCAATGAGTCTACTAGAATCTTTTCCAATCAATCCGAGGGCTCCAACTACAACAGGGATTGTTGATGTTCCCATGTGCCACATTTTTGAGATTGCAATTTCAAAGTTTTTGTATTTTGATAGCTTTTTGAAGATACATTGCAGTCTGCAGGGACTGCCATATCAATAAGGAGGCACTTCTTTTTGTTTGCAGTCTCTAATAACAGTGCCTGGGTGGTTAGCTTTGATTGTTCTGTTTGTGTGTATTGTGTAGTCCCATAAAATTGTAACAGATCCTATCTCCGTAACCAGGTTTGGGTGGTGTTCATATTAATTTCTTTCAGTTTCCTTCCCATAGAAGTTGCAGATTTTCCATTGCAGATATTGGCCCACTCTGTCATGCCGGGTTTTATATTCAGTCGGTGCCAATACCGTGCAACCTGATACAAGATGATCAATTGTTTCTGGATATTTATCACGGAATCTACATTTTGGGCTAACACAATATTTTAGTATATGTGCTTGATAATTTCTTCTTCTTATTATTATTATTTCTTCTTATTATTATTATTATCGTTATTATTATCATTATCATTATCATCATCATTATTATTATTATTATTATTATTAAACCAGTTTACTATTCATCTTATTTTTGTTGCTTTTTTTATCCCCACATTTAGGTTATTTTCCATGGTACAAACATAAAAGCAAGGAGTGGATTTCCCCTTATCCTTGGGTGTCTGTCTGACATGGACAATGCCGTAACACTTTGGCTGTAAGCAACTATGGAATTCAAATCTAGTCATCTCTTGTTTTATTTTCTCCAAACTGTATTTTGATTTACTATTTAGAATATCAGCTGTGAATTGAAATTTCCTTCCAGTCTCAACTTCTTATATAGAATATAAAAAATGATCTGATAAATGCAATAAAAAGCAACAAAAATGAGATGAAAGATAATTCAGAAATTAATAATAAAAAAGCTTTATCTAAGAAATTCAGTTAATTCAAAGACTATTATATCTACTACTACTACTAGAAGGTAAACAATATGCCATGTAAAAAACATACTGAATGATAAAATTAATGGCAATGGTAAAATTAGCCGTTTCCATAGATTGAATAGTCAAAATTACTGTTGGTTTATAATTTTCTTGTTAAATTAAAACAGTATTTCAGAAAATTTGATTTCTAAAGCTCTTTCTAATATTGATGAGAGTTTCCTTCCAAACCTTTTGTTTTTGGTAGTGTGGGAATTTAACAGTTTGATTATATCATTATTTTCTCTGCCAGTTACATTACTACTATTGGAAGCGTTCAGCTGATGTGGTTTTTGTTATTTGGTAAAGATCTTTATGATTTTGTAAAGCCAAACTATAAGGTTGGAGGAAGGATTGTCTTTATTTAAGAAAAGAGACAGCAATCTGACTAGATTTGAACTTTGCCTGCTGGTTGGCCAAAATGCTACGGTATCGTTCATGTCGAATGGGCTCTGAAAGATAGAGGATAAGAGTTCAAATCTCATCAATGGTTATGGCTTTTTTTTTCCAGAGCCATGCACATTAATGCTAAAAAAAGAGAAAAGCAACAAAATTAAGATGAAAGATAAACTAGTTTTTAATTCATAATAACAATAATAACAATCTATCATAACATTTTTCAAAATGGAAAGAAAGAAATAATTTTTTCCCACAACAAAAATTTCAACACTTTCTCCTGTTCTGAGATTTCATTTTTTTGGAATCAACCAACTTGGGAATAAAAACTAAAGTTTAGGACTATTTTTAAGTTTCTAGATTTCTTTTAATCTGATCAGATTTTACTATACACATGGGAGAAGAAAAGCAAGTATCCTCATTATGTTTTTAAAATAAATCATACATTAAGAAAGTATTGTTCTTAGAGAATAAATAAAAAATGAAATAAAAAAATAGTTAAATAAAAAAATAATTAAATAAAAAAAATAGTTAAACAAAAAGCAAAAGAAACATTTTAATAGTTAGAAATGGTTATTTGAATCCTTATTGACACTTATTAAAATCAGAAATGGATTTTTGTAATATTTTTCATTTTACTATTTTGAGAAATAAAGTAGCATGATATGACAACTGTAAATAGGACACTCAAAGTGTTTTGTGCTTTTTATGACCAACAGTAAAGTCTGTGAAGTAGGATTGTCAGGGTGGCCACCCACTTGACGAAAAGGGAAAAAAATAATAGAGAAATAAATGAAAACTTTTTGGATCAGGTGACACTTGACCGGATGTTGGATATTTCCAGAAGGCTTAAAGTCACAGTTAGGACAGCGTAGCTCTGGACTGCCTATTGGTGGAGTCCATCTGTAGAAACAATTCCGATGATGCCCATTAGAGTTTTGAACCCACTCATTATGATGAGCAGAAAATATGGAGGAAACAGTAAGAGTTCTTGCTGGTTGGAAAAGATGATCTGTTGTCTATCATAAGTGTCACCTATCAACCCTCACCCCAGACTGCAAGCACAAATCCCTGTATAAACAACCAAATATAGTGGAAACAGAATTTGTACCTACATTTTTTCACCTTTCATTCCCCACTGGGAACATACAATAAACCTTTTTCAGTCTTTATGCACAACAACATGAATTTTAAAGATGGATGTAATTACTTCCCTTGGGTAGAACTCTCCTTTTGAAGTATGCAAAGTTAATTTGAATAAATCTTTAAAAGCAAATCTTTTTTCTTATTGTTTATTACAGCATTTCTGTTCTTTTTTGTTGTCAAAAGAGATTGAGAAAAGGTCAACTTACTATCTCTGTTCTTTTCTACAATGTTTTTAACAGAAGAATGCCTCACTGTGGTGATCAGTAAATGAGACTTGAAAATCATTATTAGTGAATTCAGACCTCACTGGGTGACCCATACTTATGGCCTTGTGCCTAGACTTAATAAAGGTTTCCAACTAAGAAAGAAATTAAGTGAGCTTTTGAATAAAATCCTTTACATCTTTATTATAGGTTTTCCTTTTTATTTGGCTATTTTTTAAAAAGATTTTGTTGATTTTAGCATTTCTTTCTTGTTTATGGCTTTGTTACAGGAGATCAGTGAAGTCTAAAGACAAGCGCAAAGTAAAAGTATGTGCATATAACCTAAACAACAACTACAGAGCCATTATAAAAAAATCCCAAAATGCAACATTTAAAGACAGACGACACTCATAATCACTAGAAATATACAGTTTGTCAAGTATGAACTTTGTATGTATGTATATATATATATATATATATATATATATATATATGAAATTTAAAATTTAATGTAAAAAAATGTCAGTATGTAGCTAATATTTCTTGTCTATAATGTTGATGACATTTATGTCTTCATAATGACCGAAATGGTCAAATGTACTCTAATATAAACAAGAACTTTGGACAGTTTTTTCTTAATTTTGGTCTGGATATGCAACAACTCATTCAGAATTTATTTCAATGAATTCTTGATGCTAATATATATATATATATATATATATATATATATATATATATATATATATATATATATATATAGATAGATAGATAGATAGATAGATAGATATATAATAAATAATAAAATCCAAAGTCACCTCAGATGGGGAATAGCCTATTTTGGCAGGCAAAAACACTGGCCATCTGTCTCATCAAACCCTATGTTAATATAAAGTCCCACTGGGTTGATGAGAAAAACAACCGGTGCTTTTTGTCTGCCGAAATAGACTATTCCCCATATGAGATGATTTTGGTTTTTATTGTTTTTTAATTATTTGTCTCCGTAATAATAAATACTTTGAGTTCTTGTTGTGGATCAGATTATATATTTGATACCTTTACTCTATATATATATATATATATATATATATATATATATATGTGCGTGTGTGTGTGTGTGTGTGTGTGTGTGTGTGTGTATACTGGGTGTAACAGCAAAATTATCCAAATCGTATAAAAGCAAAATTTTTCAATTGTTAGATTAAGCTTTGAACCATTGTATCTTAGAAATGATTAAAGATATCTTACTGGAATTATCTGAGGATTTTATAACACTATTGGGCTCTACTTTGAGCAATAAGAATGTATAATTACTCTCCAAGCTTAACAGAAGAATTGTGATAAAATCGATCATAAATGAAAATGACATGTTCATCATTAATTAATCATAGCTAAGGACCAGAAGCTCATGAAGGATTAATATAAAGTTTAAATATATATATATATATATATATATATTATTTCAGGATCATTTTCCAACTTATTCCAGATGGTCTTTGCCCTCTCTAATCTTCTAACCTTCTGTCCTGGAGTAACAAGGTGCCTCACAGGTTTCACATACGACTTCATTTTCAAGTCTTTTTTCACTGCTCTTTGGACTGTCATAGCTGAAACTCCTCTCATATGTCAAACGTCTTATGGATTGAGGTGGGTCTTTGATCTCTTTAGCTCTAAGTTGAAATGATGATCCTTCTTCCTGTTGTGACCTCCTGATCCAGTTTTCCTCTCTACTGTTCCCTCTTTTTTAAACTTATTTACTGTTCTCTTGATGCTTCTTGAATGGACTTTGAAGATGAAAGCCAGAATATGAATGTTGGTAACATCACTGAAGGCCTGAATGATGTTTTTCCTCTCACCATTGCTCAGTTGGGAAGACAGTGGGTCTGACACAAAACGATTTTAACCTGTTCTCTTTCTAGCTGGATAACTCAAAGGGTTTTTCAGTGATTCTTATGACAAATGATATCAAGATGGCTAAACATCTTATCTGAAAACCTCTACAAAAGAAATCTAATTAGTTTAGTGGTGCTTTAGATATTAAACATTTTGTGAGTTGGACAATTTTGCTGTTACATGATTTGGACAATTTTGCTGTTACATGATTTGGACAATTTTGCTGTTACATAATTTGGGCAATTTTGCTGTTACATAATTTGGGCAATTTTGCTGTTACATCTGGTATATAAGGTGCGATGGATAAATTGTCCTCTAAATTATGCAAAAATGAAAATAACGGTGACATCTCATTTTAACAGCTATATTTACCAAAATTACACAAAAATATCTTGAGTAAATTTATTCAATAAAATTGTCTTTGGCTTCAACAACAGTCTCCAGAAGGCTTTGGAATCTCCTGCAGATCTTCTGGAGAGTTTCCTTGTTTAAGTTGGTAAATGCTGTCATAATCCTTGCCTTCAGTTCATCTTTGGTGTTACAAGAAATTTTGTTGGTCTCTTGCTCAACTGTGTCCCACACACCCACACATAATAATCAAGGGGGTGTGAAGTCTGGGGAGTTAGGTGGCAAGATGTAAGGAGTGAAGTGGCTGCAGAAATTATCTGATAGCCATGACTGGGTTCTCCTGCTTATGTGGTGTGGCATGGTGCAGAGTCCTGTTGCCAGACATTCGGGTCTTCCAGCAACCACCCTCCTGATCCAAGGCTGCACTACCTCCTCATTGCACTTGATGGAGACCTCTGTGTTGAGTCTGAAGCCCTGTGGGAAGACGAATCGAGGCATAACATTGCCATCACTAGTGATCACTTCAAACGCCTTCGTAATCAGCATTAGACTCATCCAACTCTTTCCCAATGCTCTGCCCTATCCTCAGATTGACAGCCAAACACTCTGAAATGTTCGTACTGGAGCTTCCGTCATGTATGCCAAGCAGTACAGCATGCCTTTTTCCCATTTCTGGCAGAGTGAATTATGTCATGGTGGTCTTTTTAAAACAGATGGTGCCCAACTGACCCTACTATACTGTGCAGTTAACAAAATTAAAAACAAACAATGCGCATGCATAAAAATATAAAGTAGCAACAATTTGATTATCGCACCCTGTATATATATTCCAATCTGTTTCATCTTCACTTTTGTTTCAGATACTATTATACATGCTACACACACATTATATATATATATATATATATATATATATATATATATATATATATATATATATATATACACACACACACACACACACACACAAGAAAAATATAGTTTTAAGGTATGCTATATATATGAGTGAAAGTGACCAATATTAAGATTAGAGTGTAGGTTGTTTTTTTCTGTTTTTTTTTTTACAGTAAGGTTCACTCTGTAGAAGGACCCTGGGACTACTCAAGGTGGAGGGTTACGGTAAGAGGTAGTTTATGTGAATAGGAGGAAAAAATAACAGTTAAGCATGGACTTGAACGGGTTAAGATTGTAGTGGTCAGGGAAACCATCTTCTTGGGAGTCAGTTCCACAGATCACTGGTTCACGGGAAGAAGCTATTCAAGTGGAACTTACTTCTTCCCGATGAAACAGCAAGGGAGTTTGGGTGGTTTGCTATAATGTAAGTGGCTTGGTATGCATTAAGTATAAAGGTTTGAACTGGTAGAACCAGGGAATGTAGTTTGAGCCCCTTTCATGTAAGTAGTGATAGAGCAGCAAGAGGTTTGCCACACCCCACCTGTGGGAGAGAAGTTGGGTGGTGGAAAATAATTGGTCAACCATAAGGACCCGGAAACACTTTTGGACTCTATCAGGGCAGGAGAGTGAGGACTGGGCAACAGTACTTCATTTTAGTACTGACCTGGCTCTTGTAAAGGCAAAGGATAGCATGCAGAATTAGGTACTTATACTGGAACTATAGTCGAGGGAGCTGACCATTTTACCTGCATCTTTTGAAATGGATCATATGTATGAGTTCTACTTGAGGTCAGGTGTGAGTTTAAGGTCCAATAGGCGCTCAAGTCACAAAGCCTCCCCGAAGTGACATCCATTCATCGAGACATGGTATTTCAGTGTCTATCAGCAATGATGGAATCTAACTAGATTGGTTTTTGAGGCCATATATTATTTTATTATCAGCATAGACATTCACAAATGATCTAAGTAGATTTTTAGGCTGATCATTTATGAAAAGCAAAAAGAGGTTCAAGTCTGAGAAGTGACCCCTGGGGGACATCTGCATTGACTGGCAGGGCCTTGGAGGGCTGGTCATTGATAACTACCTCCAGAGACCTACCCATTAGGAAGGACTTTATAAATGAGAAGACCCTTCCAGTGATTCAATCACTGGAAAGGTAGCAAAAAACTAGTAGCAAAACTTTGTGCCAAAATTTGTCAAATGCTTTCGAAATATCTAATGCTCTGGTTCTTGAGTTGTGTTTGTCATTAAGAACTCCACTAAGTGTAATAGTAGTTAGGACAGCAGATTGAAACCAGGACTGCTCGTCACTAAAGATCTTGATCTTATCTAGGTGATCAGCATCTTTCTTGTTGATTATAGCCTCAAAAAAGCTTATTGAGGACACTGACGAAAATTTGTCATATTTTGATAAAATACTTCTTGCTCTAGATTTCTATTGACCACTTTATTGCTAAAAATTCTGATCATATAAATATACATTAAATTATATAATTTTATATATATATATATATATATATACACACACAGTTTTATATATATATATATATGCACAGACAGTTTTATATATATATATATATGCACACACAGTTTTATATATATATATATATATATATATGCACACACAGTTTTATATATATATATATATGCACACACAGTTTTATATATATATATATATGCACACACAGTTTTATATATATATATATATATATATATATATATATGCACACACAGTTTTATATATATATATATATATACACACACACAGTTTTATATATATATATATATATACACACACACAGTTTTATATATATATATATATATACACACACACAGTTTTATATATATATATATATATACACACACACAGTTTTATATATATATATATATACACACACACACAGTTTTATATATATATATATATATATATATATATATATATATACACACACACACAGTTTTATATATATATATATATATATATATATATATATATATACACACACACACACAGTTTTTTATATATATATATATATATATATATATATATTTGTATGTAAGAGAGAGAGGTGAAAAGAAAAAACTGAGTGCAGTTGATTGCCGAGAGGGAAAGAATAAATGTCAGCTGGGTCATTAGTAGGTTATGCTGTTCTCCCCAAGGCCAGGAGTTATGTTCATTCAGACTGAGGAGATAATCTTGGATTAACAGAGAGAGAGAGAGAGCAATAGAGAAAGAATGACTGACTCTCACTCAAACACCTTCCTTAAAACACCTGCATACACAAATATATGGATGCACACAGAATGACTGAAAAACACATCCATACAAAAAATACAGAGAGAAATATACAGAGACACTGAGAAACAAGCACACACACACACACAAAATTACATTGACACACATATTGACAAATACAAACACATACATACAGAAAGTAGAAAATATATGATTGTCATTTATTTAGTGTTTGCTATAGATATATTTATCACCAGAGTCAGTCAGGGTTCAAGATAAAAGTCAGGATGTTGATTTTCAATGCTTATAGTCTCTCATATTTAAGAAATTGAAGCTATACAATCTTACCATTTCTCATTTAGTTTTGTCCCAAGCTAAAGATTAGTAAATATCCAAATAATCTAGAATATCTGCTATCTATATTTCTCATGTTGTCTGTCTGTGTGTCTGTCGTGGGCGTTGTTACCTCACCCAGGCCGCATTTCTCCCCCGATTTCAATGCAGTTGTCACCACAAGTTTGCAAATGGCTGCCGTAAGGACATGACAGAGCCCGATTTTCGAGTTTGGACTCAGGTTCCGAAAAAATCGATAATCGAAAAAAATTGATAATCGAAAAAATCTGCTTACAGAAGGAATGATTGCATTTCAACCAAATTTGACACCCTCTTAGAGTCTACCATTAGAAGTGTTGTCCAGAAGTTTCATGACCACGGACCCCTAAACAGCATGGAAAATCGATAAAACCCAAAAGCCGATACGCCCAGATTGTGCCTGAACACAAAAACCGACCGGATTTATGAGGAGGCCATTAGGAGTCACCATGTAAAGTTTCAACTCTGAGCGCCCCCTGAACAGTGCAAATCGACAATCGGTCAACCCTTAAAAATGTTTTTTCCAGTTGGGTATTTCCTAAATGCAGATTAATTTAAGGTCACGCTATGCGCGGGAAGAAACAGGTTAGTGCATGCAGTGGAGTGGAAGAAAACATTTGACCTCAAATTCTGGAATGGGTGCAGGGCCATTGAAATTCGGCTTTTTTATCCCTGCTACCAGGTCTGACTTTGAGCCACAAATGACATATTCGACTTTGTCAACACTTTTGCTTTAATCATCACATCTTACCAAAATAAGCACTTCCTTTATTCACGTCTTTACTGAAAAAAAAAACCCCGCATACATGCTGAGTGACAATGGTTCCGCCCTCAGCAGTCCATTTTCCAATTCTTTAAACCTTTTTTCCCTAGCCCAGGCCACATCCCAGACCTGACGAGGAGTTTTTGCGCTAAAACAGCAGGGCTTCCTTCCAATCCATTTCAAAGCTAATGCCGGCAAACGGTTAGCGGCTTTTCATTGTCGCACAAACCAAATGAGCAAACACTTCATTGCAACTCCTTGCATTCTCATAGCCGGCATCACGTGTGTTAGAGCCAAGCTGCATATGCAGCAGGCAGCCTGACACCGTTTACGGCCAAGCCTTGCGCTTGCCAAATCATGCGTGAATGAACGCTAGCATCTTCCATTTTGCGTGAGCTCATTCATTGGTTTAAGTCATGGCCATTGTCCAGGCTACACCAATCAATGACAAGTCATGTTCCCTTTAAATACCTTCAGCGTGGCTGCATCCGCACTCATGTCTTGATTTGATCGCCATTAACGCATCTGTCCTTGGATTAATTGACAGCTTCCTGCTTTTGCAAGTTATCTATTTGCTTAAACGTTTACATTACCCATTTTATCTCCACGTGCTGCCTTTACTGCGCAGCCCAGTCCATCTTAGCGTTCCATACCTATTTCTACCTTTTTGTAGTTCAGTTTTGCTATTAGACAGTTAACTGCTGTCGCAAGTTACTTCTCTTCTGCCTTTACTACGCGGCCCAGTACACCTCAATGTTTCACTACTTTTTAACCTTCAACTCTTCAACGTTTTGGTTGCGTAACCTCTTCCTACAGTGACATTTTCGTGCTGCCAGAAAGCACGGCACATAGCTAAAAGAAGCTTTTTCCATACCGCTCCACTGCATTTTTAGTTTTTGTATACAACGAGGTTGCACCGCTTCAGCTTCAGCATCAACTTCTATTCACATTCTTACACAGCATTTCTACAACCCTTCAAATGGCTCCTACACAACGAACATGAAGACCCCTAACACCGTTAACGTTACACATGCAGAACAGGCGACTGCGGAGGAGCACATAATAACTCCGGTTACAGATGATCATATGGCGTCTACTTCAACCTCTGCTATGCACTCTTCTGAGTGCCATGGAGATGACCGACCCGGCAGCTTTGCTAAGCGTGCCAAAATACCATGGCGAGGCAACCTTAGCAGGCATTCTAAAAGAGCCTCTGCGGCAAAGAGAAAACAGGAAGAGGAAACTGAGGTAGAGGCCTCTTTGAGGCTTTCCAGTCAATCTCAAGGGAGGCAGTATGTTTTGTCACATGAAACGCTTGGTGAGCGTAACTACCATTGGTACTGCAAATCAGTTTACACATATTCATTGAAAAGTAAGAGTAAACTACCTAAACGTACATTATTTGAATCAAGCACAGGCAACGCTGGGCCATGCTGCTAGTCCAATATAATATCCAAATAATCTAGAATATCCAATATAATATCCAAATAATCTAGAATATCCAATATAATATCCAAATAATCTAGTATATCCAATATAATATCCAAATAATCTAGAATATCCAATATAATATCCAAATAATCTAGAATATCCAATATAATATCCAAATAATCTAGAATATCCAATATAATATCCAAATAATCTAGAATATCCAATATAATATCCAAATAATGTAGAATATCCAATATAATATCCAAATAATGTAGAATATCCAATATCCAAATAATGTAGAATATCCAATATAATATCCAAATAATGTAGAATATCAAATATAATATCCAAATAATCTAGAATATCCAATATAATATCCAAATAATCTAGAATATCCAATATAATATCCAAATAATCTAGAATATCCAATATAATATCCAAATAATCTAGAATATCCAATATAATATCCAAATAATCTAGAATATCCAATATAATATCCAAATAATCTAGAATATCCAATATAATATCCAAATAATCTAGAATATCCAATATAATATCCAAATAATCTATAATTGTAGAAAAAAGAAATAAAAATAAGAAATAAAAGAAAAACAAGAAAAGTTTTCACTTGCCAACATTTTTTTGAACTTGTGAATCTCTTCTTGTGTCTTAGATATAACATAAAACTTCAGCCAATCCATTCTACAGCCTTCTTCCCATGTCTGTATAGAAAGAGGGGAGCTCTTATTCTATCAGTGTAAATGGAGCATTGATGAATATCACAATATTCATTCTATACGGATTGACATTCTAAACAGAAAGAGAAAAAAATCATTTTGATATTTGGAATAATTCTTGAGTCTTTGATAATTTAAACAATAACATTTGTACGGTGAACCATGTTTAACCATATATGGTCATCACAAAACAAAAGAATAAACAGGGTATATTTTAGCTGTTTTAGTATCGCCAGGAGATATACAGTCTTCAATACAAAATGGTCATGACGTGATATTTATGAATAAGACAAGGTTGAAAATCATGAAAAACAAATTGCCATGACAGAGTTTTAGACAAAATTCTTATTTTGTCTGTATAATGAGGCAGTGGCCGCGATGAAGTTATAAGAATACATGAAATGTTGTTTAGTGAGATTTGAGGTATTAAGAATTCTAAGTGAAAGAATAAAGATTCTTGGCGAGAAAAAATATGGAAGATTAGTTAACCAGATTGGAACCTGATGGAATTTCAGACAAAATGCTTATCTTGGCTAAACATGCCATCATATCTGGAACAGATGTAAGTTTGAAATTAGTTCTCTCAAGAGACTGCTATATTTAGAATAAGTTTAATTTTTTTTTTCCAGTTCATTAGACAGTGCATGCCAAAATTGGAAGTTTAGCCAAAAATAAACGTGCAGACTTGCACAGGTGCAAACATAGCAGAAACAGGTCTAACATTTCACCTAATGCATGGATTTGATCTACATTTGGAATATATGTTGAATATACATAGTTAAATTGTAAGTTATGCGAGAATGCTCCACTCTTGATGATGATGATGACTGACTGTTCATTTACAGACTTGTAAAATCCCCAAGTCTTTATTTATATATAAAAATATCAACTGTATTTTTTCTCCATAAGGAAATAATATTTACACACTAAAAAAAAAAAAGCTTTGATTGCACATTGAATGGAAACTTGATGGTGATAGAGTCAAAGTGTAGTATCTGTTCTGATGTCTAATGGCAATAGTAATATTAGGTGTTTCCTTTTATGTAAACATTCAGCATTCATTGAATGAGTAGCCAGTGTTACTTTTCTTCACTGCCTAGCCATCAGGATAGGATCAAAGTGTAGTATCTGCTTTCTGACAAATAAAGTACATTTTCACTATTTACATTATTCAGACTATTGTCCTCATCTTTGTTGCCATATTTATTACGTTTCAACCGTTGTACACTCCGGCCCTCTTCAGATGGTTGAAATGTCAAACGGAACCCTTTATTTCGCTCACTGGGGTAGACTGTTCTAGTTCCAAGTGCCATGTTTTTAATGGATGTCAGTTATCAGTTATCTCCTGTTAATTCCCTTCTCCAAGTTCTCCAGCGCCATAACCAGGTATTGAACTCACACTCTTTGGGTCCTGTCACTGGATCTAACTAATGCCTTTATCCACTGTGCTATGTGTTCTTGAAATGTTGTAATAAATATGGCGACAAAGATGAGGACAATAGTCCAAATAATGTAAATAGTGTACATAATACCTCATCTCAGAAATATAAACAAAGTACATTTTATCTCTCAATTGTGTCTCTGTCTTTGGAGAGAGTGCAACTCAGTTGTGTGTCTGTATGTTCCAGCAGTACCTCCCTCATTGCACTAAAGAGGGAGGGGTTGGCAGTAATACCGATGTCAGCGCAACCAACATTTGTGGGATGCTGCGCTGTTTTTGGACCGGGGGCATGCCCTTGGGCTCCACAAATTAAACATTGTGTCAGCTCCTGCCAGCATGGGGCTGAAAGTAAATACTAAGTAGAGTATCTGTTCTCATCTCTAATCGCAATGGTATTATTAACTGTTTCCTTATAAGGAAACATTTGGCATTTATTGAGCACACAGCCAGTTGTAGAGTTTTAGTGAAGATGAGTAGTAAAAATGGAGTAAGGAGCAAAGGAAGAAGGTATTAGAGTGGAACTTACTCCTTACTAATGGAATATCAAGGGAACGAGAATAAATTGACTTAATGGACACAGTGTGACAGAATGTTTGAGTAGTTCGTCCGAACATCTTCCATGGAAATAACAATAGAGTAGTGAGAGTCTTGAAACATTTTGTCTGTGGGAAAGTGGTTGTAAGGTGGAAATCAGTTCATCACCCACAAGGCAGTATAGACATTTTAAAACTTTGTCAAGACTGAAAAGTGAAGACTGGTCAGCAGCACTCGATTTTCGAACTGATTCGCCTCTTGTAGACGTAGAGAAATAACAGGAGGTGTCAGATACTTACTGGAGTGGTACAGGGAACTAACTATGTTTTTTTAGGTATTGGATATGACCAGATAGTTTTTCCCCTCATTGCATTGTTAACAATAGCTCAAAGGAGAGTTAATCTGCCATCTTGTTCTGACCATCTTGGTTTTGGGAGATGCACCCATATACCACTGTATCATCTGCATTGATATTCACAAGAGATCAGAGTATGACCTGAAGTAGATCATTAATATAAAGCAGGAAGAGAGTTGGACAAAGAAACAAAAGCTTGTGGGATGCCTGCATTGATGTAGTGTGCCTTAGAGGACACGCCATTAATAACTACCTTCATGGACTTACATGTTTGGAAGAACTTGATAATTGAGAAAAATCTTCCACTGATTCCATCAATGGAGAGCTTGTGTAACAACCCCTATGCCACCCCTTGTCAATGGCCTTCAAAATATCTAATTGCATCATCATCTTTATGTGTTTATTGTCTAATGTCAAGCTGATTCTGTGAATAATGACAGGACATCAGCAGTGGACCAAGCAAATTGAAATCCATATTGTTTGTCACTCAAGAGGTTGTCCGTGGTAAGGTTTGTTTTTCTTTACTCCCTGGCCATCAGGCTGGGATCAAAATGTAGTATCTATTCTCATCTCTAATAGTAATATTAAATGTTTCCTTATAAGGAAACATTTGGCATTCATTAGTCAAGCAGTCAATGCTACTTTCAGTTGAATTTTAAAAATCTTTTTATTAAAACAATTTTCCAGGAAAATAAATTTCTTATATCATCTAACTTCTGGCACTCTTTACAATACTGATCGGGAGGGGCTTGAAGAAGGATGGTCTACAGGCTTCATTTACTCAGTTCATTCACTATTTTTAACTATTGATTTGTTAAAAGTGGTCATATGCAACTTATAGTTTAGATATTTATGAATGAATGTGATGTCATGCATGACATCCACATGAAAGTATCATATCTGACGGAGCTATTTAAGAGCATGACTAAACTTTTTAGGTTAATATTTTGGTCTTCTAGCAATTTATAGTGTTGTGTGAAACTATCCCTTTGCACAGCCTATTAAATGTCCAGTTTTCTTATCTCCTAAAATCCAAAGAAGAATCTGCAACATTATTGGTCCTGACCTAGCATCTCGGCTTCAATCATTTTCTCATTGCTGTAATGTAGCTTTTCTGTGCCTTTTCTATAAATACTTTCTTGGTAATTGTTCTGATGAACTTCCTGCTATGCTACCCAGACTTTATGAATTTAAGTGAAGTAATAGGTCTCATCAATTTACACTTGAAATTGCTAGATGCAACAGTAAGTTCTATGCTAACAGTTTCTTTTCTCACACTTCTCACTTGTGGAACTCTCTTCTGGCTCTATGCTTTCCAGCCATCTTTGATCTTCAAAAATTTAAACGCAATGTCAATCGTTATGTACTGTCTTGCTAATTACTCTTTTATTGTTCTCGCTCCTTAATAATGTTTCTCTTTTTTCTTCACACTCAGTAACCCCTTGTATCTTAGTGGCTTTACTGCCTTGCTTGATTAAACACAATATACACAAAAATAGAAAGTAATACAAAGATGTATTTTCACCTTTGGATTTATTATTTTATGATGAGATGATATTAAGAGGACACAAAAACCTATCAGGATTTATTATTGGTAGATGTATAACCCTAATAGTATATACTATATATTGGTAGATGTATAACCCTAATAGTATATACTTTATATTGGTAGATGTATAACCCTAATAGTATATACTTTATATTGTTAGATGTACAACCCTAATAGTATATACTATATATTGGTAGATGTAAAACCCTAATAGTATATACCATATATTGGTAGATGTATAACCCTAATAGTATATACTATATATTGGTAGATGTATAACCCTAATAGTATATACTATATATTGGTAGATGTATAACCCTAATAGTATATACTATATATTGGTAGATGTACAACCCTAATAGTATATACCATATATTGGTAGATGTATAACCCTAATAGTATATACTATATATTGGTAGATGTATAACCCAAATAGTATATACTATATATTGGTAGATGTATAACCCTAATAGTATATACTACACAATGACACTTTGTTGATGGAAGATTCAGAAGGAAATCTAAAAGACAAGGCAGTTGATGAATGCAAGAAGAACTATTAATTGTAAGAATACAGACTACATGGTTGTCAGCAAAAGAGACAGACCAAGGTGTGAGTTAAACATTGGGGATGTCAAAATTAAACAAGTACAGAAAGAATAGCAACAAATGAGAGAGTGTGACATAGAAATAAGGTACACAGGAACAGTGAAGAATGTCGTACAGAAAAAGTTATGAAGAGAATCAAAAAAACTTCCTTAAAAATGAAGCAATGAAGGTTTCAGTAGACATCTGTTTTTTTTTGTTTTCTTTTAAACAGTTTGTCAATTACCAGCTTAGGTTTTTGAGAAAACATGCAGATTGACAGAGTTTGAACCAGTTTCACTCTTAAGGACAGAAAACCACTTTATAGACTGGTGCATTGTTTCCCCTAATGTAAGAGGGATGCAAATTTGAACCCAACTAAAAGGGCATATTTTACATACTCAAACATGACAAAGTGGAAAAAGTTTTTGTGTGAATTTGTGTCCCAGGCCCTTACAACCTTTCACCTTTCCTGGCAGATCTTCTATTATTACAGTGTGCGATATCTAATAACAAAAGGGATGGAATCAAAAAGAAAAATAATCTAAATGAAATCGGTTGAATTAAATTTAAAATTCACAGCATCTCTTGATTGTGCGCATATGTAGTCACACGAACATAACAAATTTAGTCTGATGAAGTCCTAAGGAACAAAATGTGTCACACGAAAACTTTTTCCACTTTGTCATACATCTTTCCTCCAAAATTGTTCTTGATATATAACAATTTATTTATCGTTATCTCATACTCAAATATGCGTATCCACTCCCCACTTGTAATGGTTCCTTTTAAGAAAATAAAGGAAATGGCCAATCCAGAGGTCTCTTTCACAGCATTGTTGTAACCAGCATGTAACGAGTCATCTGATTGGTCAATAGATGAGCCAATGACAGTCTTGCCTCATTTCCCATATAGTGGAGAATTTCTCTTTTGACAACTGATCCTGGGTAGTGAAAAATGTACTGAGCTGCTTTCTGACTAATGTAAAAAAGTCAATAGACAATGAATGGACCATTTGGATAAACATTTATTCAGTAAATTTGTCATAGTTTAAGTTAATTTTTCAAGAATAACAAAACAAAAGTCATTGAAACAAAGCAAGTTCAGTCGACCATTGATGACAATTCCATAACAACGTAACTATAAACAATTTTTTCTATCCTCTGCCAGCCGCAATGATGGAGAAATCATTACCTCGAACCATCACCAGTGAGACACACTGTAAGAGCCACTCCGGATAAATATATATATATATATATATATATATATATATATATATATATAAACAACTACAAAGTTGTAAATTAAAAAAAATGTTTTTTTATGAAAGTATTTATTTATATTTTTTTTATATATATGTAATTTGATATTTCAGATCGACCTCATTATTATATATATATATATATATATATATATATATATATATATATATATATATATAAATAATTACATGTTTCTTTTGTTGTGGCTCATTCTTAGAAGTGGAGGCACATTGTGTATAATTGCAATGGTGTCCTCAGTGCACTAAATGTTTACAATAATAAAACAAAATGTTGGATGATAAATTTGAAAAAAATCAGTTAATTCCTTATAAATTAAATGTCACCATTCAAAATGCAAGTATTTGGCTAGACACAAAATCAAAAGTCATATTAACATCTTCCAATTATAAATAAACATTTATCTAATATATAACATGCCTTAAAGAAAATAGGATTTCCATCAATAAATTCAATTTTAAGATAAAGCACCTGAAAAATGGATGTAATCTACTTGAAACTAAAAGCAACGACCATTTAATTTTATTTATTACATATATTATCTAAAAATTCAAATATTTCAGATGATTAATATCTTAATGTATTTAATAGGCTGATTCAACACAGACACAAATATATTAATTCTATTATTTACACATCGATATACAGATTTATGTTTAAGTGTCTGGATACAACAAAGAGAATTAACCTAAATAATGCAGAATATCTGAAGACCACTGGATGCAATATACATCTGAGGAAGGCCAAAGAACATATCAGCTGAAATATTGGAATAAAAACAACAAAGATGAAGATACTGGTCTAAATAATGTGTAGAGTGACATCTAAAGGCCACTGGATGCAACATACAACTGGGGAAGGCTGAAGAATATACCAGCTGAAAAGTTGGAATAAAAGCAACAAAGGTGAAGATATTGGTGTGAATAATGTGTAGAGTGACCACTGAATCTAATGTTCACCTGAGGAAGGCTGAAGAACATATCAGCTGAAATGTTCAAATAAAAACAACAAAGATGAGGATACTAGTGTGAATAATGTGTAGAGTGACATCTAAAGGCCACTAAATGCAACATTCACCTGAGGAAAGCTGGAGAGGATATCAGCTGAAATGTTGGGATAAAAACAACAAAGATGAAGATACTGGCCAGAATAATGTGAAGAATGACATCTTGAGTGACCACTTTATGCAACATATTATTGAGGAAGGCTGAAGAACATATCGGGTGGAAGGTTGGGATAAAAACAACAAAGATGAAGATACTGGTGTGAATAATGCGTAGAGTGACATCTAATGGCCACTGGATGCAACATACACCTGAGGAAGGCTGAAGAACATATCAGCTGAAATGTTGGGATAAAAACAACAAAGATGAAGATACTGGCCAGAATAATGTGAAGAATGACATCTTGAGTGACCACTTTATGCAACATATTATTGAGGAAGGCTGAAGAACATATCGGGTGGAAGGTTGGGATAAAAACAACAAAGATGAAGATACTGGTGTGAATAATGCGTAGAGTGACATCTAATGGCCACTGGATGCAACATACACCTGAGGAAGGCTGAAGAACATATCAGCTGAAATGTTGGGATAAAAACAACAAAGATGAAGATACTGGCCAGAATAATGTGAAGAATGACATCTTGAGTGACCACTTTATGCAACATATTATTGAGGAAGGCTGAAGAACATATCGGGTGGAAGGTTGGGATAAAAACAACAAAGATGAAGATACTGGTGTGAATAATGCGTAGAGTGACATCTAATGGCCACTGGATGCAACATACACCTGAGGAAGGCTGAAGAACATATCAGCTGAAATGTTGGGATAAAAACAACAAAGATGAAGATACTGGTCTGAATAATGTGTAAAGTGATATTTAAAAACCACTAGACGCAACATTCAGCCAAAGAAGGCTAAAGCAAATATCAGTTTGCATGAGATGTGGAGAGTGACAGCTGACGACTATCGGATGCATGTGTGTGAGGTCAATACACATATTGGTCGAAACATCTGGAATAAATCTAGCAAAAATGATCATGTTTTAAATATCAAATATCTACTCATAGGCTATAAAGCAACTGTTGATAAAGTCATCTGAGCCCCCGGAGCTGTACAACAAAGTGTCACAGTTGTTTGCACATAAGGAAAAGCAGAAGAAAACAGCCTGCAATAAATTTCACCTGCCGACTGGTTTGTTCTGAATATATAAACTGAACCTGTCTGTCAAGTCTGGCTCAGAAGAGAGCAGATATCGGAGTCAGACACAAAAACAAAGCAAAAGAAAAGAAAAAAGAAGTGAGTTTCATTTTCATAAAACCAAGTAAAAAACAAAGCCTGTCACTTGATCAATCAATATTTTGATGTTGCCTAGATTTTCTTTTCCGAGGCTCTGCTTCCTCTGTCTATTCCTTTCTGATATCTTTTTATAATTCTCATTTCTCACTCTCTCTCTTTTTTATTCTCTTACTCTATCTCTGTGTTGTTCTTCCTCCAATTTCTTTCTTCCTTCCAGCTTTTCCCTCTATTAACAAAACATATCCTTTCTTCCTTTCTTTCTTTCCTCTTCCTCATTTTTCTTCTCTCATTATATTTTGCCTTTTTCTTTCTTTCTCTCTCTCTCATTCCCTCTTGGCTTCTTTCTTCACCTCTTTTATGCTATTTTTCTTCTCCAACTTATTCTCCTTCAGCTTCCATTTTTGCAACCCATCCTTAGTCTGGCACAAGGCCATTGCAATAGAGAACCAACTACACTAACAAAGTAGACTGCAAGACAAATTTGTAAACCACACTTATCTGACATTGTCAATTTCGAGGAAGAAAAAAATCAGTCTGTCCCATAATAATTGTTACATTTACATGCACATTTCATATACAGAATATAGCAAATATTATGGGACAGATGTAGCATCTGTTATTACCTCTGTCCCATAATAATTGTTACATTTGCATGCATGTTTCATACACAGAATATAGCAAATATTATGGGACAGGTGTAGCATCTGTTATTACCTCTGTCCCATAATAATTGTTACATTTGCATGCATGTTTCATACACTAAATGTGGCAACTATTCTGGGACAGTGGTAATATCTAATGAATTAATGGATTCATTTTTTATCCACCATTTTTATTACCTCAAAGTTTTTAATAATCAGAGTGGGTGGATACTTAGTATTTGAAATAGATGCCCCATTTTTTATTTCTTAAACAGTGTGTATTACATCCCTATCCTGCACATTCAAGAAACTTTAATAAGGAGAAATGATTTCCCCCTTGGCAAAAATCAAATCTGAGTCTCCCTTTGGAAAAGAAAAACCACCATTTTATTCAGTTTGCTTTTTGTGCAGATCTGAAGCTTTTGAGAAAATAATTTGGGTGAAGCAGATAGGCTTCCTTAAAAAGGAATATAGAACATTGCTTGCTGTATCGTTTGCTATTGGTGAGCAGTAAAGCACAGTGGATCATATGGTGGTTTTCCACTACAAAGATGGATACAGGTTCAATCCCAGCCAGGGACTGCATTGTAAGAAACTCATCTAAAATAATAAGCAAGTGACCTTTGATTAAATCTAAACAAAAAGAAAAAAACATGTGCTTTATTCCCTATCAGTTTCAATCTGTAAGGATTGAAGGTAGACAGCTAGGAAGAGTCAAAGAGAGAGAGATAGAGAGAGTGAGAGAGAGAGAGAGAGAGCCAGGGTGAGCTGACCTGGAACACGCCCAAAGAGGGAGAACAGATGGGAAACAAGTAGCAAGATTTTTAGATATAAAAACAGATATGATAACGAGAAATAATCTATACTTATCGAACCAATATGTGAACAAGCTGTGACTGACTGATGGGAAAAGAAGGATTTATATAAAAATATGAACAGACCAATGTAAATATGTAGATTGATAAATTTTGTAATCGCAATGAGTTTTATAGGGCCATTTGTTCTGATGATGGCTTGCACATATTGTAAAGAATTCATTATGGAAGTATTTTTGAATTCCTGGCCAATGAAATAACCAAGTGGCCAATCAGAAAATTGGTAAAAATTCCAGGGAATCCAATGTCTAAAAATAAATAAGTAATATTTCCCAGGTAAAAAATCCTATGAAAGAGAAAGAAAAAGTAAAAGAGAGGATTCTGGCTCCTAGTGGAACAAGTGCTTGTGGCGTCGCATTCTTCCAATAAAAGTGATCATGAAATCTGACAGTGTCGAGCTTAATTATTGAACCCAAGGATGAAGAGAAAAAAAACAAAAGTGAAACAACGGACTGAAATAATGAAATCCAAACAAAATATGCTTCGTCATAATGGGTTCTTTTATTATACTTTGTTGTGGGTCAGTGTATGCGTTGAGAAATAAATGTGTGTGTCTCCTGAAAATGCCCCTCAACAAACATGGCAGACTCGGGATGTGAGTCCACATAAAGAAATGTAAAGAAACAAGAACTGATATATATATGTACAAACAAATGGTAATGTATTAACAACAAAGGGTTACAAAGATAATAATGTGCGTAAAACAAATGAATGTGGAAACTTTGCGGTGCAAAGTATGTGAAGTGATTGAACGTGTGTGCGTACGTACGTGTGTGTGTATTGCTTGTGCGTTTTCCATGGTGGAAAAAACGCAATCGTTTGCGAGAGATTTCCATTGTTGATGTATAAGCGGAAAAGTAAGAAGAGGGCGAGAAAAGATATCGCCGAGTATTTAGCTTTGGAGAGCGACCCCTAGGAACAGTTTCGAAAATTAGGAGGAAATAAGCCAACAACATCTTTGTCATTTGATATTTTAAACTGGATTCTAAAATATATATGTGTGTGTGTGTGTATATATATATATATATATATATATATATATATATATATATAAATAATCATTATATATATTATATATTATTATATTTTTATTAAAAGAGATTATAATAAAAACATTTTTGAAAACGCAACACAAAAGCTTTCATGTTTCAATACTATCATTGTACTTCTTCAGGCAATGGTAAGTAACTGGTGATTAAATTTTTTTTAAGGAAATATAAAAACGAAGTTTTACCTCTTTTCCAAAAGTTAAAGGGGGGGGGACATAAGGTCAGAATTAAAAATAGACTTGTGGGTGTGTCTTGATTGACCAATTAAATGTCAGACCTACACTAAATAGAAAAGCAAACTCAGGGGGTGGAGGTGGGTGAGTTATTTTTTCATGTCATGATAAACCGGAACATAGACATTTTATCATTGACGATTGCGGAAAATATTTCAGAGACAAATGTATTGTGTGTGATAAATAAATATATATATATATATATATATATATGTATGTATATATATATATAAATAAATATAAAAGTGAACATAGAAGTCAATACTTAGAGGCGACAGTCTGTTTCATGCTAGATGCAATCGTCGGGCCCGACGATTGCATCTAGCATGAAACAGACTGTCGCCTCTAAGTGTTGACTTCTATGTTCACTTTTATATTTACACACGCTCTATCTCTGATATTGAGCACTTTATCCCATAAATATAGCACACTTTAAGACTATATTTCTTCATATATATATATATATATATATATATATATATATATATATGGCAGTGACAAATGTATCATTATATATATATATATATATATATATATATATATATATATATGTATGTATGTATGTATGTATGTATGTATGTTTAAATAAGGTGTATTTAGCAGCAAGAATTCTTTCGAATAAATTTTATTGAACAATACTGACAAGTTTTGTCAATCCAATTTTTTGAGTTTTTCAAATTTCTGAATAAATTGTTTTATAAAATTATTATGTTCGGTAACACTGGAATTTGCCAAAAACCATTTCATAAACTGACAAAAACAAATTTCCTTGAATATAGCAAAATGGACGTTAGTTGTGAAAAAACAAAAAAATGGACGTTAGTTGTGAAAAAACAAAAAAATGGACGTTAGTTGTGAAAAAACAAAAAAAAAATAAAACAAAAATGATCTTTGGAAAGTTTAGCAGTTATATAAAAAAATTTATTTGTGAATTTCGAAACTCAATGAAAAATTGAAAAAATTCAGAAAATGTCTTTGCAATATGTGTGTGTGTGTGTATGTGTAGTGAGTTCAATCCTCAATAGGCACTCCATTCTTGCAACCTTGTGCCACATCTAACCTCTGCTTAGTTTATCACTACACACACATTTTATATATATATATATATATATATATATATATATTAGCTCTAATCACATTGATCACTGTTTTGTTTACACCATAAATTAAGTAAACAGTTATTCATTTACCTGTGTATGCATGCTACTGCATGTATATATGTTTGCTAATATCTAGTTATTTGATTTATCCACATCAATATATATACATATATATATATTTTTGTGTATTTAGGCACCAATCCTTCTTTCATGCACATTTCATTGAAAACGACAGACAAGGAGGTTCTTAGGAGCTTTTATTTAGTTTTTTATACAATTTCTCATGCGATCTAATGTTGTTTTTCTTTTCAGATGATAAATTATATAAAAACTGTCCGAATGTTCTTTTTATCCGAGCGCTTTCGGCTATACATTTAGCCATTTTCAAGGATTATATTTTAACTGTTAAAATAAGAAATAGTTTGTTGTATGTATGTTTTATAAAATGTTTTCATTTTTTTTGTTTCAAAACACGGTCAAGATATTATGTCCATGTTCAAAGTTAATATTATTAAGTGTTGGTTTGTTTGTTTTTATTAATAAGGCTTCCATTATTTTTAGCCTTTTTTTTACATGTAGATGATGCTATTATATTATATATATATATATATATATATATATATATATGTGAATAAGCAAAATAATATATCTATAGCAAGACCTACAGTGAAATATTTTATAAAAATTATTATTGTTTCAACTTTATACACTGTATTTACCAACATTTCTTACTGTACTAAAATTTATTGGATTATTACCAAAGAAACAAAAAGAAAACAAGAGAAAAAGATTAGCAAATAACAAAACAATCCTTTTGGTTCATGAGAACCCCCCCCCCCCCGTTACGGACAAACCAGAAAATCAAAGCATGAAACATGCCAAACAACCAGAATGATGAACATTCCTCTCTTCATCAACACAGAAAATGGCTAGCCTCTTTTATCTAACTTTACACTTTACTACATAACCAACAAACAATCAACAGATAACTTACAAAATCTCTTGACTTATTGAAGAGATTAGAGACAGTGGGAAAAACACCTGTTCCTTATAAATACACCTTGGGAAAAGCTAACGAATTACGTGATGGATAAGCAGGTACTTCAACAAAATTAAATATGAAGACATCAAATATGAACAGAATGTGAGGCACATTGAGTACCTGTATAAATGAAAGGCCTCTAATACTGTAATTACGTGCTTTTCTCTTTGTATATTCATTACATCTTTTGCTGTTACGTCAGATATATAATGAAGCATTACATTTTGATTGTGAGAAAAGACAGAAGAAAAAGATATATCAGAGATATGATCTGGTTTTAGTGAGAAAAGAAGACAAGAAGGAATAAAGAGGAAATGAGCAAGGAAGAGGAGAGGAAGGAAGAAAGAAAGAAAACAAGCAAGAAAAAAGGAAGGAAAACAAACAAGAAGAGAGGAAGGAAGAAAACAAGAAAGAAAGAAGGAAGAAAAAAATAAGAAAGAAAGAACAAAGGAAAAATCCAAGAAAGTAGGAAGGAAGGAAGGAAAAAAAAGAAGAAATAAGGAAGGAAAAACAACAAAGAAACAAGGAAGGAAAAAACACAATAAAGAAGGAAGGAAGGAAAAAAAGAATGAAAAAAAAGAACAAAAATAGAAAGAAAAATCAAGAAAGGGAAGAGAAAAAATACAAAATGTCTTGAAAGTGATAAGTCTTTCAATCAGCCACTTAACATCCGTTTCAGGGAAGAGCAAATGAGGATGTAAGAAAAGAGCGAACAAGAGATTACCAAAAGTCAAAGTATTAGATACAAACAAAGAAGGCAAAATGGGAAGAAGGAAAACTTTTTCTGACATTACTGCATGCAAAGAAATGTTAACTTCTTGATGTTGGGGTGGAATAAAGTTGTATAGAGTTGGCTTTATTTTAGATGTATATACATATTTATGGTTTAACTTGTGAATGTCAAACTTTTGAAATAAAACGTTTGTTATTTGGAATAGTGTTAAACACATGTAAATATACAGTAAAATCTTTTCAGTGTGAAATATTTTCATTTGTACCCCCTTACTTCTTTAAGTATTGACCTGCATAGATATTTATTAAAAATAACCATAAAAGAAAATTCATGATTTTCCTATTTGAATTTTCCGATGAGTTTTAATTCATAATCACTGAAGAAACTCATGGCAAATTCTATAAAAAAAATATAACCATTAAATTTTTGAGCTTAACAACTTTAACAAAATATTGCAAAAACAAAAATAGATATGAATGCTGGTCATTTATTTTAAGGTTTAAGGGGGTACAAATGGAAATTTTTGTATATTTCTACAGGGTGTTCTTGTCACTCCCTATATAATATAATTTTCTGTTTCAGATGGCTGACATGATCTCCTACAGGAAAATGATGCTGTTCATGCGGGGGTCTTCTCAATGTGCGACAGCATCAATGAAAGTGAATCCAGTTCGTGTGCTTTGTATTACTGTATTACTTGTCCTCATTATTTTTTGGTAAGGTATGACAAGACTTTTGGATCACCCTGTAATTTAAATTTAATCTGTTAAGAAATTATTGATTGGTATGTTTTCTACATACCCGATGTTGAAAAGACAGTATTACACACAAAAAAAGGGGTTACAGCCATATCATGGTGAGATACCATTTCTCATATGATCCCCAAAGTTAAGCAATGTCAAGCCTGGTCATTACCTAGATGGCTAACTGCTTGGGAATACCAGGTGCTATAAGCTTTGATGTGCTATGATGTAATTGATAAATGGCTCAGAATTAGAAATCAGAGTTGACTTCCAATTCCATTTGGGTTCATTATATTTGCTTATGTTCAAATAGCCTTGGGAGAAGTATGAATCCATCTCTTCTCTCTCCAGCTATGGGTTCATTAGCAAGACTTGTATCAGTAAAAATCATTATCTCCAAAAAATTCTGGCATTCTAAACCAGTGGTTCCCAACTGATTTTGGGCCACACCCAATTTTGGTATTTCTAAAATTTTGGTCCCCCCCCCCATAATATTTAATTCTTACATATTCAAAATTCAAAAGGAAGCTTAAAAGGCAATTAACTTGGTCTCTAAACAAACGACCAAAGATCATGGCATCCATGAAAGAAAAATTAAAAAAACAAAAAGAGAGTTAAATATATATAGTTTCAAAACATAATAGAGAACTGAAAGGCAGAAATATAAAATATTTGAATGGAAGCTTATTCTGTAATATACTTTAATCATTTTAATCATGAAATAATAATACAAAATGAAATTTGAGCTCATCACAAAATGACTGTTAGTGAGATCCTTGTGCGTCATGACCGCTACAGATAGATTTTATATTAGGCACCAATTTAGTCAGCTTAAGACTCAAGTCTTCTCGTTTAGTGATAACCAGTCGATTTCTTTTCTTCAATAACAAATCATTTACGGCACTAAAGCCACATTCAGCTAAATATGAAGATGGAAATGGTAACAACAAATTTCTTGCAGCAGTCGTTGAATTTGGGTATTTAGTTACTGTCTCATCCCAAAGCTATGCCATCACTCGTTTTATATTGAATAAAGTTTTAACAGACGCATCATTTTGCATCTCTAATTCCGCACGTACGTACGTACACACAAAATATTTTTATGTCTGCATAACTGTATATGCATCGAATGTATTAACACACATTAACATTAACACTCTCACTCAGACTCACTAGAAAACAATTCCGTTAATAACTCATTCTTGAATTGTCTCCTTATTCTCTTGGTATAGTAAGCTGAAGAGCGCACATCCTACGCATGCCCCCATCAAAATATTACCATGCACCCCACGTTGGGAATCATTGATCTAAACCTATTTTCTGGCTTTAAATAACCCGCAAAAGGTTGATAAACCATTAAAAGAAAAAAATTAGAAAATCTGATCAATCACCGAAGAAAATTGCCAAGCACTGGTTCAAGGCATGAAATTACTACTCAACAACCATTGATTTGTGTGTCCGCTGTGTGGGTGTGGGTGTGAGGGTGAGGCAGTGTTTGTGGTGTCTCCTGTTGCAAACAATTGTTGTCATGTTAGTCATATCTCAGCAGGGCTTCACCAGTCAATAAGCCATGAATCCTGGACAATACACGTTCATAATTAACACAAGACATGAATTAACTGTTGCCAGTAGGACTGAACAGCTCCCCCCCCCAACTCAGAAGACTCTTTCAGACAATGCCTTCCATACAAGATGATATCTCTGAAACCATTTGCAGGCCTGAAAGCATTATTAATTGCCAATGACTAGGCAATGACTTCAGCTGTCACACAAAGCAGAATAGAATTTCATGAGTACATTTAAGTGGTTTGATTATCTCAGTAAAATGTTCATCATAATGTTCTCCTTAAGAAATTGACATCTAGGAATTCGAGCCTGCATTGCAGACAGATTTTATAACATGTGTATCGTTTAGCACATTGTAATGAATGAGAAAATCACCTACCTCGAGAAAAAGAGTTTGTGTTTTATGCGTGGTCTGCCAAAGGAGAATTAAAGAAAATAGTTGGCAAAAAGCTGCTACTTTACGTATCAGAGAAACTATGCTAATGTTATTTCCTCTCCTAATGGTGTGACCAATCAGAAAAATCATTCGGTGAATAAAGACCGTTGCTTTTTTGCTTATGGTGATTAGAACAATTTTGAGATTGGTGAGTGAAAGTGTGTTTCTGCTGTTGTGAGGGCAAGGTTAGATTTCTGGCCCCTTTTTATGTTACTACGTTGCCTGCTGGACTGTGATTGAACTTAGTGTTGGCGCATAGAATTTTTTTCTGATTTTACTGACCCCATCGGTTGATACCCAAACACACATGCACTATCAAAAGATATTAAACTTTGATAAAAAAAAAGTACCTACTTGTTAAATGCTAACCACTATTCATATGCCTCTTTGGCATCTCAACTTTCCAAATTTAAGCAGAGATTATTAGATTGGTAGTTAGGTGCCATATGTGCATATGGCTGAGTGTTTAGAAGGTTCACTTTCTGACCATGAAACCCAGGTTCGAATCTCACCATGGTTGATTTGTCAGGGAGTTGACTTCTTGATGTTATCTGACTGGAGGGGGGTCAATCCCAGCATGTGACACATTTGGAAAGTGCCTGAAAACCAGACTACAGGTTGACCCAAGCCCAGCGAGTGAAACTGGACAGACAGAACCCTTGGGAGTTGTCAGTGGTTGTGCTAGCATGAAGTCAAGTCATTGTGAGTGTGCTAGCATGAAGTCAAGTCATCGTGACGGATGGTTTGAGCGTGCTAGCATGAAGTCAAGTCATCATGACGGAGGGTTTGAGCATGCTAGCATGAAGTCAAATCATCGTGACGGAGGGTTTTTGAGCATGTTAGCATGATGTTATGTCATTGTGACGGAGGGTTTGAGCGTGCTCGCATGAAGTCAAGTCATCGTGACGGAGGGTATGAGTGTGCTAGCCTTGTTCAGATTGTTGATCATGCTAAATCAATGCACTCTCTCCCCAAAACTGTAACTAACGTCTGCTCAGCATAGTTACAGTATAAACCACAGGTGGGCTCTGTGGGTGTTGAACAAACACATAATGTGCCTGAGCAGGTGTCTGCAACGGGGATTAGGTAGCCACCCTAATAGACAGGCATCTTCCGATTTGAGTGTCTCTGCTATTTACCTTTGCTGTTGAAGTGTAAACATAAGTTCTATGAAAATGGTTTCTTTTCTCGCATTTCTTACTTGTGGAACTATTCCAGCTTTTGGCTTCCCTGCCAACTATAGTCTTGAAAAATTTAAATGAAACTTCAGTCATTATCTTCTGTTTCCGATAATCCTGGTCTTTTAATAACCCCTCCCCTCAACATTTTTTCAGTTTATTTCCCTTGTGTCTTAGTGGCTTTATTGCCTTACTTGGGGTGAAATGATAAAAATTAAAAAAAACTGTGTTTAAAGAATTCTGTATCAAAAGACTTGTCTTGTCTTCACTTTTAACCGACAAAGATCTTTTCTGTTAATTCACACAAAATCATGTAAAGTTACTTATTGCAAATATTAATTCACCCCAAGAAATAATAATTTTTAAATCAAAGTTTGCTTGTTTTTTTATTAGATTTTTAGCAATCTAGCTTACCTCACAAACAACCCCAATCCTCAGAAAGAAAAATTACCAAAACTCAGGGAGTTCTTCACATTTTGTAAGTGTGGATAATATTCAAAGTACTTACAAAGAATTTTTAAAATTAAAAAAAAAAGATAAAGAATTTGGTTTTGGCTTGTTCATTGGGGTGAGCATGAATGCTGACCCCACACTTAGAAATAGCACATTAGAGTTGCCCACATTTAGGGAGATTGCAAAGGTCAAATCAACTAGAGTGCAATGGAAGAGCCTGACTCCGGGAGGATTTGGTGTGAATTTTAGTTAATATAAATTCTTTATATTTTGGGGTGAATTGACAGAAGAATTCCCTATCAAAATGATTTCCTGATGTACTGCTGGCTACGTATCAACTTAGCTGAACTGCTAGAGTTAGAGCTGATTTGAAGAACAATAAAATTGCATAATGCAAGAAATGGATGCAGGAATTTGAAGCAAATGTTGAAGGAGAAATCAGATAAAAGTCTAAGCTTAATTATAAGAGTCCTGTCTTCCTCCTCCTCCCACTCATTTCCCATGAGCCTCTGCTCTCTGCCTTCCATTCATGTTTTTCTGTTGATTTCTCCCTCTTCTTTACATCCCCTTCCTTCCAAATATCTTACACAAAGAATGGAAAAAGGACACCTATTATTTTTACTTGGGATGTATAATAACATATATAAAGCCATGATCTTCTAATTTTAAAGTCACTGTATCCAAGGAGACGTTGTTAACACAAATAGAATTTCATTGTATTATAACCATAGATTTTCTTCCTTTGGGATAATTTAAAAACATTTTTAATGTGAAAAAAAGAGGTAAAGACGAGAAAAAAAGAAAAGTAATTAAAAAAAGAGTGGGGAAAAAAGAAAGTAAAAAAGAGTGGGAAATAAGAAAGCATATAAGAAATGAAAAAAGAAGTAAAGAAGAGGTGGAGGAAAAGGAAGTAAGGAAGAGGCGGAAGAAAAGGAAGTAAAGGAGAGGTGGAGGAAAAGGAAGTAACGAAGAGGCGGACGAAAAGGAAGTAAAGGAGAGGTGGAGGAAAAGGAAGTAAAGGAGAGGTGGAGGAAAAGGAAGTAAAGGAGAGGGGGAGGAAAAGGAAGTAAAGGAGAAGTGGAGGAAAACAAAGTAAAGGAGTGGTGGAGGAAAACAAAGTAAAGGAGTGGTGGAGGAAAAGGAAGTAAAGGAAAAGGAGAGGTGGAGGAAAAGGAGAGGTGGAGGAAAAGGAGAGGTGGAGGAAAAGGAAGTAAAGAAGAGGTGGAGGAAAAGGAAGTAAAGGAGAGGGGAAGGAAAAGGAAGTAAAGGAGAGGGGGAAGAAAAGGAAGTAAAGGAGAGGTGGAAGAAAAGGAAGTAAAGAAGAGGTAGAAGAAAAAGAAGTAAAGAAGAGGTGGAGGAAAAGGAAGTAAAGGAGAGGGGGAAGAAAAGGAAGTAAAGGAGAGGTGGAGGAAAAGGAAGTAAAGGAGTGGTGGAGGAAAAGGAAGTAAAGGAGAGGGGGAGGAAAAGGAAGTAAAAGAGAGGGGGAAAACATGAAGTAAAAAGAGGTGGAGGAAAAAGAAGTAAAGAAGAGGTGGAGGAAAAGGAAGTAAAGGAGAGGGGGGAAGCATGAAGTAAAAAAGAGGTGGAGGAAAAAGAAGTAAAGGAGAGGTGGAGGAAAAGGAAGTAAAGGAGAGGTGGAGGAAAAGGAAGTAAAAAAGAGGTGGAGGAAAAAGAAGTAAAGATGAGGTGGAGGAAAAGGAAGTAAAGGAGAAGTGGAGGAAAAGGAAGTAAAGGAGAGGTGGATGAAAAGGAGAGGTGGAGGAAAAGGAAGTAAAGAAGAGGTGGAGGAAAAGGAAGTAAATGAGAGGGGGAAGAAAAGGAAGTAAAGGAGAGGTGGAGGAAAAGGAAGTAAAGAAGAGGGGGAAGAAAAGGAAGTAAAGGAGAGGGGGAGGAAAAGGAAGTAAATGAGAAGGGGAGGAAAAGGATGTCAAGGGGAGGGGGAAGAAAAGGAAATAAAGGAGAGGGGGAAGAAAAGGAAGTAAAGGAGTGGGGGAAGAAAAGGAAGTAAAGGAGAAGTGGAGGAAATGGAAGTAAAGGAGTGGTGGCAGAAAAGGAAGTAAAGGAGAGGGGGAGGAAAAGGAAGTAAAGGAGAGGTAGAGGAAGAGGAAGTAAAGGAGAGGGGGAGGAAAAGGAAGTAAAGGAGATGGGGAGGAAAAGGAAGTAAAGGAGTGGTGGAAGAAAAGGAAGTAAAGGAGTGGTGGAAGAAAAGGAAGTAAAGGAGAGGGGGAGGAAAAGGAAGTAAAAAAGAGGTGGAGGAAAAGGAAGTAAAGAAGAGGTAGAGGAAAAGGAAGTAAAGGAGAGGGGGAAGAAAAGGAAGTAAAGGAGAAGTGGAGGAAAAGGAAGTAAAGGAGTGGTGGAGGAAAAGGAAGTAAAGGAGAGGTGGAGGAAAAGGAAGTAAAGGAGAGGTGGAGGAAAAGGAAGTAAATGAGAGGTGGAAGAAAAGGAAGTAAAGAAGAGGTGGAGGAAAAGGAAGTAAAGGAGAGGCGGAAGAAAAGGAAGTAAAGAAGAGAGAAAAAGGAAGTAAAGATGAGTGGAAAAGAAGAAAGTATAGAAAGGGGAAAGGATGTAAAGAAGAGGGGGAATGAAAGTAGAGAAGAGGGGAAAGAAAGTAAACAAGAGCGAGAGGAAAAGTAAAGAATGTAGAGAAGTGGGTGAAAAAGAAGAAAGTAAAGATGATGGAAGGAATAGGAACAAAAGAATAGAAGAAAAGGAAGTAAAGAAGAGGAGACAAAAAGAAAGTAAGGAAGAGAGGAAAAGGAAGTGAAGAAAAGGAAGAAAAGAAAAAAAAAGAAGAGAATGACCAAAACAAAAGTTAACTGTCAAAAAGAAGAAATTCAGATTAATGAAAGAAAAGATAAATGAGGAAAATAAGTGAAATCAAGAAAGTCTGATAAAGAATGAGATGAGAATAATAAATGAATGAAAGGGAATGAGGGAAAGAAAAAAGGAAGGAATGAAAGAAGATGGAAAGGATAATCGAACGAAAAACAAAAATAGAAAAATAAATGAGAGAAAGGAAAAATGAATAGGAAAGAAAGAAATAAAGGTGGAGTGAATAAATGAAAAAATTGAAGGAAAATCCTGGAGGTAAGAAGAGAATGATGAAGCAAAGAAAAGGAAAAGAAGAAATGCAAGAAAGAATGAAAGTGTGAATGAGAAACAAAACGTCTGGAGAAAGAGAAAGAAAATCAAAAAAAAGAAAAGAGAAAGAAAAGGCAATTTGTGAGCAAAATAAATGCAAAAGTGTCTAAAACAAAAAATGAAGGGAGGAAAAAATATCTAAGAATCAGGCAAAGAATTTGCCCCATTTTCTTAATCTGCTCATTCTCACTTTGATGATTCCAATCTGGTCTTCAGAGACTGAGTGATTGGCTGACTCTGAAAGACAGCATCGACCAACCAAGGGATAAAGAAAGATTGATATTTCGCAAGAACTACAAACATGTAAAAAACAAAACAAAACAAAAACAACAGTTCAGTTAGCGCAATCACTTCAATAAATCTACAAGAGCATCTTGGGAAGAGATTTCCATATATCTATAGTGCCATTAGTCTCTGATGTATTCAGCTTTTTATTTATCTTGCAAAAAGATGCTGACACAATACAGAAAGCAGTAAAAATAAATGCAGTGCTCATTACCAAGCAAATAGGTAATCTACTTTTCCTAAAAAACAAAATTCATATACAAGGGGGTTCAGAAAAGTTGCAAGCCAGACCAAGAAGCCATTCCAAAAGTCTGATTTTGAGAAGTAGTCCAGGCTAGGCATGTTTCAGCATTCCCTTTTATAGACTAGTTTACTCAAATATTAAAATCATAAGAGCAAGATAACTACATTGCTTATTGGTGTAAAATAATGCCTTCTGTTAACAGTTGAATATCTCATTACTTCAAATAGAGGAGAACAGGCTGCATGACCAATAAATACATAGTTACATTGCGTTTCATATTATAGAAAATATTAAATATACATTGCATGCAAAACTTTTCGGCAACATTTGTAATTAATTACTTTTACCCCAAAATTGAGAGTGATTAGTTGTATGCTTTTGTCAGTACATTTGCGAGCCAAAAAACAAGTTACTGCATTTTCATTCATTCTGGACAGTGGATGATAATGAATCTTTAAGTATAGGGGTGCTGAAAAAAGCCATGCAAAAATACTGAGTCACCAGTGAAAATTTCACCTTTCAGCTCTTAAGTTCAAAAAGAATTGTTTTTTGTTTTTGTTTTTTTTTTGTTTTTTGCAAAAAGTCATGTTGCTTGTTTTGGTTCAAATAATTGCCTCAACTTGATGTGATATTGAATGGAACAGTCCAGATTTTCTTGGGAATTCCCTCCCGCCACTCATTGTAGCTTTTGAGATTGCATAGTCTTTGTTGGAGCACTTATTTCTTCAGTTCCCACCCCAATGCTTCAATTATATTGAGATCAGGACCTTCCAAACATTAATCATCTTCATCTACAAGAAACCGTTTTGTTGCACATGATGTGTGGCAAGGAGCGCCATCATGTTGTAAAATGTCTCCCTCTTCATAGTCTGGCAGAAGATTAGACAATAGTAAACTAATATAGTTTTTGCTGTTCAGGTTTCCATCAACTTTTACCAATTTTCTTCTACCATTGCTTTTGATGTACCCCCCACCCCACACCATTACATGTCCACCACCAAATTTTAATATTTTTGTGGTGCATGTTGCATTGTTTCTTTCTCCCACCGGTTTTCTTGCATATTCTCTTGCATTCTAACTATTTTGCATTATTTACATTATTCGGACTGTTATCCTCGTCTTCATTGCTATATTCACAATGTTTCGGCCTCTGTATCTCTGAGATGAGGCATTATGATTACTTGCATTGTTTACATTATTCGGACTGTTATCCTCATCTTCATTGCTATATTCACAATTGTATGCTCTGGCCTTATTCAGCTGCTTGAAATTTTCAACCAAACTCTTTATTTCATCCACTGAGGTAGATTTGTTCTAGTTCCACGTGTCATGCCTCTTTTGGATGTTTCAGTTTAACTCTACCAAGTTTTTGGTTCACCACTGCTGTGGCCTGGTATTGAACTCACAAGTCACAAGTCTTTGGGTCCAGTCACTGGATCTAACCAACATCTTTATCCACTGGGCCATGTGTCCTTGAGGAAAACAGTCCAAATAATGTAAATAGTGCACGTAATCATAATACCTTATCCCAGAGATATAGATTGGTAACTATTTTGCATTTATCACTAAAAATTACTTTTTGCCACTTTTCAACATCCCTTGTCAGATGTCCTTTTGACCATTTCAATCTTCTGAGATTTTTTTTTAGTTAATGTTTTTTGCTATTATACAAATTATTTTTTTTTTTCATAATACTCTATGTACTGTGTAACAAGCAAGACTTCATTGTTGGGGGTCTGTATTCAAACTGAACTTTTCGTTCTCTTAATGATTGAATGCTAACAGAGACTCTCACAATGTTCCTTTTATTTCTCTTTAAATTTTGTAGTCTTCTGATTTTCTTTGCATTTAAAAACACTTCCAATAGTAGCAAATGTCTTTTGGATGGTTTTAACACCATTTCTGGAAATTCTCAATGAGTTGGATTTCCCTTGAAAGTCATGGTCTTCATCTTTGTTTCAGTAGAAATTTTAGTCATGATTTTAGTATAAAAAATACAAGCTAATGTCCAACGACAATGACTTACCAAGGCACCTTACACTCATGTTAATAAATTGAAACATTCCTACTTAGAAATCTGCATATAATCATGACATTATCATTTCAGATCTTTCATTGGCCCAATAGTTTTGCATGAATCTTTCTCAGCTTCAAGCTGTTTAAAGTGGTGTATCTTCTGTTAAATGACACTTACAAAAATACAGCAACTTAAAGATAAAAAAAATACAGGTGACACTTTCAACAAGGAAATGTCTGTCACATGGGACAAGCACTCAGAAGAAGCTTAGCGAACTCCAACCTATTCTTCTTACTAACTTCACACTTTTCTTCTTTTCCAGACCCCACCTTAGACAAAAGCCTCAATTGTCCCAATGTCAACAGATTTGCTGATAAAAAAAAGTTGCTGATGAATGCAAAAAACAAAAAATTCTTTAAAAACTTGTATCACACTTTTGCTTTATTTCTTTATTTTTCATTTCTCCCCCCCCATACACACAGAATTTGGTACCTTTTTTTGCAACCGAGCATGTTACTCTTTGCCACAGTTTAGTTAAAAGCAAACACTCCTATATTATTTACTGTTGTCCTCATCTTTGTCGCCATATTTATTACAATCAGTTATCTCCTGTTAATTTACCTTTGAAAGTTCTCCACTGCCTTAACCGGGTATTGAACTCACACTGTTTGGGTTCTGTCACTGGATCTAACTAACACCTTTATCCACTGTGCCATGTGTCCTTGAGGGAAATTAACAGGAGATAACTGATAATTGACATCCATTAAACATGGCATGTGGAACTAGAACAGTCTACCCCAGTGAGCGAAACATAGGTTCAGTTCGACATTCCAACCACCTGAAGAAGGCTGGAGCGTACAACGGCCAAAACGTTGTAATAAATACGGCGACAAAGATGAGGACAATAGTCCGAATAATGTAAATAATGTACATAATACCTCATCTCAGAAATATAGACAGATACTGAAAGGACGAAACTTTGTAATAAATATGGCAACAAAGATGAGGACAATAGTCCGAATAATGTAAATAACGTACATAATACCTTATCTCAGAAATATAGACAGACACTAAACACTCCTAATCCTATCAACAACAAAATCAGAATTAACATTTTGGAATACCATTATTAAACAAAATAATATGTAATAATCAAGAATATATAAAAAACATGGTAGAATAATAGATAGTGGCTCAAATTAAGGAATCAGGGAGCCGAGTTCAAATTCCAGTTGAGTTCATTACATTTGCTTTTATTTGTTAATCTATTCACCTCAAGCAAGGTGATAATGCCACTAAGCTGCAAGGGCGACTGAAAGTGAAAGAGAATTAAAAGACTTTAAAAGAAACTGAAAAACTAATCCTAATGAGGAAACAGAGAATAAACCTCTACTCCTGTTCAAAAGACTAGGGAGGAGTGTGAACAGGATGATAATTGAACCTATCTACTCCTATTGAATATTCCTATGAATCCATCACATCTTCCTCCAGCTATGGGTAAAGAGCAGGACAGACTGGGTCCTATAGCCTTGAGTGGGAACCAGTCTAGGAGAAGGACAAAATGTTTAATATCTAAAAAAAAAACACTAAACTAATTCTTTTTTCCAGGTTTTCAGATATGATGTTGAGCCATCTTGACAACATTTGTCATAAGATTCATTGAAAAACTCTTTGAGTTATTCAGCTAGAAAGAGAACAGGTTAAAATCATTTTGTATCAGCCCCATTATGTCATCCAAACTGAGCAATGGTGAGAGAAAAAAGATCATTCAGGCCTTTAGTAATGGTACCAACATTCATGCTCTGGCTTCCATCTTCAAAATCCATTCAAGAACCATCGAGAGAACAGTGAATAAGTTTAAAAAAGAAGGAATAGTAGAGAGGAAAATTGGATCAGGAGGTCACAACAGGAAGAGAGATCATCATTTCAACTTCGGTAAATACATTCTTATTGTTCAAAGTAAAGTCCAGTAGTGTTATAAAAACCTTGGAGATTTCCAGTAAGATATCTTTAATCATTTCTAAGATACAATGGTTCAAAGTTTAACCTAACAATTGAACAGTTTCGCTGTTATACCTGTGGTATATTATACCTGGGCATGTGGTCGAGTGGTTAGAACATTTGCATTCTGACCATGAGACCCAGGTTCAAATTTCACCATGGTCGTTTTGCCAGGAGGAGACTTTGTGATGTTATTGGACTGGAGGGGTTGATCCCAGTGTGTGGCACCTTTGGAAAGTGCCTGAAAACCACACCACGGGTTGACTCAAGCTTTGTGAGTGAAATTGGGTTGATGGAAGCCTTGGGTCCTGCCAATAGCTGGGCTAGCATGAAGTCACGAGTCATCATGGCCGAGGGCTTGAGCGTGCTGGCCTTGTTCAAATTGTTGATTACACTAGATAACACACTCTTTCCCAGAAACTGTAACTAAGGTCTGCTCAGCATAGGTGCAGTATAAATCACAATGTTGAATAAATAAAAATTCACCTGAGCAGGCGTCTGCAATAGGGATTGGCTAGCCACCCTAGTAGACGCGTATCCTCGAATACGAGTGGCCAGCTATATATATATATATATATATATATATATATATAAGGTGGCCTGACGATTGCATCTAGCATGAAATAGACTGTCGCCTCTAAGTGTTGACTTCTATGTTCACTTTTATATTTACACACGCTCTATCTCTGATATTGAGCACTTTATCCCATAAATATAGCACACTTTAATACTATATTTCTTCATATATATATATATATATATATATATATATATATATATATATATATAGGCCAGTTTAAGAAAGACATTTGGGTCACTAACACACAAAAAAGAGAATGTCTCATATCGAGAATATTTAACATTGAAAAACAAGGAAAAAATTAATTATTTTTGATATGTGTAAATTTCCACCCTTTGATGACCGGAAACACGTTTAGCAAAATTATGGAAAATGAAGCATAATATTTAAAAAAAGAAATCCACATTACAACCAAAAACGTTTGCAGTTCCTCTCTTCAAATATACACACTTTTCTCTCAGAAAACCTATAACCTCTTCCTTTTATATATATATATATATATATATATATATATATATATTAGTACTATTAAGAATTTTTAGCATTTTCTGTTTACAAGACACTACTAAAAAGGTCCTAACATAAATGCCATAAATTTATACATAAGTGACATAAATAAACAGTTGTATGCAATTCTACCTGCAAGTACAAGAGAGAACTTGGCATGTTGTGAATGTAAGATAAAATGGTAAGACAAAAACTTTTTAGTAAGAATACCAGACTTTGTGGCATCTTTACTGATAATGTGTCATGGCAGAGAGGAATGTCCAGAATTTGACAGATGCACACCTTCTACTTACTGCTATGATAGCTACACTCACTTGATTCTACTAACAATGAAACAGATCTACAGAAAACTATACATATGACGGAGGTGGGTGAAAGCATTTAAACAAAACAGTTTATACACAATTCTGGTCCTCATTTACATCATACTTGAAAACTGAAAAATATGGATTTGTCTATTATTCCTATATCAATAGTAAGGCTGATCAGGCCGACAAGATCAAAATGGCAGCCGATGTCCAAAGTCCGTTGTTAACTGGGGCAAAAGATGGCTTGTTAATTTTAACACCTCCACAACTAAACTTCTCTCTATTAATGATCTGAGAGACCCCTTGCTGCCTTCCATCAACATGGCTGATGCTATCCTCCAGGAAAGTGTTTCATTGTGCCTTCTCAGGCTAACGTTTTCAGCTGATATGAAGTCGAAAGACCATATTGAATCCATTGCTAGGTCAGCTGCTAAGAAGGATGGTTCACTGTTTCATGCGAGACAACTTTTCTCTCCAGAATATATCATACATACCTATGTCTACCATTCATCCATGCTTAGAATATTGCGGTCACAGGTGGTCCGGTGGCCCTGCTATTTACCTGTCGCTCCTTGATAAAATCCAAAGAAGAATCAGCACTATTATCGGTCTTCATCTAGCGTCTTCGCTTCAGTCACTTTCCCACAGCCATAAGGTTGCCCCTCTGTGCCTTTTCTATAAATACTTTCATGGTAATTGTTTGAATGAACTCTTCACTATGGTACCTAGACTTTTAAAATTTTATTGCAGTACCAGATTGGTATCGAGATCTCATCAATTTACAGGTGAGCTGGATCGATGTAGCCATGAATTTTATGCTAACTGTTTTTTCTTGCAACTCCATGCTTTCCAGCCAATTTTAATCTGCAAAAATTTAAATGCAATATCAACTGCTATCTACTGTCCTCCTGATTACTCTTTTCTCTTCCCGCTCATTGGTAATGTTTTTGTTCTTAATTCTTCCACATCCTGTAACCCCTTGTGTCTTAGTGGCTTTACTGCCTTGCATGGGATAAAACTGATTTAAAAAAAAAATAAATAAATAAAATAAAAGTTTTTTTAATACTTTTAAAAGAGATTTTCTTTAATATGTACAAAAAATAAATTCCCTAGGCCTCGTGAATTTAAACGTCCTACGAGGCTGGCATCTCGTTCCCACCCCTTCACCGTTGAAGCTGTTAGATGTAGACGTCTCTTTAACTCCAATAGCTTCATGTCTCGCACATCTTGCCTATGGAACTCCCTTCCCTATTACTGTTTCCCTGACAAATACAATCTCCAACGGTTTAAGTGTAGCGTCAATCGACATCTCCAGTTGCTTTGATCTATCCACTTCCCTTCTCCACATCCTTTCATTTTTCATTCCTATCTGCTCTCGCTCCAAATCTTCTGTAACCCCCTTGCCTTGATCGACCCACTGTCTTTCTCTTTCTCCACATCCTCTCCTTTACCACTCCTATCTGCTCTTCCTCCAACCCTTCTTTATCCCCTTGCGTGATAGTGGCCTCCAGCCTTGCTTGGGGTGATACGCTTAAAAAAAAAAAAAAAAAAAAAAAAATATATATATATATATATATATGAAAACTAAAATTGAAAAAGAAAAACTGTTAGTAGAATGGTATGCAATAAAAATAGTGGAATAAATCTAGGTGAAGACATTGCAATGTAGGGAGGATAAACTAAAAAAAATCATACAAGTTAAGAATGTGACTGGCTTAAAAACAAAAGGACCTAAATTATTTTCAACTGTCAGCACACTCTGATGCATTCCTTTTTGAAAAGTATGAAAAAGAATGAAACATCTGAGGAGCATCCAAGATGAACAAGCGGCCATTTTGAAAAATTGCTCTGCATTAAACAAGTTATAAATGAGTAAGTGAAGTTATTTTATGGATGTCAGATTAATTCATGTGAAAAGAAATGGTGAACAAACTGGAACTGGTTGGTTGGTCAATTCTGTGACATGTCAAAAATCCTGTTTGTGTTATTTAATGTTAAATTTGGGATAAAGTAAGGATTAGAATCATTACTTAGAAATAATGGTCAACCAGTCAGTAACCATTACCCAACACTAAGGCACAATTTCCCGATGGATGGTGTTGTAAAGTTTTTCCCTTTCAATTTTAGTTTTCATATATTTTTGATAACAATATTTATTTTTTTGTACATATTAAAGAAAACCTCTTTTAAAAGTATTAAAAATCTTTTATTTTTTTATTTAAAAAAAAAATCAGTTTTATCCCATGCAAGGCAGTAAAGCCACAAGGTGTTACAGAGTGTGGAAGGGTTACTGAATGAGGAATAACCAAAACGGAGGTTGGAAATGTAATGGTAATCTTCAACAATACTTGCCAGCGGCATGAAGTAGGTAAACCACTTCTAGTGGTGGACTATTAGATAGCATATTACCCCCACTTACAATAGTGTCCAACATATTTATGAGGATTGGGACATACCCATTAGTGTTCATAGGTATGGTATATAACAGATGAGGAAAAAACTAGAGGCAGCAAATATGTGGTCCTACAGAAGGGTACTGAGAATTCTTTGAACGGAGTGAGTAAACAACAAGGAAGTCTTAAAGAAAATGGCAACAGAAAGAACATTTCACCTCAGGAAAAGAGAGAGCTGAAATTCCTTGGACACAGAATGAGGAAGGAGGGATTGGAAAACTTAACCCTCACAAAGCATATTGAGGGCAAGTGAGATAAGGAAAGGTGGTGAGTCACTTAAAAAGGGGAAAAACTGCTACGAGCCACAAGGGATAGGAAGTTATGGAGGGCCATGATCGCATATGTCATGAAGAGACGCTGCACATAGAAGAAGAGGTACACACAGGGTAGAATTAGACAGCTGGATATAAACAGGGTGAGGCAGACAAGTAGATAGACGTACTGAGATAGATATGAAGATACTGGCTTAGATAAAGACTACACAAAATCAAATGACGGTAGGAAGACTGTGATGCAACAAGCTTATCAAACAAGTAGAGCTTGTTTGCTTTGAAGAAACAGAAAACAGCATTTGGGATACTGTCTTTAAAAAAAGAAAAAAATTAAAATATTTTATTCGGGACTCAAAATTAAGGGTGGAGGATATCAGTGTATGTAGAAAAGTTCTTAGCCTGAACAAGAAAGGATTCCAGAAGCAATTTAGATGTTTAGACATCTGATCAGATTTTGGGAAATGGATCTAGCACCCCTTTATTTAAAAAGAAACAAAAACAGAGAGACTAGGGAAAAGAATCTGTCTATATTTCTGAGATGAGGTATTATGTACACTATTTATATTATTCAGATTATTGTCCTCATCTTTGTCGTCATAATTATTACAATGTTTTGGCCGTTGTACGCTCTGGCCTTCTTCAGCATAGAAATGAATACAGTATGGGAACCAGTAATAAGGAGTGCCAGAGAAAAGCGATAATAAGAACAAAAATTGCAATATGAGTACTGGTAAAAATATGATATGAAAACAGCAAAAATTGCAATATGAGCTCTGGTAAAAATAGTTTGCTGAAGACATTAGGTTTATAATACCCAGAAATTCATACACAGATGTCCTCAAGAACACATGGCACAGTGACAGGACCCAAAGAGTGTGAGTTCAATACCCGGTTAAGGCAGTGGAGAACTTGGATAGGGGAACTGATAACTGACATGGAACTAGAACAGTCTACCCCAGTGAGTGAAATAAAGGGTTCAGTTCTAGTTCACCTGAAGAGTGTACAACGTCTGAAATGTTGTAATAAACATGGCAACAATAGTCTGAATAATGTAAATAGTGTAGGGAAAAGAAATATTGATCATATCAATATTGTCCATATCAATCTTCTCAAATGATATATCGAGATATTTTTTTTTTCTGTCTATCCATTCTGTTCACATTTTTTTTAATCATTTCCCCCCAAGCAAAGTGGGAATGCTATTAGCATGATGGGGGTTACAGGGTTGGTCGGTTGATTTTGCTTAGCAGCATATCAACCTCTATGGGTTATTTAATACTGAAATCTAAATATTTTGAACACAATTTTATGGCTTTAACTAAATATATTTTGAATGTAATGGTATACCTTCAACTACAGATAAAATGTGTTACTGATCATTTTGCTTTAAAATTGTACTTTTGATAAATTTTACTATATAAAAAATGTATTACTCTCAAGCCCAGTGGATAAAGACATTGGTTAGATCCAGTGACTAGACCCAAAGACTTGTGAGTTCAATACCAGGCCACAGCAAAAAACTTGGAGAGTTGAGATAAAGGGAATAACTGAGACATCCATACGAGGAATGGCACATGGAATTAGAACAATCTACCCCAGTGGATGAAATAAAGGGTTTGATTCGAAAATTCCAAACGCCTGAAGAAGGATGGAGCGTGCAACAGCTGAAACGTTGTGAATATGGCAATGATGATGAGGATAACAGTTCAAATAATGTAAATAATGTAAGTATACCTTGAGATTCTTGACAAAATTCAAAGGCTCTGTAATTAATCCTAACCTGGCACCACAACTTTAGTCACTTCCTCACAGACATGACGTGGCTTCCCTCTGTCTTTTCTATAAATACTTTCCTTGCAATTGTTCTGATGAGTTTTTACTTTGATGCCTCAACTGCAAGAATTTAAACATGCTACTAGATTGGAAACTAAGTCTTATCATTTTACTGTTGGACTAGTTGGATGTAACCATCAGTTATATTCTAATGGTTTCTTTTCTTGCACTTCTCACCTGTGGAACTTGCAATTTATTGCTTTCCTGCAAACTTACAATCTCCAAAAATTTAAATATAGCATCAGTCGCCATCATCTGTCTTCCTGAAACCTGTTCTTTTATTGTCCTTTTCCTCACTTCTCCTCATTAAAATCTTCTCTTTCATTCCTTATAACTTCCTGCACCCTTGCTTGGGGTGAAATGATTAAAAAAATCTATCTTGCTTATATTTTATATATGCTCAAAAAAATCCCTTTTTTTTGTGTTGCTATTCTTAATACCGATCCGTTCTTCAGCTCTCACAAAGTATAATCCATGAGAAAAAGTAAACCTTTAATTATTAGTACAGCTTGGTTTTAAAACATGGCCCTAAATAAGGAGCACCCAGGGAGGATCAAACTCACTAGTAAGGATCTGCAAGATTAAATTTCTAACCATAACATGGCATTTTATAAAGAAACTTGTATCCAGGTGTTATATTCTGTGCTAATAGGAATATATACTTGAAAAACATGGTGGATAAAATAAGTAAAGGTTTATTGTAAAAACCAGTACAATAAGAATAAAGGTAACAGTTATGCACAAGGTAGTCGCAAGTCAATCCAGTAGTGAGTGCTATTATTGGAAGGTCGGTAGTTCTCGCGTAAGTCTGAGTCAGACTCAACAGATCCCAGCTAGATGATATTTACCAGCCTCCCCATGAGGTAGGATGTTTAATGCGGAGTAATCCGAGTCTGTAGGCTTGGCCAAAAATTCCCGTAGACCCCATATAAAATGGGATTGGGTAGCTGTTTCCCGAGACAACACTCTGTCCTTTGACATAGCCTCCTCTGGGGATCCTCTCTGCCCAGAGGCAGAGAGTTTGAGGAGCACAGCTGGAACAGATCCCAGTTAGACTCTGTAGTTCGTTGACTTACAGGTACTTATAGGTAGTTACTACCTATAGTGTAGTCACTCATTGGGTGACAGGTTATTCGATTACATCACCAGGCAACAACAGGCCCAACACTAGGGTAAATATTGGCCACTTGGGATCTTTACTCTTGGTTGGCAACCAGTCTATGAGAATGACAACTACAAATTAAAAACCAGTTGGATTTGGGGCTAGCAATCTCATCCCATAAAAACGTACTTGCTTTGGAAATGGTAACAGTAGCAATGTATCGTGTGCTTAGAGCTTTTGGCCCCAAAGTGCACAGTTGGAGTTCATTGGGCTTGAGGGAGCTGAGTGAGTGAGATAACACCAGGAACATGATCATTAATGTCTTCATTGGACTGATCTATTTTTACAGCAAGTACACTAAGTGTCTGGATGGTCCCAAACTATACCTGGGGGTAGCACAGACCCTCAACACAACAATTGCTGAGCAAAAATCTACATAGCGCCAAAATCCTTGTTAAACTAACATACACACCCAGCGAGTGGGTTAATATATGTTACGTTCTTAAGTTTCTTCCTTCCCAAATCCTAATCTCTGTTAGAAAAGGTAATATGTATCCCACCTCCAGATATAGTCGGCAGATTTTTACATTTCACCTTTTGGTTATCACTTATTCTCCTTGAGTCTGACTTTAAAACATTTAGTTTCTCACAATATACTTTGCCACATCTGCAAGGTATGTTATAAATGCAATTCTTAATCTGACTTACCTTACTTAAGAGACCAAGAATGTTGCAAAATAGTAAATTTGCAATTAGATAAAACCTTGATCATGTAATGCATTTTTATATTTGGCATGTTTAGACATTTATTCTAGCTAGCTCAACTCACCTACAGAAAAAAATGACTATTGATTAATTGGGTTATATGGCTTACTTGCCAGGTGTTCTGTTTAGGATTTATAACAGGTATATCCTTTTAACAAAATTGTCTTCTTTTATAAACAAAAAGTAGATGATAATAAAAGAGAACACTTGTAAAAAATATGGCTTCTCTATTACAAAGATTATTTCTATAAACTTGTTACATCCACTTTATGTTGTCCTGTAGACATGTTTGTATAAGCCAGTAATGGTCACTTGTTGATGGATTGTCAAATTTGGGTATAAGTTTACCTACTGACACTATATGTTTCATTATGTGTCACTTTGTTAATATACCTCAGTTCGTTCATCTCTGCCTGCCTATCTGTCAATATCTCTTACACTGTTCATATTCACTTTGAGTCGTTCACCTTTCGTTATCTGTTTTTGTCTCTCAATCTATATCTGTTCTTGTTTTACTCACTTGATTTCTCTTTGCGGGATATGGACCATCATGGAAGAGAGAATTGTCAAACAGCATTTTAAGTTTCAGCTACGGCCATAAGTGATCACTTTGTTTTAATGCCCTAGGGGAAGGACACATCCATTTTTACCACCCACAACTTTGAAGGCCAGTTCTTTAGCATTGTAAAATAACAAATGTAAGAGAAAAGAAAACTAGTTTCACAGTCACCCTAACTGTACCCATGACTGGAAGGCTGACTTCTCTGACCCTGTAAAAATTACACATGCTACAGAAATGATGAATAAGTCTTCTGTGAAAAGAAATCTCATTCTATTCAAAATAGAGACAAGCATTCCACAAGACGTCTCATTGTGTGGGGAAAACCTACAACTGCTACATATCTATCTCCATCTATTTATGCCTGTTAGTCAAGCCTATCTCTCCCAGCCTTTTCATATCTATCTGTAAGGGGGCACTTCGATGTGGTGTAATGGTTAGCAAGCTTGTTTTGTGAGAACAATTATAACCGAGTAGTGAGTTCAATCCTCACTAGATGCCCCATACTTTCGGCCTTGTGCCACATCTGAACTATGCTTCGAAAATCACCATATCTATCTATAAGGTAGTACTGGAAAATTCTCAGCTCAACCCACTCTCAAAATCTGACAAAATCAAATCATTAAGATCCCGAGCTTTGATTATTCTGCTGCGGATTTTCCAGTGACTGGGGTAGACAGCTCTCTTTTCAAGCAAGCGTGTGAAGAGGGAGCTAATGTGCGCAAGACTGCACTTTTTCACATTCCTCTCAATGCAGTCCTTCATCTTCCTAGGTCTACCTCCACCTCTGTGACCAGGAACCCTGAACTCCGAGATAGTCCTGATATATGACAAAGCATGTTGGATGAGCTGCTTTTGCTGGTTCCTAGGCCTCATGAATTTAAACGTCCTACGAGGCTGGCATCCCGTTCCCACCCCTTCACCGTTGAAACTGTTAGATGTAGACGTCTCTTCTACTCCAATAGCTTCATGTCTCGCACATCTCACCCGTGGAACTCCCTATTCCTGTTTCCCTGACAAATACAATCTCCAACTATTTAAGTGTAACGTCAATCGACATCTCCAGTTGCCTTGATCTATCCACTTCCCTTCTCCACATCCTTTCACCTTTCATTCCTATCTGCTCTTGCTCCAAATCTTCTGTAACCCCTTGCCTTGATTGATCCACTATCTTTCTCCACATCCTCTCGTTTACCACTCCTACTATCTGCTCTTCCTCCAAACCTTCTGTAACCCCTTGCGTGCTAGTGGCTTCCAGCCTTGATTGGGGTGATAAGCTTAAAAAAAACAAAAAAACATAACCAAATCATCTAAGACACAGCATTGATGTTATATCCTCAATACTGAGTCTTTTTAACAACTTAGATGAGCGGGTTTCATCCAAATTTATTTTTTGAAAGTCGTCTTGGCTGGGCCAAGAACTTTTCAGCACCCCTTCACATCTAATTCAGCTCATATCTTTCAAGGTCTCTTTATATTTATCTCTTATCAACCATAGCCAAGTTAAATCTACTTCTCTAACATTTTCCTCAAACTATGGGCACATGCTAAGCATATTAGCAGTTTAACCCTGATCCCTTTATTGATGGGGGTTTCCTTCCTAACCTTTTGTTTCAAGTAGTGGGGAAGGTCAACATTTTGATTATGTCATCATTCTCTCTTTAGGTTACACGTGCAATCCATTTTAGCTGCTGTTGAAAGTTCTCAAGAGATGTGGTTTTTGTTAGTAGAGTTCTTTGTTTGCAACTCTGTAGTATCAATTTGTGAGGTTGGAAGACGGATGTTCATTGCTATTACCAACGATCACCCTGGGGAGCTCTATAAAAGCCAATGCTTTTTCTCTCTAGTTGTCTGTTGCTTGGGGGACCTTTGTCACTCAGAATTAACCCCACTCAGGATTTTTGTCAGTTGCTCGTTTGCTGAGAGCGTCAAGCGGCAAGAGAAAACTACTACATGATTGAAACTACAATCTCCTAGAAGCTGTAACTAAGGTCCACTCAGTATAGTTGCAGTATAAGACACGGGTGGGATCTGTGTATGTTGAACAAACAGAAACGTGTCTGAGCAGGCGCCTGCAACAGGGATTAACTAGTTATTTTCATAGGCTACACAGTCCAGACACTGATGGATGCTTACTCTCTCAAACTATCTCAGTCAATTCAAATCTGTCTTATGGTTACAATTACGCGGATTTCGTTTGGATTGATTTATTTCTGTTCGGTCATATTGATTAATCAATTTATTGATTTATTTCTATTCTGGCTTATTTCATCCTGGATATGATGATAAACTACATTCGGCAGCAAGGCCTCTGATCCAAAGAGTAGAGGTTTTGAGGAGTGTGGGACCACCTCTTAATTACTGTTGTACCCAGGTCAACCCTCACCCGGGGTGGTAGCACCTGTTTGGGCCCCATCTATGGGTAAATAGTAAACCATAAACAAAACACAGTAAAAATACCAGCATACATATTCATAGTAAAATTTCCAGCAATACATATGTGTAGTTGAAGGCATACAGTTGCATTCAAATTAATTAGACACAGGTTGATAAGTTGCTAAACAAAATCAGGCAAACGACTAACATGAAAAACACTTTCATGACATTATTCCGTATAATGTCCTACAATTTCTTAAAGAAATCAAACTGTATTCAACAAAACTACAACATAAAACATGTCACTGCCTCTAGTAATTATGTCCCCACAAACATGTATTTGCATAAAAGCTGAGTATCATCTACCATGTATTCTATTGTGAAAGCAGAATAACATATATCATGCTATTGTCCTCATCTTTGTCGCCATACTTATTACAACGTTTCGGCCGTTGTACACTCCGGCCTTCTTCGGGTGGTTGGAATGTCGAACGGAACCCTTTATTTCATTCACTGGGGTAGACTGTTCTAGTTCCACGTGCCATGTTTAATGGATGTCAGTTATCTCCTGTTAATTCCCCTCTCCAAGTTCTCCACCGCCTTAACCGAGAATTGAACTCACATTCTTTGGGTCCTGTCACTGGATTTAACTAACGCCTTTATCCACTGTGCCATGTGTCCTTGAAGACACATGGCACAGTGGATAAGGCGGTGGAGAACCTGGAGAGGGGAATTAACAGGAGATAACTGATAACTGACATCCATTAAACATGGCACGTGGAACTAGAACAGTCTACCCCAGTGAGCGAAATAAAGGGTACAGATCGACATTCCAACCACCTGAAGAAGGCCGGAGCGTATAACGGCCGAAACGTTGTAATAAATATGGCGACAAAGATGAGGACAATAGTCCGAATAATGTAAATAATGTGCATAATACTTCATCTCAGAAATATAGACAGAAACATATATCATATTTTTATTACTTCAAAGTTGCCAAAAATATTAAATGACGCATAAGGATATTGATATGCCATTAAACAAATCAACCAACCATAATTTGACATTATTTATTACTGTAAAAGTTATATTTTTCAGAAGGTGATTTCCTCGATATGAAGAATGCTGCAGGTTCGAAACCTACCGAAAGACGTTTTATAAAAAGACTCTCGAACGCTCAGGCCAGAAGGTGTCAATTACATGGTTTAAAAAAGAAAAAGAAAAAAGATGTCTACTAAAACACATGTATGTACTAGGACATGACAGGGTGCTGACAATTTTTCGTTATGAACCACTTCCTAAGACAACGTGGAAAAGAGTTCTCAGCCACAGCTCCCTCCACTTAGAGCTGGCGTCATCTGAGTGCAGTGAGAGACAGACCCATGTGAGGTAAAAGAATGAGGAAGAAGAGGCAATAAAAATATGTATCAGATGCCACGACCAAAGGATTGATGTCTCTCACAATGAGGTTATTAACATCCGCTGGATTTGAAATTTAGCCCAATTAAAAAAGAATGTATTCGATATCACACTGACGAAGACTGTAGGAGCAGTCGAAAAACTTTGTAGTTTCCCAAAAAACATTGTCAAATAAATATATAAAAAGTAAAAAATAAAATATACAAAAAATATCTTTGTCGTTATATATGGAAGGCTTGAAGAACATTTAAAAATAGAAGTAAAAAAAACACAAGAAATTACCAAAGAAAAAAAAAATCAAGTTATACGAATTTACCTTATTGCAAGATTTGAAATTTAAATTTCAATTTGTTGCAAAATAGTTTCTTTTCCGGGATTTTTAAAAAGTTCTCAATCAATGAATAAATCAAGCTTTTGTTCGTCAAGCGTCCTCATCATCTCAACCGTTGTTGTAAAATCTCTCAAACGTTTTCAGTCCTAAGTTCTGGCTTTATTTGTGTACCTGACTCGTCGTAAGGCAAGCGAAGTCCCGCCAAATTCTACAGCGTTTGCGTTGCTGGTTTACAACTTCTTCACTAATATCAGCTTTGTTGTTTTGTTTCCATGTGATTTCCCTAAACACCTGTCACCCAACAGAGCAACCGATCCGAGCTTTGACATCGCTTTTTATACAGTACGTCAGCAAATCTATAGCCAGGGATGAGTGGCCGACACGGAGAATTTGAAACTCGAGATAAAACATAGAACAAGCATTGAAGTCAACACACGTACCTCGAGTAAAAAATAGGTTTTTCTATTTACGACAGCCATGATTATCAATGATGCGACAAAAGCTGCCGCACTTTGTGTCTTTGAAAATGATATTGTTAGGGGTGGCATTGTTAATTATCACAGAACAATCGACAACAAAGACACTGGTGTTGTTAGATTACAGAAAAGGAGAGTAATCAAGACACTGTTCGTGTTTATTTACCTCCCCGTGACAGAAAAATGCGACGCAACATTGATTTCGTGTGGGGTTCCAGATATATACGTTTTTTTTAGGGAGAGACAAAAATTATTGTTCAATTATCTAGGTTTTGCCATTTTGCATACTGCAGGCATCAAGGAATGCTTTACGGCTCTTAATTTTTTATTGCTGTTTCCGATTCGTATTCTAGCAGGGCTTCTGGGAAATTTATCACCAAAAATAAAAATATATTCATTTATTTTAAAGAAATACGAAACTGAGGAAGGTGTCTCATTTTGGTATAATGGTAAGCAAGCTGGTATTGAAGACCGTTACTACTGAGCTCCGAATTCGATCCTCACTGGGTGCACCAAATTTGTGGCCTGGTGCTAAAATTAAACCCAGTTTAACCACAGGAATAGATTTTTTGGGTTTAAATAGTGTAAATGTGTGTTAGGTGAACGTGCGATAAAAGAAACAGAATATAATTCTTTTCTTTCCTTCGCGTGTCTGTTACGCCCTGATATTTTACCTGAGATAAATAATGAATCATTCTGTTTTGACTGCGAGGAAAGGCGTAAAACAAAGATTTATCAAAGACGTTTTTTATCTCTTATTTATTTAAACAAAAAATGGAGTAATATTTCATTAATGTAGGTACCTCTACGAGATCTCTAAAAAAAGAGCATGATGAAAATTGAAAAAGAAGCCAAACTTGATGAAAACAAAATTTTATCGTCTAAATATTTATGTTATTATTAAGAGGAAAGATCAAACTTTATTTTAATTATTTAAAAAATTTTTTCCTTCTTTTTAGAACAAGCTGAATTTTCATTTAAAAATCCTTGTTTCTCTTTGTATCACCGGAACTAGTAAAATAACATATACAATTTTTACCACGTTTTTTGTTTTTGTATGACACACATTAATTTGGAAAATCTTGCAAAAATAAAAATAATTGTCGGATGTTAATGAAACTTTCAGCAACTATTCACAGATGATCGAAATTATTATAAATGTTTTCTGTTATTAAAGTCATGGCAGAAATATTTTTTTATATTTATTACTCTCCCCATAATTAATTTTATGAAAACGCTAGAAATTCGATCGCATCGGGTTTAATGATTAAGAATAGTTAAAAGCACAAGGCTTTGAGGAATGCAAATCATGTTTGTTTTTAATTGGACCCCCCCCCCACCTGAAAATCAGCTCTGAATTGTAACATACAAAACTCAATAAAGCAAATATATTATTTAATTTCAAATGCTTTTATTTGCTTTTAGTTGTTTTTATGAATATGGACAATATTTTCTGAAAGCAAAAAGATTTTTCGATGAAAAATGAATTTTTAATACAATTATTTGTTATTTTTTTATTTTATTTATTTATTTTTAAAAATTTTTCATTTATTTTTTTATTTTTGTTATAATTTTTTTAGTGCATTATAAATTGTATCGTTTTGACTAATCAGAAATGTAATTTTGTGTTTATAATCGGGCTCTAATTATAAAGTACGGAAGACCAACCAGAATACAATTAAGTTGCGTTATTTCAGTTATTGTTCTCCGCTGTTTTAATGGAATAATAATATATCTATTAGATTGAAGGGCACTTCGACGTGGTGTAATGGTTAGCAAGCTTGCTTCGTTAGATCTGTTACGACTGAATGGTGAGTTCGATACTCACTGGGTACTCCACCTTTTCGGCCTTGTGCCACATCTAAGCTACGCTTAGAAAAGCAGTAGGGCACCTCGAGGCGGTGTAATGGTTAGCAAGTTTGTCTCGCTAGAACAATTACAACTGAGTAGTGAGTTCGATCCTCACTATGTGCTCCATACTTTTGCCTTGTGCCACATCTAAGCTACGCTTGGAAAATCACTATATTTATTAGATTTCGGTATACGCTCTCAGATAAATAATGGATCATTACGCTTTAATTACAAGGAAAAAAGAATAAGATTTATCAGGGGTGTTGTCCAGTTTCAGTTAGCATACGTGAAAGTCTTCATGTGTTTAATGTCAATGGGATTGAACGGCCCCAATTCAATCAGATTTTTTTTTTACTTTATAAATGTGCTATCAAGCAATAAGCAAACAAAAGGAAACAACACAAAACTGAAAAAAGACAAAGGCGATATTTTTGGTCAATAAACAATTTTCAATATATTGTAAAAAGAATTACAATGGACATAATGTTTAAACCACCAAAAGCAGAAAAGGAAAAAGGAATGGAAACACTGGATGAAAGGGTTAAACAATACGTATCTTTAAAGGATGCACTGACAAATTAAGGTTGCTTGTTAGCCGAGCGGTATTTCGTTCGGAGTTTACGAATATATAGAGGACTGTACTTCGTACAAGACGCGGCTATTAAAGTCCTAGAAAGATTATATGTTAAGACACTAAGCAAAATGTTTGCCAAGTACTTTCTACCTCTACCCGTTGAGAAAAAGCGAGCAAGTCTCCGGACGAATTTCTGCGGAAACACCACAAACTAAGCAACAACTGTGCTTTCAAAACACTGATTGCGAAAAAGTAGCAAGAGGAACTTGTAAGGGTGTAGCGATATTGAACGGCCTCAATTCAATTCGTACATTTTTTTTATATTTTACAAACGTGCTAGCAAACAATAAGCAAACAAGACAAAACAACACAAATCTGAGAAAAGACAAATGCGATATTTTGGTCACCAAACAATTTTCAAAATATTGTAAAAAGAATTACAATGGCGTAGATTTGGGGTTGAAATCTTGTAGTTTGCTGTTTAATTGACTTTAAACTCAAAATGTGCGCGTGTTTAACTGGTGTGTGTGAGTTTACTCAAGAAGTTTTTTAGTATTTTTTTTATCTGGATTCTAGTGGAAGATGTCAGTTCGTGAAATAATGGTCAGTCTCAATGCAAAGAATGTTCTTAGATAAGAAGGTGTTGTACAATTGTTGAGTGCTGAAGAAAATCTCTGTTAGAAGTTGTATAAGTTTCTGTTGCTTGTAGTTGAAAGAATGAATACATGTCGCATGTGTGCGTGCGTGCTTGTTTCATAGCGTTTGCTCTTAAGGGACAAACGTAATCTTTCTAACGTTACATCTTGTGTGAGAGAAGGCAAAAGAGAGGAAGAGTTGAAGATGTCGCGTGGTATTTATAATGTATGTCACGTGATAGGCTCGAAACACACAGACAGATTTCTGGCGGAATTGTATTTTCGTTTAGGTCAGAAACTAGGTCGATACAATTCGGACGTAGTGGGAAACATGATATTAGCATTAATTGACCAATCAGGAGTCAGAAAAATATTAAGGCTCTGTGATCCACTTTTTGCACAGAATTGGACAAGTTATTTTCAGCTATTTGAAATGATGTAGAATTAAAATTTTACAAAACGGAAAATTTTGTTAATTTTTAATTTTTTCATTAGTACCTTTTAAATAATGACCTGCATTCATATTTATTATTGCAATATTTTGTTAAAGTTGTTAAGCTCAAATATTTGACAATGTAATAGGGTAATTTGCCTGGGTCAAATGGCTAATAACGACTTACTACACTAAAAGTGACTAATTCCAAATCACCTCTCAAGAAATCAACTCATATATACTTGTATGGAAGAATTTTATTGGCTGATGGCAGAACGGTCAAAACACTAAAACCACTAAATAAATGTTAAAACAACTATATCTGAAGAATACGTACCACAAGACCAGCGAGGTGAGAGTTCGTACTTGAGCAACACAAATGACGGAAAGAATCTGATGTTGAAAAACCTGAAACTTTTAAGCCAGGAAAACGTCACTGGCGACTCATCGTGGTAATCACAAAGAATATATTTAATCATTAATTAAGAATTATGACACCTCAGAAAATTCAAAACATCGGAAAACCGTGAAATTTTCACGGCGACTGCGAGTAATTATTATTAATTGTGGTTTTCTTATATTTCAGTGTGGACTGAAAATGCACAAGAACAAGAAATTAACTTGCTTTGATGTTTGGAATCGCTTTCGTCCAATTGCTGTTGTCACTGTGATTACATCATCATCATTATTATTATTATTATTATCATTATCATTATTATTATTATTATTATTATTATTGATCGAGAAAGCAGCTCACCAACAAAGTGACGCTGGGGTACATTTTCTTTTTTTAATCATTTCACCCCAAGCAGTGCAGTAAAGTCACTATGACACAAGGGAGGTCACTGAGTGTGAAAGAATAAGAAAAATAGAATCATTATTAACGTTGAGTTGTTTGATTTGTTTAACGGCATATCAACACCTTATGGGTCATTTAATGCCGGAATTTAATTTTTCTTGGGAGTTTTGGAGTAATAAAAATATGTTATTCTGCTTTCACAATAGAATACATGGTAGATGAAACTCAGCTTTTATGCATGTACATGTTTGCGTGGACAAAATTACTAGAGGCGGTGTGTTTTATATTGTAGTTTTTTAAAATTTATATTTTGTAATACATTGTGATTTCATTAAGAAATTGTAGGATATTATATAGATTAATGTTATTAAAGAGTTCTTTCATTTTGCTTGTTTAATTGCTTGATTTTGTTTAGCGGTATATCATTTGCTGTTGTCACTATCATTACATTATTATTATTATTATTATTATTATTGATCGAGAAAGCAGCCCACCAACAAACTGACGCTGGGGTACTTTTTTTTCTCACCCCAAACAAGGCAGTATAGCCACTAAGGCACAAGGAGTTACTGAGTGTGAAAGAATAAGAAAAAGAGAAATATTATTAAGGTTGATTTGTTAGTTTAATGGCATATCAACATCCTTATGGGTCATTTAACGCCGACAATTAATTTTCTTGGGAGCTTTGAAGTAATAGAAATATATGTTATTCTGCTTTCACAAACGAATACATGGTAGATGATACTCAGCTTTTGTGTATATACATGTTTGTGTGGACATAATTACTAGAACCTGTGATATGTGTGTTTTATGTTGTAGTTTTGTTGAAGATATATTTTGGAATGCAGTTTGATTTTTCTAATAATTTGTAGGATATTGATCTGTCCCGGAAAGGGATATATTTGATCGAAGTAGCTAAGTGGTTTTGGCTACTGTAACAAAGTAGGACACGGTAACAGTAATCGACTGGTACTCGTCGTAGTCGCAGGTAATATGCTTAGGCAACAGGTGTAGACCAATAGGATAGCCAATGGCGTAGTCCAATGGGCGTCGTCACTCCTCTTCTTCCTTGGTCTCTCCGTCAGTTTGTATTTATGACTGACATCAGCCAATCATATTTAAGTGAAATATTATATATGTTATTCTGCTTTCACAATCGAATACATGGTAGATGATACTCAGCTTTTGTGCATATACATGTTTGTTTGGACATAATTACTAGAGGCGCTGGCATGTGTGTTTTATGCTGTAGTTTTGTTGAAGTTATATTTTGGAATGGAGTTTTGATTTCTGGAATTTATAGTTTTATAGTTAAATTACTAAGAACGTATTTAATAAATTAAGAATTGTGACTCCTCAGCAAATTCAGAACATAGGAAGATTGTGAAAATTTACTGCTAGTTAAGAATAAATGTGCAGTTCTGAGAAAGAGATAATGAAATATTATCATATTTGGGTCAGTAAATGAGTTCAGTGAGGACAATGATTAACAGCAAACCCACTTCACCCGCAATTTTTGGCCATTTTTTTTCGTTTAAACTCACAAAAATAAATATTGAGATACTAAACTTAATTCCTTTGTACCAAATACAAGAGTTATCTTTCTCCTAGATTGGTCGCCGACTATGACTACAGAGTCCAGTCTGCTGTAGAGGGAGAAGGTAGATGTGCAGATAGTGCAATGGTTAGTGGCTTAGAATGAGAAATCGAAGGGCTAAGTTCGAATTCCAGTCGAGTCTCGTTCCCTTCACTTTTGTGAAAATGCCCTTTGGAAAGGTACGAATCTATCATCTTTCCTGAGAGATATGGGTTAAATAGTAAGACAGACTGGACTCTTCAACCTTGGTTGACAGCTAGTCTAAGCGAAGGACACCTCTGAATCCAAGTTGGGCGGGTGTGAGGCTAGCAAATGCATCTGATAAAGATCCACTTGCTGCTGAGACCACCATAACAATCCCGAGTATATTGATGGAGTCTACAGGATTTGAAAGAGTAAATGAATGGAGAGAGGAGAGATGGACTTTTACAATTTCCAAGGATATTTGTGTGAAAGTGAATGCAATGAACTTCACTGAAATTCAACCACGGTTTGCCAATTGCCGCTATTACACTAATTACACTTGCCTCCCATAACTGAAAAGCATTCTTGCCCAGTAGTCATCCTATACCGGGGTAACAGAAAAACTGTCCAAATTGTATAAAAGTAAAATTCTCCAATTGCTAGATTAAGCTCTGAATCGTTGTATCTTAGAAATGATTAAAGATATCTTACTGGAATTCTCCGAGGATTTTATAACACTATTGGGCTCTACTTTGAGCAATAAGAATGTATAATTATTCTCCAAGCTTAACAGAAGAATCGTGATGAAACGAAAATTACATGTTCATCATTAATTAATCATAGCTAAATATCGGAAGCTCATGAAGGATTTAAATAAAGTTCAAATATATATATATATAATTCCAGGATCATTTTCCAACTTATTCAAGATGATCATCGCCCTCTCTAACCTTCTGACATTCTGTCCTGGAGTAACAAGGTACCTTACACGTTTCCCGTACGATTTTAAAGTTTTTTTTCATTGCTCTTTGGACTGTCATAGGTGAAACTTCTCTCTCACGGATCAAACGCCTTATGGATTGAGTTGGATCTTTTCTAACTGATCTGTTTAGCTCTGAGTTGAAATGACGACCCCTCTTTCCTGTTTTGACCTACTGATCCAGTTTTCCTCTAGACTGTTCCCTCTTTAAAACTATTCACCGTTCTCTCGATGGTTCTTGAATGGAATTTGAAGATGGAAGCCAGAGTATGAATGTCAGTATCATTAGCTGAAGGCATGAATGATCTTTTTTCTCTCACCATTGCTCATTTGAGAAGACATAGTAGGGCTGACACAGAATGATTTTAACCTGTTCTCTTTCTAGCTGAATAACTCAAAGCGTTTTTCAGTGATTCTTACGACAAATGGTGTCAAGATGGCTAAACGTCTTATCTGAAAACCTGGAAAAAAGAAACCCAATTAGTTTATTGTTCTTTTTTTTTTTAGATATTAAACATTATGTGGGATGGACAGTTATACTGTTACACCGGGTATATATTGATATTGGAAAGCTAAGCTTCGTATGGCACAAGGCCACAACTGTAGTGAACCCAAAAAAGATCAAAACCAGAACAAGAGCAACGGTTGCTAGTATAGCCCATCTCGTTTGGAAAACTGAGGTAACATAATCTTCCTAATGCTATCCCTCCTTTTACTTGGCCTTGTGCCAAACTAAACTGACAAAACATCTATAATTTTTGTTTGTGCAAAATGTGGGAGTGTCTTTGGTAAACAGGCCAGCATTTGGTAGCAGCTGTTGAATTTTGAGTGGAGTCCTTCCTTATGTGCCATGCGTGATGAGCGCTTAGATGATCCAGTTTATTTAACCCATAGCAGAGAGGAAAGGAGATGGCTTCATACCTTCCCAAAGAGTATTTGCTCGGAAGTGAATGCAACAAACCCGACTGGAATTTGATCTTGGCTCTCAGATATTTCATTCTCTGCCATTAACCATTAAACCATCCATACATCCAAGCTTACAACACCTGTTATTTCCAAGCAGTCACCCATCAAGTTAGTGCCCAGTGTCAGTGTTGCTTAACTTTGGTGATTAGACGAGAACGGGTGTTTCAACGGGCTAAGCCTGTAAGCCATACCCCACTCACACATCCAAGCGTACAGCACCTGGTATTCCCATGCTGTCACCCATCTAGGTACTGTCCAGGCTGGATGTTGCTTAACCGGTGTTTCAACACCATAAGTAAAGTACACTTTGTAAATTCCTTCCTCCTGACTCATCCTGGATTCTGTTTGTTTGCATCACAGATTCATTGTTTTTTACGGTTTATCAATCTTTATTATTATTATTATTATTGTTATTTAAATCCAGAAAATAGTTTTAGATTGTAAGAATTTTTAGGAGATAATAATGATTTTTTGATACAAGTCATATTAATTAACCCATAGCTGTGGGGAGAAGAGGTGGATTTATACCTATCCCAAGGATATTTGCGTGTAAGTGAATAAATTGAAACCTACACGAATTGGAACTCAGTACTTTGATTTCTAATTCCTAGCCGTTATTCACTACACCACCCACACATCCAAGCTTACAACACCTGCTATTGCCAAGTGGCTACCCTTCTAGGTACTGATCAGGCTCAACATTGCTTAACCAGTGTTTCAACGTGATATGAACGTAAATGAAACATCTGTAAATTCCTTCTTGTCTGCCCAGCCAGGAGAGAAGTAGTTATGTGTTTTTTTTCTGGCGATTCCTTTGGGTCGCGTCCTGAATTCTATTTGCTTGCATCGCAGGAACATTAATTTTAAAAATAGTGCATAAAAATGAAATTAAAAATAAGAATAAACCAGTGAAACATACAAACTGCTTATACTTACGCAAGTTGATCTTATAAAGATAAAAAACACATTAACACTTAAGTTTCAGCAAATATTTCAAACACTTATCTGTATAACAACCATATTCTATTAGTAATACTTGTATTTTTACCTGACTACTAACAATCTCTCTCTCTCTCTCTCTCTCATTTTCAATGCATTCCTATCGTAAATTCATTAGATTGGTTTGGTTTATTTTGTTTTACGGCATATCAACCTCAATGGGTTATTTAATGCCGACAAGGATTTTAGGATAGATTCGTATGAATAGAATATGTATTCTTTGGTTTAAATTGGTTTGATTTATTTTGTTTTACGGCATATCAACCTCAATGGGTTATTTAATGCCGACAAGGATTTTAGGATAGATTCGTATGAATAGAATATGTATTCTTTGGTTTAGATTGGTTTGGTTTATTTTGTTTTACGGCATATCAACCTCAATGGGTTATTTAATGCCGACAAGGATTTTAGGATAGATTCGTATGAATAGAATATGTATTCTTTGGTTTGGATTGGTTTGATTTATTTTGTTTTACGGCATATCAACCTCAATGGGTTATTTAATGCCGACAAGGATTTTAGGATAGATTCGTATGAATAGAATATGTATTCTTTGGTTTAGATTGGTTTGGTTTATTTTCTTTTACGGCATATCAACCTCAATGGGTTATTTAATGCCGACAAGGATTTTAGGATAGATTCGTATGAATAGAATATGTATTCTTTGGTTTAGATTGGTTTGGTTTATTTTGTTTTACGGCATATCAACCTCAATGGGTTATTTAATGTCAACGAGATTTTTATTTTCCAAAAATGTATTGCTGGTAATGATTTTTTTCCAAAAATGTATTTTGCTGCTACTAAAACCTATTTTTACATTTTCATAGTGCCAATAGCTGGGACCCTAACAAGTGCTACAACCCCGAGTCAACGTGGACATAGGAACATCAGCAGTTCAGAAGTGGTTTCACGCTCCTCAAAACCTCCTGATCAAAGGCCTTGCTGATGGATGTAGTTTGTCATCTTACCTAGCACGGAAATTCATTAGGAATACATTTAGATTATATATATATATATATATATATATATATATATATATATATATATATGTAGCACTATAAGAAATATATATATATATATATAATAATAATATATATATATATATTTAATATAATATATATATATATATATATATATGTAGCACTATAAGAAATATATATATATATATATATAATAATATATATATATATATTTAATATAATATATATATATATATATATATATATATATATATTTAATATAATATATATATATATATATATTTAATATAATATATATATATATATATATAATATACATATATGTAAATATATTGATAATATTAGTGGTCTCTCTCTCTCTCTCTCTCTCTCTCTCTCTCTCTCTCTATATATATATATATATATATATATATATATATATATATATATGTTTCCAAGAGGATAGAATCCAGGTAGAGCTCAATATCCAGAACAAAGCAAGAATATAATATAAAAGGCTCAGACACTTATATTCCATAGTTATAATTTATTACACTGGAATTGTAATCAATTATAACCATAGAATATTAGTTTTTGAGCCTTTTATATTATATGTAAATATATATATATTTATATATATAATTTTTTATATATCAAGAACAGTTTTACGAAAATCTAACAAAGTAAAAAAATTGTTATAAAGCAAAATGTATAGAACGTGCTTTAATCACTAGAACATCTACAGTAAATTTACGTCCATGTTCTTACAACATTTCACCTTTCTTGGCAGATCTTCTTTTATCAAAATATCGGATATTTACTAACAAAAGCAATAAAAACATAAAAGAAAAAGAAACTAAATGAAATCAGACTATATAGCCAAAAAAAAAAAAAACGTATTAAAAGAACTTAAATTTAAAATTTCAACGTCCTCTCTTCTTCATGCGCATGTGTAATCACATCAACATAAAGATCATTTTTAGTCTGATTGAGGACGAAATGTGTCACACGAAAAAATGACTTATTATGACCTGTCGTTCATTTGTATTTAGTTACATTGTAATTATTTTCAATTTTTCTAGTTGAATTGTTCTCATATATTACATAAGATTCTTAATTGTACATAATTAGGTTACAATAAAATTTTTATTTTAGATGAATACTACCTTATGGAAATTGAGATGTAACAAAGTGGGGGGCCCCGTATCAGAGATTTGAATGGGGGAGTCACGAGACCCTTGCACCTGCTTGTCTGTAACCCATTCTACCTCGACTGACTCCCTGGTCTTGTAAAAACAAATAAAAAAAATCACTAAAATACCTTCAACCAAATTCTGTAGCTATTAGAAAAAATCAATAACAATTAACCATTTGCAATTAAAATATGACTAATAAAGATCCACTCAACGTCAGATTAAATGAAAATTATTGTTGAATGCAGAATATTTTGGTAACAAAGTCTTGATTTAATTAATGAAAAGATTAATTATATTAATATACAGAAGCAAAGGTAATTTCCCTGTGTAATCTTTGTAATGTTTGTAAGGTGGTCTGCGGTGAAATTCTTACCTATCTGTTGCCAAGAGGCCACGATGTCTCGCCTGCCCGGTCGGAGCCGCCATTTGCAATCTAGGTAAAGCGCATGCGTGGTTCTAGTACTTATAAAACTATCGCTAATTTACATACGTGGTTTAAAAAAAAAAAAAAAAGAAGAAGAAAGAAACTGAATAAAAGGTGAACCGCACAGACGCGCAAGAGAAAGGCCCTATAGAACTTGACCGGTATCAACTACATTGTTGATCCTGACCTGGCATCTCGACTTCAGTCACTTTCTCATCGACGTGACATGGCTTCCCTTCTTTTTTTCTACAAATGTTTTCATGTTAACTGTTCTGATTAGATGTTCTCCTTAGTGCCTCGATTGCATAAATTTAAGCGTGCTACTAGATTGGCAATTAGGTCTCACTGTTGAACTAACTAGATGTAACCGCCACTTCTATTCCAATAGCTTTTCTCGCACTTCTCACCTGCGGAAACACCTTCTGACTTCTCGCTTCCCAGCCATCTACAATGTCCAAATTTTTTTCTGGTCCAGTTCCAAAACAAATTACTGATTAGTAAAAGAGAAGACTAAGTATCGGCGGGGGGGGGGGTGAGAAAAGGACAAAAGCTGAACGGGATTCAAGAAGACAGAAGATGGCGATCGACGTTGCATTAAAATTTTTGAAGATTGTAATTATCAGGGAATCAAGTAAGAGGAAGGGAGTTCCACAGGTGGGAAGTGCGAGAAAAAGAAACTGTTGGAGTAAAAGTGGCGGTTTCATTTATCTATTTCAACAGTAAAAGGGTGGGACTTAGATACCAATCTAGTATTACGTTTACAGTCGGGAAAAAAGCTCGTCGGAGTTGCCATGAAAATATTTGTAGAAAAGACAGAGGGAAGCCACACCACGTCGGTGGGAAAGTGACTGAAGTCGAGATGCCAGGTCGAGATCGATTACATTGCAGATTTTGGGATTTTGTCAAGCATTATTTCTACAACAGGAGCATCAGACCAGATGTGGCAGCAGTATTCAATGCACGGACGAAATGCCATTAGGTGATGAATAAAGATGACCATATTAAGTTTACAAATATATCTTCTCCATTATTCTTTTCCCCTCTTCGTTTCTTTACCCCCTCTTTGAACCCAA
>OZ038506.1:5336235-5348735 GCA_964036315.1 Acanthosepion esculentum
GCAATCGTCACGACAACACTTTCCTTTGTGGAATACTTACCAGGCAATTGAAATAAAGGTGTATTTAGGTAGCAAGTATTCACACAAACAAGTATGATTGAAACGAACCGGCAAGCTCTATCTGTTTCATTTTTGATTATATTCATAAATTTATATGATAAAAATATAGTTTTAAGGTATGCTATAGTGGCTTATATATATATCAGGTCATCCCATAAGTTCTGTCCGAATTTTGAATAAAGAAAACAAGTGACCAAATGTTACATTTAATTACAGATTCAACCGACAATGTATTTTCCCTGATTATTTATGATTCCTTCCATCTATTAACAAGCTTACTAATTTCATTACTGTAAAAATTCTTTTGGCTTTGATTTGATTCTTCCAAATGATTCTGTAAGCTACGAAACAAATGGTAGTCTGAAGGAGCAAAGTCGGGAGAATAAGGTGGATGAGGAATTTTCTCCCAACCAAGTTCTTCGATCTTTTGTGATGTGATTCTTGCTGTGTGTGGTCGCGCATTGTCCTGATGAAACATCACCCGTTTTCGATTCACTAGAGCAGATCTTTTTTTCCTCAAAGCTTGGTTCAAACGCTCTAATTGCTGACAGTATATTTGAGCATTAATTGCTGCATTAGGTGGTAAGAATTCAAAGTGGATTATTCCTTGGCAATCCCACCAGATTGAAAGAAGAAACTTTTGCCCATGAAGTTCCCTTCTCGGCTGTGGCTGGGGTCCTTCCCCATTACCAAGCCACTGTCTACGACGCTTAACATTTCGATAAAAGATCCATTTTTCGTCGCCAGTCACAAGTCTATCCAAAAAAGGTGAAACAAGTTGGTGAGAATGGAGAGAAGAGCAGATGTCAACTCGGGATTTGAGGTTGTTTTCAGACAATTCATGAGGCACCCATTTTCCAAGTTTAGGAACTTTTCCAAGTTGTTGAAGATGACAATGAACAGTTGTATGGTTTGAACTGAGAACCACTGCCAATTCCTCAACTCAACTGGACGTCCGGTTCGATCTTCATCTTCAAGGGTGAAATCTCCATCTCTGAATTTTGCAAACCATCTTCTGCAAGTTCTTTCATTCACACATTCCTCTCCATAAACTGAGTGAATGTTTCTAGTCACTTCGGCTGCCGAGTTTCCTTTCTTGAACTCATAAAGCATTATGTACCTCAAATGATTCTTGGGTACTTCCATGTTAGCAGGGTTTTAATCAAACAAAATTTAATTTTATTGTTTTCTGAAATAAAATTCGATCAGTTTAAATGCATCTAAACATAAAAATAATGTTCAGATCCATTAGACATTATAAAATACTCTTTAAATTTCGTTCATTTTAACAAAAAGTTAAAATTCGGACAAAACTTATGGGATGACCTAATACATATAAATCAATTAAGGTCTTCACAAATAAAATTAATGTATTTTGGTTGATACAAGGTCGTCAAAATGTTCGTAGTAGTCCTTGCAAGAATGAGTTTATGTGTACGTAGGCAGGAACGTATGTATGTATGTATGTATGTATGTATGTATGTATGTATGTATGTATGTATGAGTGTTATCGAAGGGTAGGAATGTCTTTGAAGTAATCGCTCAGTCTTAAATGTTCCTTTAGTTTATCAAGTATAAAAGAGGTGAGGAAGAAGAGTAGAGATAATAGCAACGGTCGTTTGACATTTGTCAAGGGACGTGTTAATTCGCTCGTCTCCTTCTCTCTGGTGACAGGCGAACTTGCTCGTCTTTTATTTTGTTTTTGGGGCTTGAAAAAGTCATTTGGGAATTCACTCCCGGATATGATTCGGGCCTTTTCATTGGACGTTGAACAAATTTTTGCGTCGGCTTGCGAAAAGGTCCGTAAAAGAATTAGTTTTTGAGAATTGAAGATTATTTGAATTTTGTTTTTAAATGTTTCATAGTTTTCTATTGGCCGAAAAACATTTCGCATTAAGGTGTTTTGTCTTGGATTCGCTTTTGCGTGTGTGTTAAGCAAGTTTGTAAATTTGAGTCTTTTTAATTTCTCACAAAATCAATGAGTCAGTGCTTAGCATTTGAATTTTAAATCTAGATCTTGTTTTGTTCACTACAATGTTATATTTATGGGTTAAAGTTCTCAATATTCCCAGTAACTGACTGAACTATACAAAAATAAGATTCAAGTGTTTGAACAATGTTGAATATGCAAACAACTTTTGTAACAGTTAAAAAATAAACGATAATATCCTTTATAAAGAACAAAGGCAAGATGATTAATTTTCAAATCCTTTTGAAGGTTAGAGAGCTTATTTTTCTGATAACGATTATTTTCTGCTCTGCGACAATTATTTAGGAATTAACTCTGGAGTAATTGCAATAGCAAACGTTAAATATCACTTGTTGAATAACACATAATCCTTTTTCACTTCTATTCAGAACATAATCACAAGTTATATTTCAACTTTACAATAGATAGATAGATAGATAGATAGATAGATAGAGAGAGAGAGAGAGAGAGAGAGAGAGAGTGAGATTGGCTGCCAGAGGAAGTAACAAATACAAACGCTCTTTACATTGTTTAGTATTAACCAATCACAAGGTAAGTTAGGGTTGTTCACACTGACCTAATTGCGAGCCAAAATAAGCAAGGGAATTACTACAGATGTAAGAACTTGTTTTAGTCTTCCATGTATAACTTTTATGTACATTATATACAAGAAATATATTACAATAATAATTAAAGTCGTGAATGTTTTTCTAATGCGTAATAAAAATTTGTAATATCCTTTCTAAATATTCTTTACTGTATCGTTCCAGGCGCTTTTATTCTCGACAAAATCTGTCTTTCACCTTTGTACGTTTGCCATTCGTCCGTTCATTAAATATTGCTGCCACATAAGGTCTAGATCTAAAGATTCTTGACAAAATCCAAATAAGAATCTGCAATTTTATCGATCCTCACCTGACATCTCAGATTCGGCCACTTTCCTACCTCCGTAACATAGCTTCCCTGTGTCTGTTCTATAAATATTTTCATGGTAATTGTTCTGATGAGCTTTCCTCTTTGGCACATCGACTTTACGAATTTAAACGCAGTACTTGATTGGTAGCCAAGTCTCAACATTTTACAACTGAAACTGCTATAAGTAAGTTCTATGCTAACAGTTTATTCTCTCGCACTTCTCGCTTGTGGAACTCTCTTCTGGCATCTTGCTTCCCAGTCAACTTTGCTCTTCAAAAATTAAAATTCAATGCCAATCGCTATCTTCTGACTCCTTGAATGCTGTTCTTTCATTGTTATCTCTTCTCAACAATGTTTTTTTTCTCAAACTCTATCACTCTCAGTAACCACTTGTAACTTTCTAGAATCTGGTTCTTGATATAATATTTTACCCAAACAATCAACATACTTCGTTATACCGATAATGCTCTACTTATATATCCTCGTGATACAGTTTAAAGGTCGGTGTCAACAGGAAATCAACCAACAAAAAGATCTCATAAATTTCTATTCTCATCATAATAACAAAATAAAATCCGGCATAATCATTGGATTCTACGTAAGAGCACTAAGAATATGCAGCCCGCATTATTTACACGAAGAGGGAAAATACAATAAAAACAATTTTAAGCTTCTTCAGAATCCTAATTATTTTCAAAAGGCTTATATAATATTCCAAAACAAAAAACGGCACCTACTGAAAAACCCAATGAATCAAAAAAATATATTATCCCACCAACTAACTATCACATCTACAATTGAGAGAATCTATCTAAACTCATCATAACATTTGTTACTGTTACATACAAGACAATAAAAGAGTTAGCCAACACTAAACAAAACAATAGACTAAAACCTGAAGGAGGAATTTACTCCATCGCCTATAATAATTGCCACAAAAAATGGGAGAAACCTCAAGGAATCTAAATAAAAGATGATATGAACACAAAAGGGACATTTTACAAAATAATACATCAAATGCGTTGGTTACCATCGTTAGTAACGAGGCTGACCACAATTTCGACATAAAAACTTCTACTCTGATCAAAGGAGAAAACAATTCACTAAGACAAAAATATCTAGAGAGTGCCTTAATCGCAAGGTCATCTGCAGTAAATTTGCGCCCTGGCTCATACAACATTTCACCATTTCTGGAAGACCTTCTAATATCACCGTGTGGAATATCTACTAACAAAAGGGATGGAAAGAAAAAAGACTTGAAATGAATTTGGCTAGATATAAAAAAAATTTTAATTTTTTAAAATTCTAAAATCCCCAGCACCCCTCATTCGCATTCGTGTGTAGTCGTACCAATATATCACATTTAGTCCGATGAAGTCATGAAGGACGAAACGCTTCACAAATATCGTAATTCCCCATGTACAATACGCCTTCATCCATAATACGCACCCCTAAAATTCTGCTGAAAGTGTGGGAAAATGCTTCTGCTTATGCATAATACGCACCCCTTGTTTGGTAATCAAACCCTATAAATTGTACCTCACCAATATCATCACGGCTAGCGTTTCCTACTCTTATTTAAAAAAAATGGTTTTAAACACACAATAATATTATTCTAATTTAGTTTTATGATAAGTCTTATTTTATTTGACATTTGTAAGTATTGTTAGGCAGATATGATTGTATTTGACATCCTTAGGGGGTCGCAATCGCCGAATGTTAGTGTCAAATTGTCGTATATTTGTGGTGAGTGGTTATTTCGCAAATGAAATCGACCTATGAATCGGCATTTTTTTTAAAGATTTTTGTTGTAGCTGTGCATAATACGCACCCCTAATATTGCTTACTATTTTTTAGAAAAAAATGCGTATTATACATGGGAAATTACGGTAAAACTTTTTCCACTTTGTCATAAATTTTCCCCGACATATATTTATATTTACAATAATAATAATAAAATTTGCATTACAATCGTGAATGATATAAAACCACGGTGCCCAATGTACAAAAAAAAAGAAAAAAAAAAGAAAAAAATACAGAAGAAACGGTACTGTTGCCATATTTGGGCGGCATCTGCCCAGTCTTCACTTTCCAGTCTTGATAAAAGTTCAAAAGCGTCTCCGAGTCCTTCAACCTCTGTCTCTCACGGGCGGGATTTAGCGAGTCTCTCACTGCTCTCTCGCTACTTCCATGGAAAGTGCTACATTCCTTGATTTCGCCAGGTCTAACCTTCACAGCAAGGAATCGCCATGCCACTCACATTGTAGAAAACCACCCACATTCCCTCCGTATTTCATTGGTGAGAAAATAAGTTCCAATCGAACAGCTTCTTCCGACGAATCACTTCCCCATGAAATCAACTCCCAAGAGGGTGTTTCCACGATCACTACAATCTTAACCTCTTTAATTCTAGAGTTAACCCTTGTCTTCCCCTTCTATCCATGTAAACTACTCTTTAACGTACGAATGTCACTAGGATGCAGACGTGGGATCACAGAGAATGAATGAGAAAGAGAAGATTTTAGTGAGGAGAAGTGAGGAAAAGGACAATAAAAGAACATGATTCAGGAAGATAGATGATGGCGACTGATGCTGTATTTAAATTTTTGGTGATTGTAAGTTTGCAGGAAAGCAATAAATTACAAGTTCCACAGGTGAGAAGTGCAAGAAAAGAAATCATTAGAACAGAACTGATGGTTACATCTAACTAGTCCAACAGTAAAATGGTAAGATTTAGTTTCCAATCTAGTAGCATGTTTAAATTCTTTCAGTTGAGGCATCAAAGTAAAAACTCATCAGAACAATTGCAAGGAAAATATTTATAGAAAAGACAGAGGGAAGCCATGTCAAGTTGCAGTTGGCAGGGGAGCAATAAATCAGAAGGAATTTCCACAGGCGAGAAGTGCGATAAAAGAAACTATCAGAATAGAACAGGCGGTTGCATTTCTCTAGGTTCGATAATAAAACGGTGAGACCTAATTGCCAATCTAGTGGTACGCTTAAATTCATGCAGTCGAGGCACCAAGGAGGAGAGCTCTTTAGGACAATTGTCATGAAAAGATATGTGTAAAAAAAACAGAAGGGTCCACGTCACGATGATGAGAAAGTGACGAAAGTCGAGATACGAGATCAGGAAAAATTACATTACATGCGCGCGCGTGTGTGTGTTTCACTGCTTAACCAAAAGTAGAGGACTCTTATGGACCATCCACAAGCCAAAACAAAATCGTATAAAATAAGGAAGCAGCTGTCATTAATTTATTTTGCAAAACTCTTTGAGCAATACTCGACCCTAACCAATCGGAAAGTCGTTTGAATTTCAATCAGGTTCATTGCATTCACTTACATACAGATATCTTTGGAACATGTATAAATCCATCTCCTCTCCCCCAGCTATGGGTCAAATAGTAGGACATATCTGGAAAAATCATTGTTATTTTCAAAAATAATTTTTATGCAATATTTACTCACAAAAAGGATGATTGATTCGTTTCGTTGGCTTATCAACCCTTTGCAGGTTATTTAAAGCCAGAAAATATTTTTAGATTGTGAGAATTTTCTTGTGGCGGTGGTGGGGAGTATAATGATTTCGTGATACAAGTCTTATTAATTAACCGATAGCTGAGCGAGGAGAAGAAGTGGGTTCATGCCTTTTTCAAAGGTATTTGCATGTAAGTGCATATAACGAAATCGACTGGAATTTGAACTCGGTTCTCTGATTAACAATTCCGAGCCATTATCTATTACATCACTCGCACATCCAAGCTTAGAGCACCTGGTATTTTCCAAGTGGTAACCCATCTAGATACCTACCAGGCTCAACGTTGCTTAACTGCGGTGTTCGTACGGATACCGGTGTTTCAACTTGATGAGGCTGTTAGCCTGCGAGCAACAAAGAAATTATTCTCACAATTTAAAATAGGTTTTAGCTTTAAATAATCCATGAAGGGTTGATAAACCGTAAAAACAATCTGTTAACTCTCCAGATGACTGAATGCAGAAAAGTATTATTTTGGCTGTCATTGAAACAATTTGAAGAATTCTTTTTATTTATTATTTTTAAAAATATGGGAAAATGCGCATCTACCTAATATGACAGAATACACAATTTAAATGAAAGTTGGCATAAGGTCATCAAAAAATGGGGGAATACTTTAATTACTGTACAATGATGCTATGAATAAAAAATTATATTTGGAAAATATGCTGAACTGTTATGTAATATCAATTCTCCTATATGACAATGCATGCTGGACAATTTCCTCACAGATGAAGAGAAAACATGAAGTAACAGATGTGGTTCTACAGAAGGATACTGAGAATACCTTGGATAGAACATGTGAGCAAAGAGGATGTCTTAAGGAAAATGGAAGCAAATACTTAAAATCAAAAGAGACATTTGAAATTCCTTGGACACATAATGAGGAAAGAAGGCTTGGAAAATCTGACACTCACAAGACATATGAAAGATAAGAGGGAAATAGAAAGTAACCTACCCAGCGAGCTTGTGTAGATAGACGATAGAACAAGGAAAAGGAGGAAGGATAGCAAACAGACGAACATTTATGAGCTATAAAGTGTAGGAAGCTGTGGAGAGCTATTATCGCTCATGTTCTGAAAGGAGGTTGGACAAATGCTGAAAACTATAAGATTAACTTCATGGAGTACGCAATTAAGCTGAAAGGTGGGACAAGGCCAGTAAAATTGTGGGAGAACTTTAGTTATTTATGAATTTGTATGAATAAAATATTTTACCGAAAAATGAAAACCGGAAAGTTCTGTACTTGTCTAACCTTGAATTTTCCAAACTACGAACAAATAAAAAGGGATTTTTAAAAATACATAATTTAAAAAAAAAATGTTTATTGCCTCAGTGTCGCCCTACACCCCACCTCAACACACCGAAAGCCTAAAATGGTTTTCCTGTCAAAAGAGAAGCGTTAGGGTGGGGAAACATGGGTTTGGTGGGCTGGGCCGCTTGAAATCAATACGTGCGAGGAACAATATCTCTAGAAGGTGGTTCTTTCGCAAAGTGACAAAAATAGATATGATAGCCCTGCTACTAAACAGAACTTCTTATTTATAGGTTATCAGGGATCATAAAAGTGCACGAATAGGCTTTGGTTTCGAGTGACTTACATAATCTATTTGTTTACTAAGTTGCCAGTTTCTCGAATCCGTCAATCCTCTTCGGGAATTAATGTTAACTAACCAAAACCCCGTCTTACGAACATTTCTCTTAATAATAATTAAAAAAAAAATAATTCAACAGACGATGTTATTTTGTTTATGGTAACTAGATTTTTAGCGATTGCCTTACTCGGTTTCCGGATTTCGATACTGTGCGTTTGAAAAATGGCGATTTTATCGCATCGCTTCTCGGCTTTTTGGCTCGGGGAGGTTCAAATAATATTTAAGCCCAAGCTTCTGGGGTCTTCCCACCAAGCAGTACCTCTACTTCGGAAGAAGACTGGGTTTATTACCCAGCGCTTGAGGCGTTCCCCAAAAGGGGACGCGCTGAGGGGGTTGGGCAATTTTCCCACGGTTTTGCTGTTAAAACCATTTTAAACTAACCTTGTGTCAAATTCGATAGCGACGTGGGCGCAATGAAAAATACCCGATTCTCGGCTTTGTGGCTGGGATTAAAGTGTAGTATCTGCTCTCGGGTGGATAAACTACATTTCATCTCTCTTAGTTGTGTCTGTACGGACAGAGTCCATCTGGAAATAGTATTAAGAGGTACCCGGTCTCAGGAAACAGATGCCGGCAGCAGTACCTCCCCTCATTGCACTAAAGAGCGGGGATCGGTAGTAATACCGATGCTAGCACAACCGACAATTGCGTTTGCTGTTTTTTTGGACCTGGCCCGGATGCACGCATACGGGCTCCCCATTGAACTGATTTTGTGTTAAATCCTGCTTGCGTCGGGCAGCAAGTAAATATCGCTTCTCGGCCCTGCCGCATTTTCACCATTGGGCGGGACCCGATACTAACACATATTTATTTTGCAGGTTTCATTGTACATATTCATTGTATCCCCGTCCTGTTTTTCTGTAAATAAAATCTTAGGATTCTAGTGGAATACTTGAGGTATTTTGGTAATTGTGGTGCGAGTGGTTTTTGTTTGCAAATGTGGTATTATGGTGAAAGGATTATTGTCGGTACGATTGGGTCCATGAGAGCGACTAGCTAGTTATGAGTTAAGACTAGAGAAGACCACTCCTTTTCCCCCTCCCCCACCTTCGCCCTTGTGGCATATTTTGTTATTTTATAACGAATAAATATTAAGATCAAAGTGTAGTATCTGTTCCCGGATACTCGCTTAATGATCGCCTTGGCTGAGATTCGATCATTGATACATGCCTGGCACAGGGATTCGTCCCTGCGCTGGTAGTATCGCGGCTACGTCTATCTATGACCAGCTTTGACCAGCTTCGCCCACCGGCTTGGACAGACTAGGACCAGCTAAGACCAGCCAAGACCACCGGTCCGATTGGAAACGCTCGGGTCATACCCCTCTCGCCCCACGTTAAAACCGACCTTGTGTCACAACCTGACTCAGTGGGGGGTGAAGTAGATACCAAGTGTAGTATCTGTTCTCAGATCGCTCGCTTAATGATCGCCTTTTGGCTGAGATTCGATCACTGATACATGCCTGGCACAGGGATTCGTCCCTGCGCTGGTAGTATCGCGGCTACGTCTAGCTGTGACTAGCTAGGACCAGCTAAGGCCAGCTAAGGCCAGCCAAGACCAGCTATGACCAGCTCTGACCAGCTTGGACAAGCTAAGACTAGCAAAGTCCAGCGGCCCGGGTGGAAACATTCAGGTCCCCATCCCTCCCCACGTTAAAAACCGACCTTGTGTCACAACCTGACTCAGTGGGGGGTCACGTAGATACCAAGTGTAGTATCTGTTCTTATAAGCTTAATCTGATTCTCTCTCTCTCTCTCTCTCTCTCTCTCTCTCCATTTCTATCTTCTCTTCTTCTTTATTTCATTTTACTCACTGAAACCATGTCGTATCTTTTCGCCTCTTTCCACGCGATCAAAACGGAACAGTCTATTATTTATGAGGTATTAGCAGGACGTAACGGTCGTGCTAACTAATGAACGGAGGAACGGGCAGAGTTATAATAGGATGGGTGCTTGGATTAAAAGTAGCCAAATTATTTATTATCGCTATCACTTTTTTTTTATTATTTCTATGGCCTAAATTGAGAAAGACTACTTAAATAGAGTGGTCCACTAATAAAACAAAGGATTTTTTTGAGGAATAATATTTGTAGATTAGGATTCCTTAGACCTTCCTCAAACCCCGACATTTATCAGAATCGAAAAAAAATATTGATTTTTATTAATTTAGAAGGAGTCCTGGTCATAATATAAATACAGTGACAAACTGATGCCTGACTTTTTATAGGCATCTAGAATTAGATTGTTATTTGAACAGACGAGTTGGTTAATGGATGAGAAATTTCGACCTCAGGTCCATTACATTCATTTACGCGCAAATACCCTTGGGAAAGGTATGAATCAGCCCCCTCCCTATGGATTAAATAGTAAGACTTGAATAAGGAAAATAATTTTTATCTTCAAATAACAATTGTCAATGAAATATTCACATGCAAATATCAAATAAATATTCTTACAATCCAAAATAGATTTCGACTTTCTTTTAAGAACCCACAAAAGACTGATATGCCGAAAAACACACTCAGCAATAGTTTATTATTTATAAATATCAAGTTTTAAACTGTGACTACGTCATTGATATCTGCATATATTTTAATTTTCTAAAAAAATTGGGGGTAATTTTTTTTGGAAACACGCACAATTATTGGAAGAGAATTTTTATCTTAAATGAGGAATAAACGGACATATACTTTTATTTACTTATGTAAATTTTTGTTCTTTAATTAAAAAAAATGTATATATCCGTTTATTCTTAATTTAAAAGAAACACTTTTTGTAAAAAAAGAATGTTTTCGTTCGCAGAATAGTTACGTCCAGATAATTCGGTAACAAGTCAGGAATCGATTTTACACTGCATCAATATTATGAACAGGATACCCCTTCTAAATCGATAAAAATCAATATTTTGGGATTCTTTCAAGTACGTGTCTTCAGCAAGATCGAAGAAATGCTATTATACACAAATTATTACTCAAAAGAATGTTCCCTATTCTTTACGAGGGGATCAGTTTACTTAAGTAGCTCTGGGTGAGTGATGGGACCCAGGGGGACAGCAACGATTCACACAAACTGTTTACTAAAATTACACATGTTCGCAGAACCGGGTGTTTTTATCATTTCATCCCATGCAAAGGAGTAAAGCCACTAACACACAAGGGTTTACTGAGTGTGAAAGTATAAGAAAAAAGAGAAACTAAGAAGCGAGAAAAATAAAAGAAGAGGAATCAGGAAGACAGCAGACAGCGATTGACATTGCATTTAAATATTTGAAGATGAAAGTTGGCTGGAAAGCATAGATCCGGAAGAGACTTCCACTTGTGAGAAATGTAAGAAAAGAAACTGTTAGTATAGAACTTACTATGACATCTGTCGCCAATTTAAGTGTAAAATGTTGAGATAATGATTATGATATGCTTAAATTTATAAAGTCTAGATATCATAGAGAAAATTTCATCAGAACAATTACGATGAAAGTTTTTTTTATAGAAAAAGGCACAGGGTAATGGGAGAGTGACTGAAGCCGAGATGCCAGGACAGGATAAATAATATTGCTGATTCTTCTTTGGATTTTATCAAGAATCTCGAAATATATAGTCGGAGCATCGGACGAGATGTAGCAACAATATTCAAAGAATGGACGACTGATTGACTCATAAATATGTTGAGATAAATTCTGGAGAGAAAATTGTCTAGTACAACACAGTGAACCAACTTCCTTAGCAGTAGAACTTGCAATTTTATTCAATATAATCTCCCCACTTCATGCCAGCTGAGAATGTTGGTCCAAGAAGTTGCAACGAGTCACAAACTCTTGGAGATTAGCATCAGCCATGAAGATAAATGGCAGAAATGGGTTTCTCAGAGGAAGAGAAGTTTCGTTTTGGAGTCGTTAAATTTGAAAAGTCATTCCCTACCCCAGTTAGCAGCAGAAATTTCCTATCCACCAAAACAAAATTTAGGGATATATATATATATATATATATATATATATATATATATATATGGAGAGAGAGAGAGAAGAGAGAGAGAGAGAGAGAGAGAGAGAGAGAGAGAGAGAGAGAGTGGGGACGTTTTCAAATTTCATAGATAAAAGAATTTTGGAACGTAGAAGAAAAGAGGTTTTCCTAAAAAAATAAATTCCACCATTGAACAGGACAAAGTGCAAGATTATTCGACTTCTCAAATTTTACTATTTTTCTTGTTTGTGCAATATCCTTTCAAGACGGTCTGCGATCATTACTCTCCATAACTTCCTATTTTTGTTATAAATACCTTTACGACGGAAGAAGAATAAAAATGCTTTTTCCTTCATCCATTCGGACAAATTACTAAGAATATTATTTGTCATGTTTCCCATGCTTCAC
>OZ038506.1:5351235-5436235 GCA_964036315.1 Acanthosepion esculentum
TACTCTACTCATTATACTATTTCTCTATTCGGATCATTATACGGATTACTATACGAGCGAGTATTATCGAGCAAGTACTATTAATGCGAGTGTTATTCGAAGGCGTCTGACACCAGTATTGTTCAACGGCGTTACTATAGTTGTATCTGCGATTACAAAGTCTCTACTACAACGAGCATTACGAAAGGGACAACGAATATTCGTTGGCATCACAAAAGTGGCAAACAAGTGTTCGTTGGCATCACAAAAGTAGCAACGAGTTTTCGTTGACATCACGAAAACTAAAAATGCTACATTTATAATAAGAATGATATAAGCTAACAATACAGAAAGATGTACACTTATAGGGCGCGTTGTGCGCACTGACCATGAGATTCGGGTTCGAATCTCATTATGGTCGATTTATCAGGAAGGTCACTTCTTGATCTTATCGGTCTGGGTAGGCGATCACAGGGTTCGGCAACTTTATAAAGTGACCCATGCCTTGCTAGGGAAATTGGGTAGACGAAACTATTTGGGGGTCATCATTGTAACAGAAGTTTAAGCATACTGGCTTTGATCATGCCAGATAATGCGCTCTCTCCTATAAACTGTAACTAAGGTCCGCTCAGCATAGTCGCAATATAAACCAAATGTGGGCTCTGTGGGTGTTGATCAAACACAAATGTGCCTGAGCAACAGGGGTCAAGCATTCTCGGATATGAGCGGCCAATCGTTTTACCTCTTGGCTTCTTCATCGCTCTTCTATTGTTCTCCATCCTTAATCTTTCTCTTTTTTTCTTCTTCTTTCGCACTCACTAACCCCCTTGTGCCTTAGTGGCTTTACTGCCTTGGATGGGGTGAATTTGATCAAAAATATTTTTTATGTAAAACAACCAGTCGTTTCATAGAATTTTACAATTTGGCAACGTTTACCAAGACTTTGTAGCAATTATTGCCGAAATGGAAATTGTTGGCAGAAAATCCTGGTCTCAACACAACAGACCAACTTGGTTTTGTGGAAATTGAGCAAATTGGAAATCACTGGAACGCCATTAAACGAAGTTGTGACAATTAAAATGTCCTTGAATCAAAAGCTGAGGAAAATCAGTTGGTTGAGACCTGCACGAGGGGGAGGGGAAAAGAAAGAAAAGATGCTACAAACAAGAGGGAAATAAGAGATTCACATGAGGTAAAGGGATACATTTTTAGGGTAAATTGAGTTTACTTGCATTATTTATTTAGACTGTTATCATCATCATCATCGTCATATTCACAACGTTTAGGCAATTGCACGCTCTGGCCTTCTTCAGGTGATTGGGATTTAGTTCCGGATGTCTCAGTTATTTCTCTTTAACTCAACTCTACAAGTTTTTGGTCCACCACTGCTGTGGCCTGGTATTAAACTCACAACTCTTTTGGGTCTAGTCAATAATCTAACCAACGTCTTTATCCACCTGGCCATGTGTCCTTAAAACATATATACTTGAATTTTTGGGACTTGTAAACTTAATGTCTCCGCAATCATTTTTACCAGTGCTCATATTGCAATTTTTTTGTTATTATTATTGCATTTCTTTTACCAGAGCTCATATTGCAATTTTTGTTGTTATTATTGCTTTTCTCTAGCACTCCTTATTACTGGTTTCCGTATTGTATTTATTTCTATGCTTGGTCGGCTCAGGAGATTTTTGTGGCCTAGCATATGTGCTGATTCTTTAAGTTTTCGTATTTTTAAATGATGTTCTCTGTCTATTATTGAATTTATTTATTAGTTGATTTGTGAGAATTGCGAGTGACCTAATGTTTAAAAGCACAAAATACGGAATCGGAGAGACTGGGTTCAAATTTCGGCCGAGGCAATTTAAGTTCAATTTGTAATAATACTCGTATAAAAAGCATGATTCTCTTTCCACCTACGGGTAAAATAGCAAAGCAGACTGGGTTGTTTTTCATTGGCAACCAGCCTATGATAAGGCCAACTCTAAATTTAAAAATAAGCAACGGCAGAGCAATTCGTTATCTTTTCTAAGAGCAGTCATTTTTTGTTTAGTATTGTTCACTCAATACAAGGCCCAAGTGCCATTGAAGGTAGAGGCTTACTAAATGAGGTTGTTGTAAGTGCGTACAAGGAGGAATGAAGAGATTCATATGAGAATGTGTAGGATAGTTAACAGTTGATCCAGGACTTGAACCTAGACTTCAAGAGGTTACGATTGTAGTGATCGGGGGAGCATCCTCCTCTCGAGAATCTGTTTCACAATATACATTTTAGAGATAGTAAAGAAAGGAAGCTGTTGAGAGACATGATTACCTTCGTTCAGGACTCACTGAATGGACAAAATGTTATCTTCATGATAGATGTTTTTTGTTGTTTTTTTTTTTCCTTTTATCCACCGATACATAATTACATAAATAGTTGTACGGAATTAATTCGAAAAACGATGCACTTGAGAAAAAGGCCGAGGAGCATAAAACCATGGGATTAAAAAAAAATACACCGGAGAAAATCGTTCTTTTGATTGAAAACTGATGCATTCAAATTTATTGACATATGAATATTATACAACCGTATATCGCCATGTAACGCGCGATCTCGCGTATCGTGCAACCCCCACCCAAATTTTCACTTATAAAAAACGATTTTATCATGTATCTCGTGTATCCTTTTTTAAGAGACCAAATTACAATAGATTAACCTCTTTTCCCCCCTCTCTCTCTCTATCTCCTCTTCTAGTTAAATAAATTTAAAAAAGTAAAAGAGAAGGATAAAAGTATCGTTAGTAACGCTATACTCGATGCGTAAACCCGTACAGCCATAAACAACCAAACGAGAAACAGTTAAACATCTTATAAACGTAAACAATGGAAAAGATGCATATTCGCCATGTTTGTATTTTATATGACGATACAAATATGTGGATATTACATGCATTATTATTGGATACAGTTAAGTAAAACATCATTTTAAATACAGCTATACTTTTTGAAGACAGTAAATGGTTGGTCAGTGGTTTGACCTGGGCCAGCATTACATACGTTAATTTTATACCTCGTGTATGATTGTACCCCCTTAAAATTAGCTACAAAATTAGATCTTCAGAAGTCGCATGATATATTTTTAATCAACTTCACCGAATAGAAGGTAGTAAAGCCACTAAGGCACAAGGGGGGATCCTGAAATGCAGTTATAATTCTTTTTCTAAAATAGATCAATCAACGATGTTTCTTTAAATCGATATTAGCATTCTTCTTCTTCTTCTTCTATGTGCCATGTCCCTTCAGGATAATGGCTCTCCACAACTTTCTATCTCGTGTAGCTCTTAGTAGTTTTTCTTCCTTTGCTAAGGCCACGTCCGTCCACCCATTTACACAAACAAGCTCGTCAGGTAAATAGTTCGCCGTCTCCCCTTACCCTCTCTTGATATCAAAACGCCCGTGGGGGGGTGAAGATTTCCAAGCTCTCCTCCCTCATAATGTGTCTAAAGAACTTCAGCAGTTTTTTTTTCTCTCCTGACTTTGAGTATAAGTGTTCTTCCTGCCGCCATGTTTACAAAGTAGTATTGAATAGTTCTTGTTGAGGTTGCGTCGTTCAATAGAAAGGCGCGCACAGCTAATGCTCGCTCGTACCGAGCCCACTGAGTTAGTTTGCCAAAAGACATTTTTCCAATAACTGTTCACTCATTGCAAGGCCCATGAGCCACTCAAGATAGAGGGCTACTGATTGAGGTTGTTGCCCGTGAGAGGAAGAAGTTTAATTTGGTACTATCGCGCTCTGTTATTAAGTGTCGTTTTCGTGCGGTTGTGTTGGGTCAGCTCTGCGAATCTTATGAAGACTGACAACTTCAAGCAATGTACATTCACCAAATTCTGCGTGAAACTCGGAAAATGTATACTGAAAACCTCGAAGTGCTTCGTTAGGCTTTCGGTCTATATTCTATATGTTCAAAGCCGGTTGAGTGTCGGTTCAAGATGATGAGCACTCAGAGTAAACAAAATAGGAGTAAATAGGTTTGCCTATCGCCTTTTGAACATGACTAGAGGTTTATGTTTTGTTTTCTGTTTACGATTGGTTTCCGGTATCTTCTCCTAAAGTCTTCCCGTTTTCTTTCACCTCCAGTACCCCACTTGCGTCTTGGTGGCATTATCGCCTTGCTTGGGGTCAAAATGTGGAAAAAATCCTAAAAATAATACACGAGGACCTTAATCGAAATATCCATCAGCTCTCTCATCTGATTCGATTCACTTATAGAATCTGACAGGAGATCCTAGTCAGGGAACCTTCTGCTACCACACCTGCATATTTCCGCATCTTATTAAAAACTATTTAAAAGATTGCTACTACTAAGATTAATTAGGTTTTGCCCGGGACAAATTATCTTGGCTTACGGCCGCATCATATTGAAACATCGGTTCCCGCGCGATCACCGAAGTAAAGCAATGTCGAGCTTAGTCAGTACCAACATGGGTGACCGCGTGGGAATACTAGGTGCTGTAAGCTTGGATGTGCAGGTGGTGTAATGGTTAATAGCTTGAAATTGTTAATCGGAGAGCCGAGTTCCAACTCCCGTTGGTTTCTTTATATTCACTTACGCGAAAATACCATTGAGAAAGATATGGATCCACCACTTCCCCCCAACTATGGGTTAATTAACAAGACTTGTACCACTAAACCATTGTTATCGCAAAAAAATTCTTATGATCAAAAAATATTTTCTGGTTTTATTTAACCTGCAAAGTTTTGATAAGTTGCAAAAATGAATGAATCAATCAAACTAATTCGGACTAAACATTTGCGTTAACCTATAACACTTTTCGATGCCGCCGACACCCGGGTGGTGCAACTACGTTTTAGTGGCCCGTTCTTCAGAGTGTTAGAACGAAGTTTTAACCACGGAGCTAACTCTGCGCTGATCAATGCAAAGTTATTTTCGAATTTTTTAGGAAAGGTTCTTTGTTATAATTTTAATGTTATCTAAACATAAAAGATTTTGTGTATTCCATTTCTTCTCTTTTTTTTAATCAATTTCGTTGACTTTCCTGTCTTTGAGATAAAAAGACGTTCAATTAAGCTGATTCCCAGAGAACAAATACGGATAACATAAAAAATACCTTTTGTAAACAACTGTTATCAACACATGCCTACTTTGTGTTTTATTATCTAATAGTGTACCAATGCCGTAAAAAATGATAGCTCTTTTTTATCTGTTGCAGTTATGGTGTTGATAATTGGCTTCGGTAAACAGAAAATTATTTACTCTATGAACTTTGTTTTGTGCATTTCTTGCGTTTCTCATGGCGCCATTATTCTTATTTCTTTTTCCGTTGCACTGCTCTTCTGATTCTTGTCAAATAAATTCTTCCATTTGCATTCTCATATCTTATCTTTTTGGTGTTAGATTCATCCTCTGTTTCATTTTGTCATCTTTGTACTGCTCTTTTCCCATTCCCCTCTTCTCCTCTCTCATTAGTTGGCCTCTGAGCCTCGCGTCTCCTGGCTTGGGCTCTTATTACATCACGTTGTTCCTGTGAATATCTTTGTTATAATTCAAAATACGCTTTTAAGTAGGCGCTCGAGGAGGTCGTCAGTGATGTTTTGACTTGGTTCATCAGGGAGTTTCGGGTCTTTCAACATCATACTCCCCATCACCAAATCGATCCAATCAGAGGAGATCAATCCCTGATTCCCCCTCACAGTGAAACGCTGACAACTACTCTGGCCTTTTTAAAGAATTAGACGAAGAAAGACCACGTATTCCACACATCCGATTGGATGTTTGTACAACCAATCCGCTGCGCGAACTATCTTTTAAATGGCCTGTGGTGAGGACTTGCTTCTTTTCTTTTGGTGGATAGCAGTTTCAATGGATAACCGAGGAGGTAATCTTAATATTTCCTTCCGCTCCTCATATCCAAATTTCCCTGCTGCATAACTAATGATGATTTTGGACATTGTCGTTAGTCGTTTATCCACCGAGCCTCTTGAAGTTATTTCAAGGATCTCGCTGATGTCCACGTCGAATTTGTGCCAGGCGTGTTTATTACTGGCTGGGGGCCATTTTATCTTTCTTCGAAATGGAGTATCAGGCCCTACTTGAACTTCTCCTTGGAGGGACTGGGCACTGTGGTGAGCTTCCCGGCCCTGCGCCTCCTGCGTCTCACCAGGAAAAATTCCTGCGCGCTGCTGTTGGTTCGACCGCACCTGACACTTCATTTTTGTCTGATGGATTTTTAGGCCGCGCATATTTTTGCACATCTTTCCACACGGGCATGCCAGTCTCGTTGTCCGTAAATCCGTAGCTTGGTTCGTTTCCGTTTCATCCGGCATAATGGGGATCTCATTCTCTCACCACCCTCTCGGGATCCCCTGGGGGTATTTATCAGCCTCCTGCTCGCCGTGCCTGTATCTGGTCCTGAGATAGGCGTAGTCGCTGCCTTCGTTCTCTCTCTTGTTCTTCTAACCTACTGCTATATTCAAGAGAATATTCCATTTTATGATGTTCACTGTACAAAATTCTCTTAAATGCACAAAAAAAAAAAAAAAAAAAATAATTACCATAGGGAATTATTTAAATTTAATTCTATATTTATAGAGCAAGTTTGTGTTGAATCTTGGATACTTATGCAATACTAAAATGTATTTAAATCCTATAAGAACATGAATTTGCACTTATTACAATTAAATTTACCTCTTCATAGTTATTCAATTATATATTTAGAAGTTAAGAGTGTGTTGAATCTAGGCGACCATAATTCACATATTTAGATAGCATATTTTTTTTTTTTAAGCTTATCACCCCAAGCAAGGCTGGAAGCCACTAGCACGCAAGGGGTTACAGAAGGTTTGGAGGAAGAGCAGATAGTAGGAGTGGTAAACGAGAGGATGTAGAGAAAGATAGTGGATCGATCAAGGCAAGGGGGTTACAGAAGATTTGGAGCGAGAGCAGATAGGAATGAAAGGTGAAAGGATCTGGAGAAGGGAAGTGGATAGATCAAGGCAACTGGAGATGTCGATTGACGTTACACTTAAATAGTTGGAGATTGTATTTGTCAGGGAAACAGGAATAAGGAAGGGAGTTCCACCGGCGAGATGTGCGAGACATGAAGCTATTGGAGTAGAAGAGACGTCTACATCTAACAGTTTCAACGGTGAAGGGGTGGGAACGGGATGCCAGCCTCGTAGGACGTTTAAATTCATGAGGCCTAGGAACCAGCGAAAGCAGCTCCTCGGAGCAATTACCGTGAAAGTATTTGTAAAAAAGACAGAGCGAGGCAACGTCGCGTCTGTGAGAGAGCGACTGCAGACGAGATGACAGATCAGGGCCAATTACATTGCATATCCGTCTCTGGATCTTATCAAGAACCCTGAGGCAAACAGTAGGGGCTCCAGACCATATATGGCAGCAATTTGAAAGTAATTGTTACTTGTAAATAAATGTAATGATATCTATGATTCATTGATTACTCCTGATAAATCGTTTTTTGCTCAATATATTTTCATGTTGAAAATTTTATGTGTTTGATATAACAGTGAAATGGAAATATCTCTCGGAAGAAAAAGATTTGCAATAAAACTACAAAGATGGCGATGAAGCCTATTTCAAGACCGAGTTGAAGCAAGACAATCACTTAATTGATGAACGTATCTGAATGCTTCACATGAAAGGCTTAAACAAATAAGACTGCAACCTAAGAGAATTAGGAGTAATGGAACTGATTATTTAAACGGTTCATTTTGCTCGCGAATTAATTTTGTTTAAATGCAGATAAATATTCTATGTGTATAGATTATTAAAACGACTAAGAGAAGTAATCACTCATAAATTTACTACCTTAAGTTGATTTACCTTCCGTCCAACTTTCAGGTGAGACAGGAAATATATAAATAAATACACATTGATAATTATTATATGGTTTGATTGTACTAATTGAGAGTATTTGCAATTTTCTCTTTTAAATAAGAGATTTTTCATCTTGTTAGAAACAAAGAAAAAAGTGCTGGATTTCTATATGGTATCCATCCTCTTAAATGGCAGTGAATGTTGGACAATTTCTCCAGGGATGAGATGTAAACCTAGAAGCAGCAGAAATGTGATTCTACAGAAGGATACTGAGCATTCCATGGACGGAGCGAGTAAACAACGAGGAAGTATAAAAGAAAGTGCTAAAAGAAAGAACACATACTTAGATTCGGGAAAAGACAGCTGAAGTTTCTTGGGCACATAAATGAGGAAGGGAGACTTGGAAAAAACAAGCCTCACGGGGAATACTGCTAATACCCTCGGGAAGGGTATGAATCCATCTGTTCTCCCTCCAGCTATGGGTTAGATAGCAGGACAGACTGTGTCCTTGAGTGGCAACAGGTCTAGGAAAAAGAAACTCTGAATCCACATGAGGGCCTAGGCCGACCCACGCCCTATTCCGTGGCCTTCGGCTGTCGGTCAAGAGCTTGGAGAGGATATGGGCATCACCAACCTATGTGAAAACACACTGAAAGGATCATTCTTCGACCCTCGACCCTCACCTACACCGAGTGAAACAGTCGGCGGATTGGTGATGATGATACTTAAGAAAGAGATAATTGAAATTTTCTAGGGCACAGGAAGAAAGAGGGCTTAGAAAATTTGACACTCACATAGCAGAGAAAAGAGTCGAATAATCTATCTAACGAGCTTGTACAAATGGTTAGCAGGAATTAGGAGAGATGGCAAAAAGACAAAAGTAACTAAGGGAAAGTTGTGGAGAACCTGAAGGGACACGGCACATAGAAGTAAGAAGAAGAAGAAGAAGATTGTGACAACATATACTAATAGTTACAAACTACAGGAAGTTGTGGAGAGCTATGATCGCTCACGTTCTGTAGAAAGACATGACAGAAGAAGAATGAGATAGTTGGCGGAAGATGAATTAGGAGAGATGGCAAAATGGCAAAACTTACTAGAGAGCAACAAAGGACAGAAAGTTGTGGAGAGCCATGACCGTCCACGTCCTGAAGGAACACGGCAAATAGAATAAGTAAAGTTCTGTAAAAAATGTTTGATACACCCTAATAATAATAATAATAATAATCTATATAATATATTAGAATGTCAGTGTGTCACACTTTTTCAATTAAAGGGAGACAACTCTTTTACTTTCAGTAGCTCATTTTCTATACAATAAATGCTAATGTCAGTGTGTCACACTTTTTCAGTTTTACTCCTAGAGGCCGTAGTCCAACATATTAAACCATTTTGGAATCAAGCCGACTCCGTGAGCAAATTAAAAACATTCAAGGTCGGAATGCAATCCTGAAATTATGAATTTCCAAGTTTTCATTACTGCGATTGTTTTCGGCAATTTTTGGACGTGATTTTCTTTTTACAGGAAAAGTAAGGACCTACTTACATCAAATTGTCTTTAAATTAAGTGGCGACAGAAGAATTATTCTTGAACTTTGAAAAGGTAAGCTTAAATATTAATGCAATACTTAAACGCAGTGATCAATTTTGGGTTCTTCTGTAGTTTATTGTTGCCTATCGCATCTACTTCTCCCTATCTATTGGGATGAAGGCCCAATCATGAGCCCTCCACAGGAGATAGCTTAAGAAGGGGGAGAAGAAGAAGAAGAAGAAGAAGAAGAAGAAGAAGAAGAAGAAGAAGAAGAAGAAGAAGAAGAAAAAGTAGAAGAAGGGAGAGGAGAAGAAGAAGAAGAAGAAAAAGAAGAAGGGTGATGATAATGATGCTTGATTAATGTTTCTTGGCTTTCCTTACAAAGTCTGTTTGCTTTTAAAAAAAATAAAATAATGCTGGAAAACGCTATTTTCCAGCATTATTATTTGTTCTTCTGGGTGACCAATTTCTTTAATCTTTTATTCGAATTACAATCTTTGTTATTCTTGTTAGATATTACTAAAGGTTGTGCCAGGACCCTATACCTCTTGTGCAAAAGGAAAGCTTTTATTTGGGAGAGATATCCCCAATCAGTCACCTTCAATTAATTATTAGTTACCAACTCGGAAAGTGAAAACAATCACCTGTGACTCGAGACATACCCCCTTCTTGTTTGCAGATACACGCCAGCTTCATCAAAATGTCTGCATAACAGTTCCATTATTATTTACCAATATATTGAATGCAGCCGTTAATAAAAATAAAAAATAGTTCGATTTAGCGCTAAAATTTATATAATACTAATAAAAAAAAAATTTCCTCATGGCAACACAACCCTGAGTTCCATGCACGATGCAAGCGTCAGGTGCAGCACCTCGTGACGATTGCATGAAACTTATATGCGACAATTTTGAAAATTCTATTTTGACGTTTCGACGATGGATCGGCTGCATCAGAGAAAATCTTATTGCAACAAAATGAATATTAGCGAAGCAAAATGTAAATTTAAATACTTATACATATCATTCCGTCAGATTCTCATCCAGATTTTATACACACACGGGGGGGGGTGCTATCCACCTATCTAAGCCTGTTCTCTATCTGTTATCTATCTATCTATCTAAGCCTGTTTATCTATCTATCTATCTATCTAAACCTGTTTATCTATCTATCTATCTATCTATCTAAGCCTGTTTATCTATCTATCTAAGCCTGTTTATCTATCTATCTATCTATCTATCTAAGCCTGTTTATCTATCTATCTAAGCCTGTTTATCTATCTATCTATCTATCTATCTATCTATCTAAGCCTGTTTATCTATCTATCTATCTATCTAAGCCTGTTTATCTATCTATCTATCTATCTATCTATCTATCTAAGCCTGTTTATCTATCTATCTATCTAAGCCTGTTTATCTGTCTATCTATCTATCTATCTATCTAAGCCTGTTTATCTATCTATCTAAGCCTGTTTATCTATCTATCTATCTATCTATCTATCTATCTATCTAAGCCTGTTTATCTATCTATCTAAGCCTGTTTATCCATCTATCTATCTATCGATCTTCTTGTACAAGGCTGCAAGCGTGTAGCACTCAATGAGGATTGAACTCACTGCTGATGGTATCACTTTGATTTCGCTTTATTTTTTTTAATGGAAAGATTTTATTTATTTTGAAAGGCCTACTTTACTCACGCGGAAAATACACGAATTGTTGTATCTTCTTACTTACATTTTCCAGAACCCCCTGATGCCATCTAAGGTTTAATTTTATTTTTAAAAAAAGAAAGTTTTAACATTGCTAAATACAGAGGAATAGTTTGATATCCTTTTTAATTTTTTTTCCTTTTTACTTCTTTTTTTTTCATTAATAAACTGATAATTTTACAATGGACACTCGTCATGAATTTGGATTAATTAATAGTTGCTGTGATCATTTTCTGTTTTGGAATAAAATAAAATTTGTTTTCAAAATAAAATCATACTGCATAAGAAAAATGTTAATTATGTAATAACGAAATAACAATATAGAATTTACACACACGGTTTCCAAATTATTTCTAATATTTTTTTAAAATTTAAAAGCATTGGAATACAATTCAAATCCATAAAAACTTGTCTCGTGAGTAAAACTCAGGCTTCATATTTTTGTGAACATTTATTTGACACTTTTCAAAATAATCCTTTGTTCATTTTAAAATTTAAATTTTATTTAACGCACCATTTATTTTATATATATATATATATATATATAAAAAACACCTTTATTTATAAAAAGATTTTTTTCTATCCACCATCTTGTTGGAAGAAAAACGATTCGGAAACACAGAAGAAAAAAAAGGTAAATGTTTTTTCGTGTCACGTGGTTGTTTCAGTTTTAAAAAGTATGTGACTGATCGCGCACACAAAGGGGTGCTCAGCTTGGGGTTGAATTTAGATGTAGATTTCTTTCAGATAGATAACAAATAACATTATTCCTGTTTTCCAAACTGAAGTCTCGGTATGCAATCAGAAGGAGACTTTAACACTAAGAGACAGACATCCGTACTTCTAACCACCGAGCTAAATTTGGAAAAGGAAAACACAAACGGACATGAGTAGTAAATATTTTCATATGAAATCATGGTTCCCCGACGTTGGGAATGTAGAAAAATACTAAACAGATAAGATAGATAGATAGATAGAGACAAGGTTAGGATAGATAGATAGATAGATAGATAGATAGATAGATAGATAGATAGGGGCAAGTTTAGGATAGATAGATAGATAGATAGATATGGGCAGGTTTAGGATAGATAGATAGATAGATAGATAGATAGATAGATAGATATGGGCAGGTTTAGGATAGATAGATAGATAGATAGATATGGGCAGGTTTAGGATAGATAGATAGATAGATAGATAGATAGATAGATAGATATGGGCAGGTTTAGGATAGATAGATAGATAGATAGATATGGGCAGGTTTAGGATAGATAGATAGATAGATAGATATGGGCAGGTTTAGGATAGATAGATAGATAGATAGATATGGGCAGGTTTAGGATAGATAGATAGATAGATAGATATGGGCAGGTTTAGGATAGATAGATAGATAGATAGATAGATATGGGCAGGTTTAGGATAGATAGATAGATAGATAGATATGGGCAGGTTTAGGATAGATAGATAGATAGATAGATATGGGCAGGTTTAGGATAGATAGATAGATAGATAGATAGATAGATATGGGCAGGTTTAGGATAGATAGATAGATAGATAGATAGATAGATATGGGCAGGTTTAGGATAGATAGATAGATAGATATGGGCAGGTTTAGGATAGATAGATAGATAGATAGATATGGGCAGGTTTAGGATAGATAGATAGATAGATAGATAGATAGATAGATATGGGCAGGTTTAGGATAGATAGATAGATAGATAGATAGATAGATAGATATGGGCAGGTTTAGGATAGATAGATAGATAGATAGATATGGGCAGGTTTAGGATAGATAGATAGATAGATAGATATGGGCAGGTTTAGGATAGATAGATAGATAGATAGATAGATAGATAGATAGATAGATAGATAGATATGGGCAGGTTTAGGATAGATAGATAGATAGATAGATATGGGCAGGTTTAGGATAGATAGATAGATAGATAGATAGATAGATAGATAGATAGATAGATATGGGCAGGTTTAGGATAGATAGATAGATAGATAGATAGATAGATAGATAGGGGCAAGTTTAGGATAGATAGATAGATAGATAGATAGATAGATATGGGCAGGTTTAGGATAGATAGATAGATAGATAGATATGGGCAGGTTTAGGATAGATAGATAGATAGATAGATAGATATGGGCAGGTTTAGGATAGATAGATAGATAGATATGGGCAGGTTTAGGATAGATAGATAGATAGATAGATAGATAGATAGATAGATAGATATGGGCAAGTTTAGGATAGATAGATAGATAGATAGATAGATAGATAGATAGATATGGGCAAGTTTAGGATAGATAGATAGATAGATAGATATGGGCAAGTTTAGGATAGATAGATAGATAGATATGGGCAAGTTTAGGATAGATAGATAGATAGATAGATATGGGCAAGTTTAGGATAGATAGATAGATAGATATGGGCAAGTTTAGGATAGATAGATAGATAGATATGGGCAAGTTTAGGATAGATAGATAGATAGATATGGGCAAGTTTAGGATAGATAGATAGATAGATATGGGCAAGTTTAGGATAGATAGATAGATATGGGCAAGTTTAGGATAGATAGATAGATAGATAGATAGATAGATAGATAGATAGATAGATATGGGCAAGTTTAGGATAGATAGATAGATAGATAGATAGATAGATAGATAGATAGATAGATAGATAGATAGATAGATAGATAGATATGGGCAAGTTTAGGATAGATAGATAGATAGATAGATAGATAGATAGATATGGGCAAGTTTAGGATAGATAGATAGATAGATAGATAGATAGATAGATAGATAGATAGATAGATAGATAGATAGATATGGGCAAGTTTAGGATAGATAGATAGATAGATAGATAGATAGATATGGGCAAGTTTAGGATAGATAGATAGATAGATAGATAGATATGGGCAAGTTTAGGATAGATAGATAGATAGATAGATAGATAGATAGATAGATAGATAGATATGGGCAAGTTTAGGATAGATAGATAGATAGATAGATAGATAGATATGGGCAAGTTTAGGATAGATAGATAGATAGATAGATAGATAGATAGATAGATAGATAGATAGATAGATATGGGCAAGTTTAGGATAGATAGATAGATAGATAGATAGATAGATAGATAGATAGATAGATATGGGCAAGTTTAGGATAGATAGATAGATAGATAGATAGATATGGACAAGTTTAGGATAGATAGATAGATAGATAGATAGATAGATAGATATGGGCAAGTTTAGGATAGATAGATCGATAGATAGATAGATAGATAGATATGGGAAAGTTTAGGATAGATAGATAGATAGATAGATAGATAGATAGATAGATAGGGGCAAGTTTAGGATATATAGATAGATAGATAGATAGATAGATAAAAACAGTTTAGAAGATTAAGTACAAGTAGATAGATAAGCACAGGCTGATGCTAGATAAGAACATAAGAACAGATATATATGTGTGTGTGTCTGTGTGTATAGATAGATAGATAGATTATGAGCTAAAATAAATTCTCTAGAGATCACACGAAATAAAGTAAATAAAGGAGAAGACATTGTGACTGACCGAGAGTCAAATAGGGGTGATGTCGTAACGAACCAAGACAAACATTGTAGTCATGCATTCCCATTTTTTATTCAATCATAATCATAGAGGGTGATATTCTGTCGCTTGAGTTCGACAATAGTCGATAAATGTTTCTAAAATAAAACGTGGCCCACAAAAAACTAAACTAAAAACTAATAAAATAGTCATTCAGTTGCATTCACGTTGACTTTTTTTCTCATTCTTTTGTGTGTTTTTTTTCGCTTTTTTTATTCACTTATTCTTTTCTAAGTGTGATGATCAAAAGCGAAATGTAATAAAAATAAAATAAAATAAATTTAGCCAAGAAAAAAAATGACTTACGTGTTTTATGTCGCACGTTTGCTCTTTGGCTTTTGCTCCCTTCGTTGTTGCCAGTCGATGATTTTGTAGCCTGATTATTACCGCTATTTGTCGTAGAATTAGTCCGAGAAAGCCTCTCATAATTTTGGTGTTTGCTATGGTGATGATGGTGATGGTGGTGGTGATGATGATGATGATGTGAAGATCGCGTGCGTTTTTGGTCAACAGCCGAGGTTTCTGTGGTACCAAGGCCAACCGAACTCATCTCTGGGGTGGGGGGTTGATGATGACGGCTCCACCTTCCCTGACTTTTTTTTGTCTTGTTTGTTTTTCACTTCTGTATATTTTGCGTTTTCTTTTTTTTTTTTTTTTTTTTTTTTTTTTAAATATAAATAAATTATATTTTTAAATTTAAAAGTTTAGTTCTATCCATCACGGGTTGCTTCCAATCGTTTTTTGACAGCCAAGTGTATAGTTAAAAAAAAGAAAAAAAAAAAAAGAAAAGAAAACAGGTGATAGTTTGTTTCTTGTTAATCCTTGGAATGAAAGCTTTGTTTGTTTTTTTAATATTCGAAACTGGATTTTAGATAATCATAGATTATGGAAGAGGAGGCAGGTTCTTTTCGTTTTACGTTTCAAACCTAAACAACAACAACAACAAAAAAAGCAACAACTATTTAGAAATGTTCATTCTTTTCCTTATTGTTGTGGGTTGATTCCGTGATGACAGCATTGGAACGTGATGATGAAAACGACAAGGTAGAGAGAAATGGAGAGAGAGAGAGAGTTGCAACGATAAGTAGCAAAATAGTAGTTTAGTAATTGTGATGGATGATGATACCCGTATTTCGGAAACTGCTGTACCCCAAAAATAAATAAAATCTAAATAAATAACAATAAGTAAAAAAAACAATTAAGCAGTTAATTAATTAGTTGTTTTTTAAAAAAAAATTACTTAAAAAAAATGTAAATGTTATCTTTCTCCCTATAGCTCTACTCACCTGCAAACGTCTCTTTCTTTCTTTCTTTCTTCTTACTTACTTACTACTATTACGACGACTATTACGACGACTATTATTATTATTATTATTATTATTATTATTATCTAACCATTTCTGCTTTCCTGTGCAAGAAGCGACAAAGATTAACGAAAGATGCTGGCAATGTAAAAGCGGGGTGGCAAACGGCATCACAGACACACACAGAGGTGCGCGCGCACGCGCGTCTCCACCCACACAAGAACAGTGCCTTCTCCGAGAGTTTTTTCTTCTGTTATCTACCTTTAAAAAATGATTTCCTATTTCTCACGTCTCCGTTATTTCTTTTCTTTTTCTTCTTCACGCTTCTTGCAGTCTTTTCTTTTCCCTTTCTTTTTGTTTTCCTTTCGTTGTCATCCCCAAACGCCTGCAATATTACCCCCACCCGCGAAAAAAGTACTTGTACATTTGATTGTACAAGAGAGAAACTATTGCAACTACTAATAATTCAATTCGCTGACATATTACAACTACTATTACGTCTATCTCAAAGTTAAACAATGACTACAAGTATAGCTGCTTTAAAAACGGTAGGTACACTTACTAGGCGCTCCATTCTCGTGACCTTGTGTAAGACTTTAACAGACCTTCGGAAAATATCTAAACTTAGTACTTTACAAGACTAACAAGAGTAATAAACTACTAATTGATGACTGCAACTACAAGTTTCCAAATTGCTTACTGCGTTTTCTTAACCAACGAGGTTGGAATGAGGGCGTCTCACCAAGAAGCATTGGTTAGCAAGGCACTCCAAAACTGTGGCCTTTTGTCTGACTAGATTTGATCATAAGCCCTAAGTTGGATTTAGTTTCATTGACAGGTGGATTAGTTAGGTATTTCTTAGTGGTGCTAGACACGAATTAAAATGCCTGAATTTTGAATGCTGATATTCACGGAAGGCCGGGCAGTCAATTATACGATTGACACTACACAATCTTCCGATTTGTCATAAATTAAGATTAAATCGCTTAGTTTTTAGTTACGAATATAAAAGGTGGTGTGAGTTGGAACTTGATGTGATTTTAAAAATAAAGGCAAGTCATCGCAACCAAGCATCATACTTTATATTGCAATAAAATTCCAGATAATCTTCTCAGCTAAATTGGCGTTTTGAATAAATCGTTACATTTTTGCTTGACAGAAGTTAGTGCAGTTTCTGCTTGTGCTTGTAAAATATGAATATTTTGACACCACTGTTAAAAAATATTTTATTTTTTAATAAACCTACGCCTTATGTCACATCAAAGAGTTCTGCAGGGTGCAAGATACAAGAATTCGTGTAAGGTTAAGTAAGTTATATTTTCCGCGTGACTAAAGTAGGCCTTTCAAAATAAATAAATAAAATCTTTCCATTAGTAAAAAATAAAGCGGAATCAAAGTGATACCAACAGTAGTGAGTTCAATCCTCGTTGAGTGCTCTACACTTGTGATTTTGTTGTACAAGAGGCTGAAATCGATAGATAGAATTTTCTCTTTCTCTCCTCTCCCCTATATATATAATGTAGTATAAAGTCAATATGAGAATCCGACGGAATGATAAATGTAAGTAAATTTAACTTTTGCCTTGCGAATATATATTTTTGTTGCAATAAAATTCTTCTGATGAAGCCGATCCATCGTCGAAACTTCAAAATAGAATTTTCGCACATCTACTCTGTATTGAGTCCTCATTTAAATTAAATGTTACGTACAGTGGAATTAAACTCCATTTGTTCTCATTATATATATATAATTGGCAAATAATGATAGATGTTACCAAAATGGATGCTTTATTCCGAAATGAAAACAAAATATAGCTACCGACTTTTTGAAAATATTTGTCAAAAACCCAGATTCAAACGGGATTTTCAGCACTTATTCATGGATGAATGAATATTTTACTGAAATAATTTGTTTTATTAAAAAGCTTTCTGGAAATATTTTTGTGGTGGGGGATATGTCTCACCTCCCCTTTCCCTCTTGTGTGTACTTTAATTTGTAGTGGGGGGGGGCGTCCAATTTCTTTCTTACAGTTCTGAAAATATTTCAGTAAAAAAAAAAAAAAAAAAAAAAAAAAATGTATGCAATATCAGATGTGAACATACAGAAAATGTATCTCGCCTTTTACCAAAGATAATTCAATAATAGTCCCAAAATATTTCTTTTGAGAACTGGACGCGTGCTTCTGGCATAATCAAATAAGCAGCTGGCGTTATTTTCTTTCAGACAGGATTGGAAAGAAAAAAAATTCTACATTTGATATTTTTTTAAATTATTTTTTCTTATTTTAATTATTTGTAATTTTTCAGGGCGATTTGAAATTCAGTCTGTTGCTGTTTGTCACAAGAGTTTCTTTTATTAAATAAAGACATGTTTGAAGATTTAAAAATGTAAAGCTTAAATGCCATTTTCAAGTGTGAAACTTTTTTGAAAAGAATTTTATTTTTTCCTTTCAACAACTGTCATATTATTTTTTGTATGGATGTACAAAGAGGACATAATTCTGATAACTCACTTTAATCGATACAGTTCAATATCGGAAGACGATATTACTCTAATTTCAAATATCCTGTTCAGTCAATTTTTGTGTCTTAAAAACACTGTTTACCGATCCATCAGTACGTTTTTTTTTTGTTTTTCGCGTGTCTTTGTTTTACTATTCTTGTATACAGTAAACAACCAATAATAAATACTCACTTCACTTCAGTAATTGAGCGTAAATTGTTGTTTTAAGTTTTTATTATTTTAAAAACAAATCATTGCATTGTCTTATTTTACCCGCATAATAAGTTCCTCTCGCACCCCCAAAACATCTTCATTCTTCAGAATTACGACGAAACTATTTCAATAAAAAATAATACTTAATGTATTTTTTTTAAAAATTACTTTTAAAATAAATATTTTAGTTTTCACATTAATCTAACGCAAACCAAATTTACGTAGGTACCTAAAAAAGTGATATGTAAGATTTAAAATGATTTTAAAAATGAAAATTCATTCTTGAAGCTTTTAGTTTAGTTTGTTTTTAATTCCAATGTAATTTTAATTTCCAATAAGTAAAATACTTTGCTGTATTACAAACCAAATTTAAATTGAATGGAATTATTCTTTTAAATCGCTAAAATCGGCCATATTGACAAATCTGTTAACACAATTTAATTATCTTTATTAAAATTTTTTTCAAAGAATAAAATATACTTTTCTGAAACTTTATTTAAGGAAGATTAACTGATTTAAACTTATTCTGAATTAAAACACATATTACTTACTATTAGTTTAAAATATCGCAGAAAAGCATTTTAACACAAATGTGGGTATTTTATGAGTTGTTGACAGACTTACCTGTAGCTTAAATGTTTTTTTATTAAATAAAGGGCATATAACTGTAAAAATTACTTGAATACAACGTGGACGTTCTTATAGAATTTTTTAACGACCTTGCAATCTTAAAAATTTAGGAAAATATTCGAAGTAATATAATATCTTATTGAATTTTAGGTACATTGGTTTTTTATAGTCTTACTTATGAAGAAACTTGTTGAGGAAATATTAGAAAAATATCAATAAATTTTAAATTTATTGATAGTTACTTCTCTTATTTTCGGATAACACTGTGTATGCACGTCTGTAATTACTAAAATTGGCACATTTATAATCTTGTTTGGAAAAAGAAAATTGATGATTCAAATTCTCCAAGAACTATGTGTTAAAACTAGTATAAACATTAAGCCTTACAAAAATGAATTTCTCGAAATGTCATAAAATTAAATAAATGTAGTTAACGGATGTAAAAACAATTGTACCAATATTTTCTAAAAAAGAAAAAGAAAAAGAAGAAGAAAAGAAACGTTTCTAAAATAATTTCATTAATTTGTGAATAATTCCTGAAAGTTTCATTAAAATGCAATAATTATCTGATTTTTGCAAAAATTTCCAAAGCAAAAAAAAAAAAAAACGCTAAAAGAAAAAAAAAAATAACCAAAATTTTTACGGTTCTAAAAAGGATTAAAAAAAATATAATTTAATAATGAAAAAAATATTTGGTCGTTTAACAGATTTTGACGAAAAAACTTTAATTTATTAAGTTTAGGGCATTTTTTCATTATGTATGCTCATTTTTTAGTTATTCTATGGATGTACCAACACGCTATATTTGTGTTTATGTAGTAATTTAATAACTTGAAATTTATTCATTATACTAAGTCTAATAAAAGCGTCTAAAATTTTTAAAAAATACATTCTTAAGTATTGGTTATATAAAGTTAAAGAAAATTTATTTTCAAACATAAAGAATAAAATTCTAGATCATTGCACTGCTGGTCCTCCGTATTTTTACTTTTTCGCGCGCTTTTCCGGACAAAGGTAGAATTACAGATTTATGATTTTCTTCTTTGACCTCACAGGTGAGTGTGCGTAAATAAAACGTTATTTTTATTCTGTTTGATGTAAAAGGTAAGCATTGCTTTTAGAAAATCCAATTAATTAATCTTTAAATTTACCGAAAGACTTCAAAACACATCTTTAGGACAAATATTGGATTTTAAAGAGAATTTTACATTTGTTGTTTACCCGTTTCGTATACAAATGCGGTTCGATGAGTGACGATAAAACGTGCCAATGATTTTAAAATGGCTAAAATATTTATTTATATACGGAAATTAATTTTTCTTTTAATTTCGGTTAGTTTTTTTAGTCGATTATTTTTCAAGCAGAACCGAAACTTAAGTTCAAAGAAAGCATTTAAATTATTTAATATGCGTTTTTCGAGTTTTTTTTTAAGAAATCCGTAGCGGTGCCTAACAAAAGAAATGTAAAATTTCGACATTTACGTCGTAAAAAGCTGAGAATTAAAACATGAATAACCTTGGAAAGAATATGAAATGTGCAGATCAGGAGGAAAACAAACTCCAGTGTAACAGAATGACACTAGAAAGTAGAACACGTTAAATACAAATTAAACTGAGGAAAGAGAGAAGAATAAAAAATGTATTAAAAACTGAAAAAGGAAAGATTTGAAATGAAACAAAATTAGTCAAACTCAAAACAAATTAGTTAAACAAGGAAAATGAAAACAAGAATAAACTTAACAGAATTCAGTCAACGAAGTTCTCAGTGTAAATTCACAACAAAAATTAATTCGGCAATGTGCCCCCCCCCACCAACAAAAAAACATGGTCGAAACCAGCTAGAGAAATTAAAGAACTCTGGTAATTTGTTAATGCCAATTATTCTGATAAAGCTAAAGATAAAAGCCAATTTTTACAAATTTCGGTAAGTTATTTCCCTTCGTTACTCAAAACAGTCTAAGACTTTATCCGGCCATTTTTGTAGGTTAGCGAAAATTTTCTATCAAATTTTTCAACCTCCACAACAGAGCTAAACGGTTATAAAAATGGCACTCGTAGAAACAAAGTATCATCTGTGTATAGAGGGAGACAAAATATTCATTTTTATTAAAAATTTATTATAATTTAAGGTGGTCTTTGACCAGGGCTGGTGCGTACTGAGATGTGGTGGGAGAGCGTGATTGGGGGCCCCGGCACTGCTTTTTGTTCAACCTACATTTTTATATACGTTACAAATTTAACTAAGCACATCTAATTAAAGGATGAAAAGTTTTGCGGATTTAGACATCATTCTGAGGTCTTTTTTTTCCGTCTAAATCCGCGAATTCGTTTTTTTTTGCTCATGCAAGTCTCGAAAAAAAAAAAAAAAAAAAAAAAAAAAAAAAAACTAAATAAAAATTAAAAATTCATTATTTTTTATTTTATCTATAATGTAGAACGTTTTAAAATTATTCAAATTTTTAACAAGAAAAATCTCAAGTTGATGTCAAAAATTGTTGCAAAACATTGCTGATTTGTTTAAAATGGAATTATTATCTATTGACACGTCTCTAATCTGTATTTAAATACATTGTATTTATTTGAAATTTTTCTAGTTGAATTGTTCACCTACATTGCATAGATTCATTATTGTACGTAATTAGGTTACAATAAAATTCGTATTTTATATGAATACTACCTAATGAAAATTGAGGTGTAGTAGAGTAGGAGGTGTATCATAGATTGGGGGGGGGGGTCTTGTATCATAAATTCTGGTGAGGGGTGGGGGTCACGGGTCCCTTGCACTTGCCCTGTCTTTGACTTTTGCATGGTACTGTATTTTTGTCATGATCGTTAGAGTTATCTCCCTTGCATGGAGCCATTATATAATGGAGTCTTTCTTACTCTAATGGTAGACTGAATGAATAATGCAACCACCCTAAAAAAAAAAACAACTTCTGAAAACTTGAAAAACGAAAATTAACACAATAGGTAGAGGATATCAGTGTATAGATTAAAAAATGGAAAAACTGTAATAACTGTAGATATATATTTAAAAACTAAAACATGAAAACTCGCATGGTGAGTGTGAAATAATAATGACTCCCTTCACCCACTTCCTTCAAATTCGGAGGACTGTGGAAAGAGGAGAAAAGGAATTTGCAAGCCTATGTGAAATTTTCTTTGGACCAATGAAAACCTTACCATCACAGAAATTGACAGGTGAGCTGAGAAGAAGGAAAGGAATTCATGAGTCTATGTGAAATTGGTTTCGGATCAATGATAACCTTGCCTTCACGGTAATTAGCCAGTCAGCCAAGAAAAAGAAAATAATTAAGCAAGTACAAAATTCTTTTTGATATAAAATGAGGAGAAAAATTAATCAAAGAGTGTCTGAAGTCATGTGAAAGAATTTGTTTCAGTTCCTCACAACCAGCATTGAAGTTCTTGCCAATTATATTATCAGCCTCTAACCAGAGACTTAAAAGAATTTTCACAATCCAAGAAAGCTAAGTATTTCAAAGTATCTCTCGTCTACTTTTGAAGTTATGCAAACCATATATCCCTTTGGTAAGCAATCAATTATCTTACTTTTGTCTTAAACATTGAATATTACTTTGTCAGATCATTTAATGTTCTATAAACATTTCTTTTTCATGCTACTACGTTAAAAAATACGGACTTTAAGAATTCTGATTTATTTTCCCAAAACGAGCTACTGACACTACTTCAAGCATGTAAATTTGTGAATAAATTGTTTTGTTACACTATTTGCCTTATTTGGACTATTGTCCTCATCTTTGTTGCCATATTTATTACAACGTTTCGGCCTTTCAGTATCTGTCTATATTTCTGAGATGAGATATTATGTACACTATCTACATTATTAGGACTATTGTCCACATCTTTGTCACCATATTTATCACATTTCGGTACTTCTTTATCTGTCTATATTTCTGAGATGAGGTATTATGTACACTATTTACTTTATTTGGACTATTGTCGTCATCTTTGTCGCCATATTTATTACGTTTCGGCTGTTGTACGCTCTGGCCTTCTTCAGGTGGTTGGAATGTCGAACTGAACCCTTTATTTCGCTCACTGGGGTAGACTGTTCTAATTCCACGTGCCATGTTTAATGGATGTCAGTTATCTCCTGTTAATTCCCCTCTCCAAATTCTCCACTGCACCTGCTATTTACCTCGAGTTCCTTGATAAGATCCAAAGAAAAATCTACAATATTATTAGTCCTCACCTGTGCAGCTCAGCTTCTGTCACTTTCCCACCGCTGTAAGGTTGCCTCTCTGTGTCTTTTCTATAAATACTTTCAAGGTAAGTGTTCGGGTGTGCTGTTTACTATATATCTAGAATTTTTGAATTTAAGTGCAATTTAAATGTTGAAATCTTACAATTAAATTGGCATGATGCAACCGTAAGTTCTATGATAAGTTTCTTTTTTTGCATTTCTCCCTTGTGGAACTCCCTTCCGGCTCCATGCTTTCCAGCCAACTTTAATCTGCAAAAATTTAAATGCGATGTCAGTCACTCTGTACTGTCCTCCTGATTACACTCGTCACTCATTATCAACATTTCAGTTCGTAATTCTTCCCCACCCTGTAACCCCCTTGTGCCTTAGGTGGCTTTACTGCCTTGCATGGGGCGATACCAAGTTAAAAAAAAATAATAAAAAAAACAGTAATTATAAAATGATTTTATTTAACAGATGATGAGGACTACAATTTTAAAAATGACTGAAGAGTTGATTATTTGAACTAATATAGCAGATAAGTGCGTAGATGTCTCATCTCAGGATTCAAACTTTTAAAATATTTTGCACTCTTTTTCCACGTGAAACCTTTTTTGATTACTCCGATACTTGTGTATAAGATAGAAAAGGTTTTTCTATTCTGAAAATACAGTGGCTTGCAAAAGTCTACACCCCCTTTGAAAATTTATGTAGTTTGTATAATTTAACAGGGAACAACACATTTTTTCAATTCCAATGATTGTTAAATAATAAGCAGATCCTTCACACTTTCCTTTGATATAAAAATTACATTTTAAATATTTCACACTGATTCTTAAAATCATATAACTTAGAAAAATGTCTTTGCAAAACTCTGCACCCCCAGGATATTATACTGTGTTATCACGTAGTTTATCATTAATGTATACAATCCAGAACGATCAAAAGTGACATGTGCGTTCTACCATAACAAACTTGGCCAGTCTATTATTTTGCGATATGAGATGATTTAACTGCCTAAAAAATCATCCACCACATGGTTTCTTCATATGTTGGTCTTTGGACTCTGACTGTAAACACAAGGTGTCCAGCTCGGGAAAGAAAATGGGCAAGCCTCTATCTCAGGAACTTAAAAACCTTATTATTCAAAAGTACAATGAAAATAATGGCTACAAAAAGATTGCAAAAACTTTAGAATTGCCCCTAAGCACTGTTAAAACTGTAGTTAAGAATTGGTTAGTGCACAAAATCACTGTTGCCCTACCAAGATCTGGGAGACTGAGCAAACTTACCAGAAGAGGAAAATCAAAACTGTTCCGGGAGGCAACCTCCATCTCTAGTGCAACACTGGAAGACTTGAAAGCTTCAGTTTCCAGTACTGGGACAGATGTCCGTGCATCTACAATTTCCAGAGTAATGCACCAGTCTGGCCTGCAAAGGAGGGTAGCTAGAAAAAAGCCCCTTCTGAAGTCTATGCACAAGCAAGCTAGGAATAAACTTTGCCAAAAGTCACATCAATGATTCCATGACCATGTAACGAAGGGTTTTGTGGTCAGATGAGACCAAAGTTGAGTTATTTGGAAAAAATATGAAACGCTATATTTGGTGGATAACAGGCACTGCTCACCAACCTCATTACACCGTCCCCACTGTAAAACATGGCGGTGGCTCGATCATGCTTTGAGGCTGTTTTTCAGTGGCAGGGCCTGGAGAGCTGGTAACCATCCAAGGTGTCATGGACAGTGTCAAGTACCAAGAAATATTGGAGGCAAACCTGCTGAAGTCTGCTAGAGCTCTGCACTTGGGTCGTAATTTCAAGTTTCAAGATAACGATCCCAAGCATGTGTCAAAAAGCACTAAAGCTTGGTTTGCTAGCAAGAAAATCAGTTTGGGAGTGGCCCAGCCAGTCTCCAGACTCCAATCCTATAGAAAATCTATGGCGAGATCTAAAGCTGTCTGTGCACCAACGTTCCCCATCCAATCTGACACAGCTCGAGAAGTTCTGCCATGAAGAATGGCAAAAACTGTCAGCAGGCCACTGCAGCAAGCCCATGGAAGGCTACCGGAGGGGTCTGCAGGCTGTAATTGATGCAGCAGGATCATCCACAAAGTATTAGCTGAAGACATTCCAAAGCGGGTGTAGACTTTTGCTAAACATTTTTCAAAATTATCTTTGTTTAAGAATCGGTTTTAAATTTTTCAAATATATTTTGTCTATTAAATAAAAGTGAGATAGATCTGCTCATTAAAACAAATTATTGGAGTTTAAAATATTAATTGTTCCTATCAAAATAAACAAAATACATCCAGTTCTCAAGAGGGTGTAGACTTTTGCAATGCACTGTAAAATAAGTTTGCTTCCTAAATTTTTTCATAGTACACAATTTTATTTCTTTAGCATTATATATATATATATATATATATATATATATATATATATATATATATATATATATATATATATATACACACACACACACACACACACACACAATTCTGCATTATATATAAATATTACTTCCCCTTTTACTGTATATGGAATACCCACAAAATATAGTATTTTATACAAAAATTACATAGTCTTTATTTGAAAATATTGCCAAATCTCAAGTTTTCTGTCTAGGTGTAAAAATCTCAATGGGGACAGAAACTGAGAGAAAAGGAGTACCCTTGGGGGTGCAACAGTGTGGCATATGCTGCAGGTGAGTGTTGAGTTGTTCTTCATTGTCTTTAATATTTTCTGTTAAACAGAAGTCAACATTACTCTCTTGGTAGGTGTGGCTGTTGTTAGTGTTGAAATATGCCTTCAGAGTTGAAACAGAATTGGTAAGCATGGAAGAGAAGGAATTGGTCAATGTCGTGGCGACTTGAGATACTTTCCCTATTGAATTCAAGACAGGCAATGAAGATAATGTGTTTAGAGCTTCAGGAATATGGCCAGAACTTTCTGAAATCGAAAAGAAGAAACATTATGCAGGAAACTACCAAAGAATGAATGTAAGCTTAATAACAGTTTAGATGAAATGTGACAAGACTCTCACTACGCTATTCCTATGACGTGTGTTATGATGAGCCACATTCCTTAGTCCCACCAACTCTGACCTTTGCAGCTGGGACCTCCACTGTGGCATGTACACAATGACGGATCATTCACAATGCCTTGGTATTCCATTAGTAAGAGCTAAGTTCCATGTGTGCAGCTCATTCTCAAGTGCTGCTTTGTGGAACGCATTCCCAGCAGGATGTTTTTACTACAATCTTAACCCTCTACTTTGAGTTGCACTTGGGCCTTGTGAACATTAGTATATATAAAAAAGTCAACAAATGCTTTAAATTTTGTATGCTGGTGTCCTGTAACTTATTGTTGGGTCACTGCTTGAAAGCATTTCTGGTAAGAATTCAGTTGTCATTTCTCTTCGGCTGGATTCCATACCAAAGACTAAATATCAGTCAGCCATATCAATGGGGACAAGATAGATTCAAGCCTCTACCAGGGGCGAAAGCTGCGGGGACTCGCGCCTCTACCCGGGGCGGAAGCTGCGGGGACTTAGGTTTCTCACAGGGACAGAAGGGACTTCATACACAAGATTTTTTATTCACAAAGCAGATATATTTTTTGTTTTTTCAAAATCGTTTCACCTGAAGCAAAACAACTAATGCCACCAAGACATATGGGGTTAATAAGAGTGAAAGGATCTGGGAGAAATCATTATTAACAAGAGAGAAGACTATTCTTAAGTTTGCTTTAACTCCCCAAAACTCCAACATATAGAATTAAAAAAGATGTTCTTACCATGTAATCTTTCCTGCAGCCTTTGTTGAGCATTTTCATTTCCAGCCTTGGCTGATTTCAAGTAAAATTCTTCAGCAAGTTTCTCATCTTTTTGCAAACCTGATGTGAAGCAAAGTGAAGGAAAATCAATCAGCAATTTAAATGTAAATCTTTTCAAGATCATATGTCATGCAAAGTTCCATGGGCAGTGTGTTTGCTTGTGTGCCAGAAGGTTTCCAATTATTTTTTAATTTATAAAGTCTGGTCTGGTCAAAGGATGTCCAGCCTAAAACTCTTATTGCAAGAGGTATATTTAATCAAAGAGACATAAATAATTTGTCTGAATTTTTGGTGTGAGGATTTATTGGTTTGGTTTATTTTGTTTTACGGCATAACAACCTCAATTGGTTATTTAATGACGACAACATTTTTTATTGCTGGTAATATTTTGTTTTGTCAAAAATCTGTTTCTGGTAATATTTTTCTTTCAAAATTGTATTGCTGGTAATAATTTTTTTCAAAAAGGTATTGCTGGTAATAGTTAACTATTTGACCATAGCTGGGACCCTAACAGGTGATTACACCCTGGGTCAAGGCTGAACCTGGGAACACCAGCAATTAAGAGGTGGTTCCACGCTCCTCAAAATCTCCTGATCAGAGGCCTTGCTGCTAGATATAGTTTTTCGTCTTACCCAGGACAGGTGAGGAGATATTGTTTACACCTGATAAAACTAGACAAATGATGCCACCTACCAATTGAAAAAATTCTTTTATTGAAACCCAAAATAAAATTTGTTATAATTACATAAAAAATAAGAAATTTAATTAAAACAACAAAACCTGAAGCTGGAATTTACAGTTAAAAATACGTTACAAGAGATAGAGGAAACGTCAATGAATGTAAATTAAAGATTATATGAACCCAAAAGTGATCTTTACGAAACAATACACTCAATCTATTAGTCATCATAGAATGCAGTTTTAATTAAGGGAGAAAGTAATTAAAGTGAAAATATATTGAAAGTGTACTAATTTCAGAATCTTCTATAAATTCATCTTCAGAATCATACAATGTCTGCAGTTTCTCAACCAAACTACTACCAGTTCAATGTCAGATTTTTAAAAGCAAGTGTAAAAGCAAAAGGCAGTAGAAAGATGAATGGAGTCTGTATCTAGATATATTGAATCCCTTAAATTTACTAATTTAAAGTTAAGTGTCCCTGCGCCATGAGCATTTTCTCAGGGTGGAATTGTAAGCAACGTTTGTTGCATTTTGTTTCCTCCTCCTACATAGATACGATTCCTACAATAGAAACATTAACCTGAAGAAGTCCTTTCAAAGGCTGAAACATGTAACACAGGATTTAATAGTTACTGAGTTTAATTGGATGTAAAGACAAATGAAGTATGTGTTTATTTACATTATACACTGCCCAGCCCGGGGATTGAACTCACAATTACTATGTCACCAAAATCACAATGCAATGCTTTAATCCACTAGTGTAGAAGTGTGCGTACTTGGAAATGGGACAACTGAGCTGATCAACGAAATAACAAGTAGACAAGATAGCCCAAGACATGGTCAACAGGAGAACAATCTACCCTTTAGATTAAATAAAGGGTTCTGGTCAAAATTCCCTGTAAGTTACCTGAATTGATATACACCTGATGAATGCCTGAGGGCACAATGACCAAAACATTTTGATAAAAGAAAAAGAATAGAAAAAAAGAGAAAAGAAAAAAAAAGAGAGAAAAGAAAAAAAAAGAGAGAAAAGAGAGAGAAAGAGAAAAAGAATGAGAAAACGAAAACGAGAGAAGAGGAAAAACGAGAGAAGAGGAAAAAAGAGAGAAGAATGAAAAAAGAGAAAAAGAGAGAAGAGAAAAAAGAGAAAAAGAGAGAAGAGGAAAAAAGAGAAAAAGAGAGAAGAGGAAAAAAGAGAAAAAGAGAGAAGAGGAAAAAAGAGAAAAAGAGAGAAGAGGAAAAAAGAGAAAAAGAGAGAAGAGGAAAAAAGAGAAGAGGAAAAAAGAGAAAAAGAGATAAAAAGGAAAAAAGAAAAAGAGAGAAAAGGAAAAAAAGAGAAAAAGAGAGAAAAGGAAAAAAGAGAAAAAGAGAGAAAAGGAAAAAAAGAGAAAAGAAGAGAGAGAAAAGAAGAAAAAGAGAGAAAAGAAGAAAAAGAGAGAAAAGAAGAAAAAGAGAGAAAAGAAGAAAAAGAGAGAAAAGAAGAGAGAGAAAAGAAGAAAAAGAGAGAAAAGAAGAGAGAGAAAAGAAGAAAAAGAGAGAAAAGAGAGAAAAGAAGAAAAAGGAGAGAGAGAGAGAGAAAGAGGACAATAGTCTGCATGTAAATAATGATAAATCCTTCTCACAGAAATTCAGACAAGAATGTGTATGCTATACTTGGTACATGTCATACGATTTTTCTTTTTTTTTGATTTTTAAAGCCAATTTGTGAATTAACATTATTTCCAGGAATCTTTAATGTTTCTATTTGAAGACAGAATGTGTGCCGATTCTTGTGAATTAGGTGAATTTCACCAGCGTTCCCGCATTTTGTACTTTGTTTCGACTGAACCTCAAATTTATCATTTGTCCTTTTCTCTTTTTAGCGTTGCTAATTACTTAGCTTAACGATTGTGTAATTTCAGTGCAATGTGTTGTGCTTCATTTGCGGAGCCTAAAGCAAGCAATAAACAATGGATCCCAAAACCCCTTTAGAAAATTCTGATAAAACAACCCCCCCCCACAAAAATAAACAAGAAAACCTCTTAGTGATATTTAATAAGGATGCCTAGAGAAATTTAGCAGTTTCTGTCTGAATTTCTGGGATGAGAAGTTATCATTATTTACATTTGTACTGATATTTAGCTTGAAATTGTGTGATGGTGACCCACATTGACAGAGACCTGAAGAAGGCCAGAAGACATGGCTGAAATGTTATTTTAGAATAACAACAAAAATGAGAACATTAGTCTGAAGTTTAGAAGGTTTATCCCAAATTAGTAAAATAGCTGTAGACCTTACCTCCTAATCCTTTTTCGTAGTATCTGGCCACAGAGAATTGAGCTTCGGAATGTCCACTGTGGGCTGCCCTGAGAAAATATTCAGCGGCTTTGGATTCACTTTGGTCAACTCCAAGTCCATTCTCAAAACAAATGCCAAGGTAGTAGAATGCTTCACTATCCTGATTGCAAGAGAGAATGTCATTTTCAAACTTTGAATAAATTTTATTTCTTCAGATGCCCCAACACAAATTTTGATTTGCAAAATTTGAATAAAAATAAAGCAACAATTAAATGAAATAAAAAGTAAATTTTATACTGTTGTGTGCAGGAGAAATTTTCAAGTTGTTAATTGTTTATTTACAAGTTTAATTTTATATCTACAGGATTATAAAAATATGCAAATAATCAAATTGATTGGCAATTAGTCAATGTTTCTCATATTTCTTTCTTTATAAAATCATAAATAATAAATTTTGTATTGTAGTTGGTGTTTATAATTTTGTAAATATTGAATAAAAAGACATGTTTTTATACTTATTTCTTTGTTTTGATTTGTTTTTTTTTTATAGTTTATCAACCCTTTGCAAGTTATTTAAAGCCAGAAAATATTTTTATACTCTAAGAAATTTCTTTTTGGATATAATAAATATTTAGTGATACTCGTCTTGTTAATTAACCTATAGCTGGTGAGAAAAGAAGTGGATTCAGACCTTTTCCCGAGGCTGTTTGTGCATAAGTGAATATAACGAACCCAACTGGAATTGGAAATTGGCTTCCTGAGCCATTATCCATTACACCACCTATACATCCAAGCTTACAGCACCTGGTACTGCCAAGCAGTCACCTATCTGGATACAGATCAGGTTTGACGTTGCTTAACTTTGGTGATGGTATGGGAACTGGTGTTTGTGGCTGTAAGCCTATTTATTCCATTATAAAATGGTAAATAATAAATATTTCATTATAATTGGTTTACATATTTTTATAATCTTGTGAATAAGCAGTCGTATGAAGTGTTTAATAAAAAAACATAAATCCACTTTCATATGTTAGAGTTTTAGTAAAAAACAAACTCTTTTTATAATCTTGTAAATATTATATTCAGTGTTTAGTTTAGCTTAAAATTAGACATTATTTACACTATTCAGACTATTGTCCTCATCTTTGTCACCATATTTATTACAACATTTCAGCCGTTGTACGCTCTGGCCTTCTTCAGGTGGTTGGAATATCGAACTGAACCCTTTATTTCGCTCACTGGGGTAGACTGTTCTAGTTCCACGTGCCAGTTATCTCCTGTTAATTTCCCTCTGAAAGTTCTCCACTGCCTTAACCGAGTATTGAACTCACACTCTTTGGGTCCTGTCACTGGATCTAACTAACGCCTTTATCCACTGTGCTATGTGTCCTTGAGGAAGAAGGCCTGAGTGTACAACGGCCAAAACGTAATAAATATGGCGACAAAGAGGAGGACAATAGTCTGAATAATTTAAATAATGTACATAATACCTCATCTCAGAAATATAGACAGATACTGAAAGGCCGAAACGTTGTAATAAATATGGCGACAAAGATGAGGACAATAGTCCGAATAATGTAAATAGTGTACATAATACCTCATCCCAGAAATATAGACAGATACTAAAAGGCCGAAACGTTGTAATAAATATGGCGACAAAGATGAAGACAATAGTCCGAATAATGTAAATAATGTAAATAATACCTCATCTCAGAGATATAGATAGATAGATAAAATTAGACATGTATTGAATTTTTTTCAGTCTTATAATTTTATTTTTATATAGTCATTTAAAAAAGCAGAAGAGGACACATAATTCCCTATAAAATATTAAATTACTAATTATACAGTCACTGCTCACTTAATGACTTACTTGTTTAACAATTCCCTAGACTTATGACCAGCTAAAAAAAATCTCATTTAAAAAATAAAAAATGCCAGGCTATTCAGAATTATTTTTATAACTTTGGTAATTTTTTATTACATTTTTATATTTTTCAGTAAATGTTTTCTCTTTTTTCAAAATGAATCAAATAAAATAAAAAGGAGTAGATCGGTTCCCCTATCGCCCGGTTCACACTCCTCCCTGGTCTTTTGAACAATAGTAAAGGTTTATCCCTTGTCTCCTGTTTAGGATTGACTTTCCAGTTACTTCTAAAATATACTTCAACTTTATAATTCTAACATCTCCACCTAAACTGAAATTTTATTTACTATTTATTTTTTTTTATTTCTATTATGAGTAGATAGGTTCACCTAACATCCGGTTCACACTCCTCCTTGATCTGTTAAACAGGAGTAGAGTTTTATCCCTTGTCTCCTGTATAGGTTTGGGTTTTCAGTTACACCTAAAATCGTATTCATTCACTTCCAGTAGGCCCTTGCGTCTTAGTGGCATTATTGCCTTGCTTGGGGGTGAAATGACTAAAAGTATAGACTAGGCAAACCAATGCAGGGAATACAGAGCAAATTCTAGAATTTTTATATTTTATGTTTACTGTATAAACATTTAGAAATAAATTACAAAATTTGCACATCTTACAAAAGTGATATTCAAGCAATCCGAAGTTTGTTGGCACAAACCCATAACATGTAGTTTGCCTGAAATAAACAGTCATGTACAACGACTCACTTAGTGACCAGCTCATCCAGCTACCAGGTCGTTAAGTGAGAACTGGTAATATTAAAAAAAATATTGCTCTATTTTCCACACTGTTATAAATTTGCGTAAAAATAGAATTTAGCATCAGAGTACAGCATCATTTGTGCAGCAAACAGAAAGTCTTTTTGTTTTTGCCCATTATAATCAATATAACAAGACAAGTTTGTTCACAATTACACCATGCCGAGGTGCTTTGAAGGGTTTATCGATATGGGGGTCTCAGGTTTTTTGTTCTAGTTTGGTTTGGTTTATTTTGTTTTACGGCATATCAATACCATAATGGGTTATTTAATGCCGACAACATTTTTAGGATAGATTTGTATGAATAGAATATGTATTCTGTGTAAGAAATTAATTTGTACATCAGGTTTCATTGATGTATTTTTTGTAAAGAGGGTTGCATTGGTTTGTTGATTTTGTTTAGGGCATATCAACCTCTATGGGTTATTTAATGTCAAAATTTAAATATTTTGAATGCAATTTTATGGCTTCAACTGAATATATTTTCTACGTCCTTTTTATACTTTGAATAAACATATTTTTTTAGATACATAGTTCGTAGATCATAAAATGTATTGTTCGTTATTTTACTATAAAAATGTATTTTTATATTTTTTTTAGTATTGAATTGACTGACATTTTAGCTGGGACCCTAACAGGTGCTACCACCTAAGGTCAGAGTGAAACCTGAGAACAACAGCAAAACCTCCAATCTCCAATCCTTGTTGCCAGATGTAGTTTATCGTCATACCCAGGACGACATAAAAATAGAATTTAGCATCAGGGCACACAGCATCATTTGTGCAGCAGACAGAGAAGTCTTTCTTTTTGCTGCCCGTTATAATCAATATAAGCCAAGATCTCTCCAAACGTGTATAAATGGCTGGCTATTAATTGTTTCCAAGTACACACGTCTGCCAAGGTGGAGTTAGCCAAACCTTATTACAGACACTGGTTCTGTTTATACTACCCCACCGAGTTGTGATGCAGAAGAAGCAGAGAAGACTCGCTTGCAAATCAACATCAGGAAGATGGGGGTCATGAGGCTAAACAACAGACAACGAGACCCAGTGCGGCTACATCAAGAAGACGTCAAGGAATTCGATAAGTCTGTCTACCTGGGAAGCGTTGTTGGTAAAGATGAGGTGGGGGTGTGCAGATGAAGACATCAAGTGCCAAATCAACAAACACCGAAACTCTTTCGACACTGTGACGAAAGACATGACTTACCTCAGAATTCGAAACGAGTGTGAACGTGTCTCACCTGCAAAGTGATGACAAAAAGAAATATGGCCGCTATTGAAGATGCAATTTATGCACGCCTATCTCATCCAAAACGAGACGATATTTGCACACATGCAAATTTTGGCTGTATTGGAATAGCATAAAAAGTGGGGTTCCAGCAGCACGACAGAACCGAAGTCATTCGGCGGACTGCGTGCAATACATTTGGATGTACGGATTGACAGACGGACAAATCGGAAGTTGAAGTTGGCGCGGCTGAGCTGGTGTCCATTTCACAACTGCTCAGTGTAATGGCTGAGAAAGGGAGTCACACAATCCATTTCTTTGAGGAAACCGAAGAAGAAGAAAAAATAGCTGGCCTGCCGGTGAGCACTGCACTGCACTTGTTGACCTCACCTCTCATCACCGTTTTTTTTTCTACAGTGACCAATCTGGAGATCAACAGCCCTCTCATTTTACAACAAGACCTGGATCTTCAACACCAACATCAAGTCAGTCCTACTTTACGGCTCAGAAACCTGGTGGGTAACCAAAACCGACACCCACAGACTTCAGACATTTACCAACCGATGTCTCAGGAACATCCTCATTATTAGATGACCAGAAGTCATCTCCAATGACCAACTGTGGAACAATTGATGTTGACATCAAGAAACAGAAATGGGGATGGATCAGCCACACACTCTACAAGCCTGCTTCTAGTGTCACCAGGCAGGCAGGCCATTGTCTGGAATCAACAAGGGAAGCAAAAAATAGGTCGACCAAAACAGACTTGGCACAGAAGTGTTGACATAGAGGTGAAGGCAGCCAGCACAACATGTGGGCCGAACTGAAGAGGACCACCCAGAACCGCATCCATTGGAGAGGTGTTGTTGTGGCCTTATGCTCCCCAAGGAATCAAGAGGCATAAAATAAAATAAAAATAAAAAAAGAAGCTGAGTAGACCTTATTTAGTTTCTGGGAAAGAGTGTATAATCTCGCATCATCAATTTTTCAAACAAGTCAGCGACATAGATGTAAACATGTATGTCACTGACTTACTTGTATGTCATTGATGGCTTCTGAACAGTTGTCTCTCAAATTTTACTAACAATGTCTAAGTCATAATTAAAAGAAAAAACTTGTAGTTCCAACGAATGATTTATTTTATGGAAATATTTTGACTAGCAGTTGCCATTGGATAAAAAACTTGAGCAGCAGAATATAATGGATACCCTTCAAAAGAATGGATTTCCTAAACTGTACCAACTAGATAGAATAAACAACAATGCTATTGAGAAAAACATAGACTCTAGTTCTGAAAAAGTTTTAACAGTGAACATACCATATGAAGAAAACACATCAGAAGCTCTTAAACAAATTTTTAAACAGATAGATATACGAGTTGCATTCTCCTCTTTCAACACAATAGGAAGGACGCTCATCAGATTAAATTATGAAAGAGCAGTTACAAGTAATGGCAATCTGATGTACAAAATTAATTGCATGAACTGCTCAACAAGTTATGTGGGGATGACTTCAAGATCATTGAAAGAAAGACTGGACGAACATTGAAGACTTTGTGATAAGGTAATTTCAAATGAAAACGAAGAACAAAAATAGGAAAAAACCTTCAGCGATAGCATTACGTGCGATTACGGTCATAGAATTGACTTTGACCATCCGGGAATAAAATTGACAAACCAAAAGTATTTCAATCAAAGACGAGGAGCTGAACAAATGGTAAAAGGAACTACAAAAAATGTCTGCAAAAAGGATAGATGCAACACAACTGCATCCTGTCTGTCTACCCGAAAGAAAAATGATATGCAAGGAAAAAAAAAATGTAGAGAAAAAGGAAAAATTCCTTTTTTTATCAATGCCTAAACTTTCTCTTCCGTTGCAAACGTCATCAACTCGGTTTGTTTTCCTTGATTTGAATTCTTAAGCGTTTCTAGTTTCTTTGCATTGTTTTACTCAAACTAAGGAGCGACCAAGATTGGCAACTTCTAGTCGAAATATTTCCATAAAAATAAATCATTCATTGGAACTAAAGGGTTTGTTTTTAATTATGCAACTACCAACGGAGACAAGTATCCTAACTTTAATGTCTAGGTCAACCTGTGGTGTGGTTTCTAGGCACTTTCCAGAAGTCCTGCACATCAGGTTTGTCTTTACAGGCAGATAACATCAGAAAGTCAGCTCCCTGACCAACATGGTGAGATTTGAACCCATATCTCAATTTTTAAAAAAATAATATTCATCCAATACAAGGCCCAAAGGTCACTCAAGGTAGAGGGTTACTGTGTGGAGTTGTATTAGCATAAGAAAGGACCAAGATAACAGGAAATTTATACAGGTAATTCTCATGTTGAAGAAGTCAAGATTTAATAAGCAAATAAAATTTCAGAGTTCAAGCAGAGACGTTAGGAGTATAGAGCTGAAGTAGACTTCAACAAGGACTGGAAACCCAATCGTAAACAGGAAACAAGGGATGAACCTCGACTCTTGTTCAAAAAGCAAACATTCTAACCACTCATCCATGTACCCAATCAGGTGTATGAAAGATGGTGTAATAGATATCAATGATTGATTTTTATAACGTACCTCCTGTTGAGCAGCAGCAGTGAACATCTCCACGGCTTTGGAGAAATTGTTTGGTTCACCTCCGGCATAAATAACACCGATGTAAGTTTGCGCCTGAAAGAATTTAAAAGTACAGAGACCATTAAATTTTATCTAGACAATGACTTAAACAGATTTAGTATTATATTAAATATATACAGAGGGCAAAGTTCACTTGTTTTTATACAACAGTTACATTAAATTCCACATAATGCACGGCAAACAAGTGCATTATTGTCTTTAGTTATAACCAACAGGGAATAAATGCTACAAACCACCCCTCCCCAAAATTATGGATAAATCCTACAGTTGCATGTTGGGATTGATTACTAACCAATAAAAATTGACAATTCTCAGTTTAATCCCCCAGATTTTTGTGCTTTCTTGCTTTAAAGTCAGAATGCTATAACCACTTGACTGTATCCCTTTTGCATGGGAATACAATTACTTAGTAACAGCAAGTCAAAAAGGCAAAGCAAAGTGATACAGTGTAACCCGGATATAAGAGACTTCTTATCCGGTCCCGACAACTCTCTTATATCCGGGTTACACTGTATTAGTAAAGCAAAAAGGATCATAAAAAACAACAGTTATTACACCCTTGTGCAAATTAATTAAAACAACCACTTTAGTTTCCTTTCTTCCAACAAACGGTCAGTTTAAAATACACTGGAGTGACAAGGTGTAGTCGATTTCTATTTTTTTCCTCAGATTAAGTCATTTGCAGTGGTGTGCAGTAATATGAATCTATTTTCGGGGTGTATGATGAAATTTCTTTGGCCTTGAAAAATACTGCATCATCCGTGATCGCATCAGATTTTCATCATGCCCAAACATTATTTTCTCAACTGTCGATTAGTTGTCTTACAGCCTTTGTCCGTGATGGACATTACTCTAAGGAAGCATACGAAAATTGTAACACTGCACGAACATACTGGCAAGCCTTACCAGTGAGCAAATCAAAGTACTATAGACTGGCCTAGAATCTCTCCTGATTTAAATCCAAAGAAGAATCAGTGGTTGATCTACAAGGAATGACTTTGTGGAATGGACATACAAAGTATTAATATGTGCACTGGGTCATGTTCTATTGGAAAAATACAAAAAGAAATTAAATAATAAGAGAATTGTTCGTTTTGTTTCAATTAATTTGCACAAAAGGGTGTACAATTTGGGATATTTAACGCTATATTGAAAATGCACCAATTTCAGATTCTTCCATAAATTTATGTTCCTCACCATACAATGTGTGTTCTTCCCTAACAAGACAATTGCTATTAGGGTTTTGAATATTCAAAAATATATTGCTCTCTATTATTTCGCTCTCTTCTTTTTCTTCCACTTATTGTTTATTGAGAATTTTTTGCAATTCCACTTGTTGAGAATTCTGTCAATTTTCTTCTGGTAATTTTTCAACTATGGCCAATTATTCCACAATCATAAACTAGCAGTCCACAAATGCATTAACGTTTTTAATTCATATGCACAAGTGAAAGAGGCTGCTCTTCATCTTTATAGTGTTTAGGGATAACATTATCAGGGGCCATCGATAGCTGTGCTTGCGCGAATTCACAAGTCATCATTGCCGAGGGCTTGAGTGTGCTGGCGTTTTTCAAGTTGTTGATCATGCTAGATAACACGCACTTTCTCAGAAACTGTAACTAAGGTCTGCTCAGCATAGTTGCAGTATAAACCACAGGTGGGCTCTGTGGGTGTTGAGCAAACACAAATGTGGCTGAGCTAGCGTCTGCAATAGGGAGTGGCTAGCTGCCTTAGTAGATGGGTATCCTCGAATACAAGTGGCCAGCTATACATACATATACATACATACATACATTCTATCCCTGATATTGAGCACTTTTACCTATGAACATAGCATAGCTTAAAACTAGATTTTATCACATTATATATGTGATAGAAATATAAGTAAGAGACAAACCTGTGGAAAACCAAGTTTTGCAGCACGTTCCAAAAGGTTAATGGCTACGTTTAAGTGAGAATCGTCTTGGTTGTTCTGAGAATCAATGTATAATAGAGCCAAATTGTACATCGCCTGGCAGTGGCCCTGATCTGCTGCCCTTTGGTAATACTTCATTGCCTGCACAGAACAAAAAAAGAGAAATGATATAACATGACATAGAATCAGGAGACTTTGAAAAAGAACCAAAACCATTTAGCACAGATTTATATAGACATAAAATCTTGCATTGTTTTTTTGCCAAAGTTTAACAAATGTACACCCCTCCCCAAAAGAAAACAAAAAAAAAGAAAGTAAAGTGTGTCAAAAGAATGTTATTTTTTTTTTAACTGCTGCCATCAGATGCTCTTCTGGTCAGTTCTTTCTAACTGCCGCCATCAGATGCTCTCCTGGTCAGTTTTTAGAATTTTAATAAAACCAAAACATATGAAATTGTAGTTACACCTTTTTTCTCTCTCAAGAATTGACAACAAAAATGTTAAATACTATTAGATTATTGATTTACAAGAATAAACATGTTCCGATAGAGGGATCCGTGATGGTCCATAGTAGTGTCCACAGATGGCTAGAACAAGTGCTGGAAGGTGACAGAGACAGGAAGCCACAGACTGTGAGAGAGTTGAAATGTAGCAAAACGTAACAGGGCTTTAACGACAGGGTTGAGTAGTCAGAACAAAACAGAGTCACTTCCATTTTGCCACCCACTCCAGCACCCTTTGCAAGATACAACCAGAGAACTGAAGAAGTTTTTGTTTGCAAACTGTTGATTAAGTAGAAGAGTGGGAGACCAAATCTGTTTGCAGGCCGAATCTAAAGTTTGCTGACCAACTCTGTTTGCAGGCCGAATCTAAAGTTTGCTGACCAACTCTGTTTGCAGGCCGAATCTAAAGTTTGCTGACCAACTCTGTTTGCAGGCCGAATCTAAAGTTTGCTGACCAACTCTGTTTGCAGGCCGAATCTAAAGTTTGCTGACCAACTCTGTTTGCAGGCCGAATCTAAAGTTATCTGACCAACTTTGTTAAAACACCGACCATTACCCTACACTACTGCTGTTTCTACCAGAGTGGTATCATCAGGAAATAAGTAAGACATACTGCCTGATAATACTGCTCTGGTAGAAACTGTGGTATTGCAACTAGTATTGGGCACTTTTATTTTTAATTAAGACATTCTTTTTGGCAAATATTTTTTGTCAGAGGTTGAATTTCATAAAGTGAAAGCATATATGCATGAAGAATTTAGTTTTAAAGTCAAAAGAGCTCACCTTTCTCAGGTCTTTATTGACCCCTTTTCCTGTTTCATAACAGAGCCCTAAATTAAAGTTGGATTTGGAATAGCCAACATCAGAGGAATTTTTCCAGTGTTCAGCTGCCGCCTGAAAGTTTCCGCCTTCAGCTGCCTTGATTCCTTCTATATTCTGACCAATGGCAATACAATTCTCGACCATATTCAACAATTTGTCAGAGAGGGAATCAGGTTCTTCTTTCTTTTTTGGAGATTCTTCTTGCTGGAAAGCAAAACAAGCCAAGACGTATATATTTTCTTTGATTGCCAAACATGGAGTTTGGTTTTAACTTTTGATTAGAATTGGAGTAAAACCTGAACTGATGATAAAAGTGAACGTACACATTTTTTTGTTCTTGAGAATTTACAACAAAAATATTAAAGTCTATTTATTTATTCAAGTGTTTATAGAATAATTTTATATTTACAATATTCTAAAAACTAATACATTTAAAACTAATGTAATACAATATTTATCATTTACCTATTTATAAAGAAATAAAAATGAAAACAATTTTTCATTCAGAAATTTTTAAACATTTACTAAATTATTAAAATATGCGGATCAGCTCTAAGGAAATTGTTTGAATCGATTGGCAATTAGCTGATGTTTTGCCAACAATTCCAATAATATAATAAATAGTGGAAATGATGTGGGGGGGGGGCTTCTTCACAGTCAGCAAAGAGAAATTCAAGGATTCAATTGCCAAAATATAGGCTATGAATAGATTCTGGCGAGTTCATAGTGTTTGGGGTTCAGGCACTGCACCCCTCAGCAAGAAAACTTTAAAATTGGAACAATTACAGGGAAATATTGAGGCTATATGAAATGGGTATAAAAGCATATACTAAAGCCAACATTAACGGTTTCAACCCAGTAGCTTATGATTCTATCGTTAAAATGGCCGTACTTTAATAACGTTTTAAAAATGCCCCACCAAAAAAAAAGGAAGACAAAAAAACAATTCACTCATTAACAAGAAGTTGCTTCATTGGCCCCTCTGGGATTAGGGGTCCTTAACATTAAGCTTCATTAGTGTCATCGCAAACCTTCCATTGAATATTCTACTAAATGGACATAAATAACAAACACTATATATATATATATATATATATATATATATATATATATATATATTTTAACGATAATGTGATTAAGCTTATCAGAAAATACGAAAGGAACTTACTTAAAATAAATAGACAAAACTTGTCTATATTATTTAATGAAACATGCATTAATATATATATATATATATATAGTGCTGTTCGATAAAAGTGATTCACCTGATTTTTTTTTTTTTTTTTTTTTTCTTTTACTTAAAAATTTTTTTGCCTATTGTTTTTGGGGTCAAACTAATTTTTAATCTTACTAATATAAAGACCCCTTTCCCGACCACCTAGGAAAAAAGTTTACTCACCCTAAGGTATTCTATTGATAATTATAATTTTGGATATAAATGAGATTTAGGGAAAAACTCTGTGCAAAAAAAGTGACTCACTTATTTCCTGCAACTAGTAATCAATAGAAACATAACCGAACAGCTTTAAATAAAGAATAATAGAGGTATATATTTTATTTATAATAGGTAATATAGTTCGAAATATTTAATAATCTATGGGTACTCCTTTATTTTGAATAACCTTTTCAACTCTTTTTGGCATTGACTTGATTAGGTTCTGGCAAATCTCATCTCCAAGCATTGAATTCCATTCGGAGATGAAATTCACAATCAAATCTTCTTTGTTGCTCAACTGCTTTCTCAAGAGACTGTACTTTATAATGCTCCATAAGTTTTCTATGGAGTTGAGGTCAAGAGATTGGGGCGGCCATGTCATAACATTCACCTCCTTCTCATCAAAGTATTCCTTCATCAATTTTGATTTGTGACAGGGAGCATTATCCTGCATAAAAATGAGCTTGGTGGGGGCGATTTGCACCCTTTCAGCAGAAGGGAGCAGACAAGACTCTAAAATTCTCTTGTACTGCTCGCTCCTGAGGGTCTTTTCAATAGGTTTTAAGAAACCAGTTCCATGAAAAGAAAAGCATCCCCGGAACATTATACTGAACGGATGCTTGACAGTACTTACAGCTAAATTCAAAGAGCTTTCAAAGCTTCTTCTTCGGATTTTAGATCATTTATCCTTTGAATTTAGCTCAACTTTCGTTTCATCAGAGAAGAGAACATTTAGTAAAATAAATCAGGTGAGTCACTTTTATCGAACAGCATTGTATATATGTGCGTGTGTGTATGTGTGTTTAAAATAGGATATACAATCCCAACAAAGTTTTTAAGAAATTTGACAAATGGAAAGCGTTTCATTGAAACTAGATTTAATTATGTTTTGCCTTTCTAGAATTCATCAGATCCAAAACCAAAAGAAAGAAATGTGTGTGTATGTGTATATGTGTGTATGCTTAAATAATAAATCTTTGTACTTTTTCCCTAAGCTGGCATTTCTCATCATTAAAGAAAGAAAATGAGTGACTTTTAAAAAAGCCGCTTATTTATATATATATATATATATATAAAAGAGAGAGAGAGAGAGAGAGGGAAAATATATGACAAAGTAGAAAAAGTTTTCTTGTAACGCATTCCGTCCTTTAGGACTTCATAATCTGTTATGTTGGTGCGACTACACATGCACATGAATAAAGGATGCTGAGAATTTTAATTTTTAAATTTTAAAATAAAAAAAAAATTTTTTAACTACCAGATTTTATTTAGATTCTTTTTCTTTCCATCACTTTTGTTAGTAGGTATCGCACACTGTGACAGTAGAAGATCTGCCAGGAATGGTGAAATATTGCAAGAGCCAGGGCATAAATTTACTGGAGATAACATTGCAATCAAGGCACTCTCTAGACATTTTTGTCGTAGTGAATTGTTTTCTCCTTTGATCAGAGTAGCATTTTTTATGTCAAAATTTTGGTCAGTCTTGTTACAGCAATTAACACATTTTGATATATATCATGATCTCATATATGGAAATATTTAATAACTAAATGTTCAGACTAAAGATACAAAGAATAAATTTCCTGACAACCATTATCAACATATCAGAATTGCCAGCATCACTATTATTATTATTTATTTCTGGGATTCAGCGCTGCTAAATGAAACCATAAATAAGAATGGATGGCGCTATACCGAATTCTTGTGGACTATAATCACATTTATTATGCTTACATTGAATTCACCAAATGACTTGTGGGAAGGTTTTTGATCAAAATCCAAAATGGAGGATCTGTTGAGAGGCAGTGCGTAGGCAATATATTCAAGCCATGAAATGTCTAAATTGTTTGAATTATTCCTCCACTTCAAGTGATATTTGTTGAACTGCAACCCAAAAGCCACTACTGTTCCCTGAAAAGATTAGAGATTCCACATTAGAACAAATTTATTAAATTCATATTTTTAATTGAAAACTAATTATAAAGTATCAATAAGAGCCTGCATTGATCCAACACACACACATACATACATACATACATACATACATCCAGGTAAGATGAGAATTAATACAGTACAATTCTATCTTTTGTAACATTTAATTTAAAAGAGGGCTCAATACAAAGTAGAGGAATTATTATTTATTTTAGGATATTACATTGACAAACATGTCAAAATTGCTACACAATTGCAGTCGTGTCTCAGGGCGTATCAATGCATCTCAAGAGGCGATTGTAAATTACTGGCAAGTGAACAATGTATTCAGATTTAAAATCAAAATGCAGCCTCTTTTTATGAAAAAACGAAAAATGAGGTATAAGATTTGTGGGCTTTACTCAGATCAACCAATCAAATATGACCTACATTAAATTTAAACTAAAGGAAGATGCAAAAATTAAGGAATTATTTTTCATGAATGGGTCATGACTCGTAGATTTGAAATCAGTGGCAGTAACAGACGTTAAAATGGATACATATTGTACATTGGACAATGTGATTTCCTAAGAAAAAATGAAGTTGTAATCTTACAAAATGCCAGACAAGTTATATGCTTTGCGAGCTTCCTATATATAAAAAGCATTTTTACAGTTGATAAATAAATAGCTTCTCTAAGAAACCAGTAAATAATTTAAGCGTATAGACTTACTTGGTAAATTAATATGCCACTGTTGACTAAAGATTCTTTATATAAGGTGTTATTAACAATAACCAATTGATGCAAAATGTCAAAAATACCAACCAAATACCAATTCATCCATACAGGATGTTACTAATACTATCAGGCTATTAATACAAAATTATATTAAATCCAAATGAATCTTATTAACTGAAAGGTAAGCCATATATGGTGCAACACAGTTCAACTAAAATCTAAGAAAAAGCAATGTCAAATTGCAAGTCTAACTGAATTGTAAGGTAAAAGGTAAACTGTGTTTACAATTTACTGTTAACTCAGATCTTTGGTCTAATGAAGCATTCTTATCAAAGAATCTGATAATTTGCAATTTTTCATGTCAACACAGATAACAGGGTTCATCTAAGGATTTACATGTCCTTGCCATTTTTAAAATTTTCCATTTCACCTTAGGAGTTTTATTACTGTCTTTCCAAAATCTCCAAAAATATGTAGAAAGTGATGTATTATTTATATAAGTATTATTAGTAAAGGACAATATATGTTGATACCACCTAATCATGAAAGAATTCTTAGTACTACCAATATAGAACTTTTCAACCATTGGATTATCTATTGTAATTCCTATAGCATTAGCTACAAACATATTATAGGTTGAGTATCCTTTATCGCACAGTGGAGTAATGGATAGCGGCTTGGATTGAGGAATCAGAACTGAGCTCGAATTCCAATCGAATGTATTACATTCACTTACGTGCTAATACCCTTGGGAAAGGTATGAATCCTCTTCACCCCCGCCCCAGCGATGGGTAAATAGCAGGACAGATTGGATTCTATAGTCTTGGGGATGGCAACTGGTCTACTGCAGGAAAAAAATCTACCTCATCAGTCATGTATTGAAAGATACATGATTGCCTAAGCGTGTATCACGCATGGCACATAACTGACTGATCCTTGATGTGCAGCAGTTGTAAGTGACCTCATCTGCCATGGGTGGGAGTTCCCCAGCCCAGCTACGTAACCTACGTTGGCGCCAAATTTTTGTTAGCGATCGTCACGACAACACCTTCGTTTGTGGAATACTTGCCAGGCAATTGAAATAAAGGTGTATTTCGATAACAGGTATTCATCCAAACAAGTTTGGTTAAAAAGAAGCATCAAGAACGGTTTCATTTTTTATTATATTTATAAATTTATAAAATAAAGATTTAAGGTATTCTATATTTATGGGTTAAAGTTCTCAATATTCCCAAGTAAAGATCTTATTCCAAAGGTCAACAAGTCCTGCCTTTATATATTTTATGTGAGTAATGATCATGTTTTTTGTACACGTATAGAAAGTAGGAAAAATTATTTTTACTTCAAATTTAAATTTCATCACTTAAAAATCTCTGTGAGCATTACATAACTAGCGACATCAGGTATCTCTGTATGGACACAAAATATAATAAATTTTATATAAAAACAACGTATAGGGTACATGTTATTTATATAAAACTACTTTCAGGATATATGTATAAGCTGTGTTATGAAAATGTAAAGGGATATTGTGTTTATGCTCGGGTTCCATTCCCAAGCCGCCCCATTTTATATACAAACTGAAAAGAGCCTGTATTTCAAAATCCCCAAAAATGTTAAAGCCAAAGCACTTCCGGTCTGAAGAATTTTGGATAACCTATTCTCAAACTGTAGAACCAAAAACACTAAAGAAAAACTCATAACCTAATCTAATAAATTTTATTCCAAATACAAAAAACTTAGGACCAACGAAAAAAAAGAAATGAAAGAAAAAAATACAAAAAAGAAGGAATTACATATACACAGACCCACACACACATTATTATATATATATATATATATATATATATATATATATATATATATATATATATGCACATTTCATTGAATACAACAGACAAGGCTATTTGATTTAGTGTTTTTATACAATTTCTCATGTGATCTAATAATTTTTTTCTTTTTGGATGATAAATTATATAAAAACTAATTGTTCTTTTTATGCCAGTGCTTTCAGCTATACATTTAGCCATTTTCAAGGTTGAAATATATTAACTGTTAACAAGAAATAAATTGTTGTATATATGTATTTATATAATGTTTTCATTTTCAAAATACGGTCAAGATATTGTATCCATGTTCATAGTTGATATTATTGTGCGTGTGTATTTTTTTTCTTTTAATAAGGCTTCCATTATTTTTAGCCTTTTTTTTGCATGTAGATGATGCTTATCTATATATATATATATATATATATATATATATATGGATGGATGGATGGATTTTCTCATCAAGAATGACAGACAAGTTTTTAGTAAATTCTAAGTTTTAACTGAACCTGTACAAGTGAATTGTTTAAATGCAGCACCTCTCTCCATCGTAGCACAAAGTTCTTTACTGGTGCACTGATGGTCACATGTCAGCTGCTACTACAATCCTAGACTTTTTGAATAGATATCTTCTATTTCCTAGAAACATGTAAGCTGTTGCCTACTATAAGAGCTTATCAGCTCTTTATCCATCCTTGCAAGGCTATTTTCCTTCTCTTAGACTGGTTGCCAATCAAGGCTATAGCATCTAATCTGTCCAGCTATTTATCCTTTATCCATATTTAAACATTTCCAAATGTTTCAACATAAATGGTTTTGACTTAAAGTTATAATAAATCTTTTTTTTTTTGCAAAAACTGTTTTACTTCACTAAAATTATTTTACTATCAAAGCAAAATTTCTTCATAAGGTTTCAATAAAAATTGGCATTTTTATTTTTATTTTTTTACCATCATTAACATATTTATGAAAAGACACCAATGATAAACTAACAACCAACGTACAGGGTGCGATGGATAAATTGTCATCTAAATGATGCAAAAATGAAAATAATACTGACATCACATTTTAACAGATATATTTACCAAATTTACACAAGAATGTCTTAGAGTAAATTAATTTATGAAATGGACAAAGTCCAACAATTATTTTTAAGACATTTTTATCTTTATACATTCTTTTTATAGATACAAATATTTAAGTAAATGCTCTGTTTATAATAAACATTATTAACAACAGTTTACGGCCTGAATGTCCGAGAAATTTTCATAGAAAATATGCGTCCTCCGACAGGAATCGAACCTGTATACTATAAGGAACTTTCATATAGCTTGACATACTTTACTGATTTAGCCACAGAGGAGTGTTTCGGTTAGCAAGGTTGATTTTACTGTTTTTAAAACAGTAAAATCGACCTTGCTAACAGAAACGGTTCAATTCCTGTCAAAGGATGCATATTTTCTATGAAAATTTCTCAGACATTCAGGCTGGTAAATGTCGTTAATTCTGTTTATTATAAACAGAGCATTTACTGAAATATTTGTATCTATAAAAAGAACGTATAAACATAAAAAGTATCTTAAAATAAATTTATTTAATAAATATGCCATTGGCTTCATCTATGGCCGCCAGACAACTTTGGAATCTCTTGCAACTCTTCTGGGAGGTCCTCCTTGTTTAAGTTGCTGAATGCTGCCATAATCATTGCCTTCCGTTCATCTTCATTGTTAGGAGGAGTTTTGTTGGTTTCTTGCTCAACTGCGCCCCACACATAATAATCAAGGTGGTTGCAGTCTGGGTAGTTAGGTGGCCAGGTGTGATGTGGTTGCAGAAATTGCCTAACAGCCATGACTGGGTTCTCCTGTTTGTGTGGCATGGTGCAGAGTCCTGTTGCCAGACAGCAGCCACCCTCTTTACCCAAGGCAGCACTACCTCCCCAAGACACTTGATGTAGGCCTCTGTGTTGTGTCTGAGGCCGTCACTAACAAATTTGGGAGTTCTTTTCGCATCAGAAACAATCAGAGTGAGTTTCTCAAGCAGCCATACCTTTGTGATCACCATTAGACTCGTCCAACTCTTCTGGTGCAAATGCCAAGCAGTACAGCATCTGTTTCCAAATTCCTGGTGGAGTAAATTGCACGATGGGGCACTATAATGTGCAGTCAACAAAATCAAGAACAAACAATGCGCATACATGAAATTAAAAATATAAAATGTCAACAATTTACCCATCGCACCCTGTAGATTCCGCTGACAATACCAGAAAAAGCCTACCAGACAGCAAAACCAAGTTTATTTATACAACATTGGAAGAGTCAACTTGTAGAGACAAGGTAAACATATTCCATAATTCAGCCAATTGAAAGATCACATTCATGCTATTAAAAACAACATCCAAGACAACATGCAAGAGTTTATTCACAACCATTCTAATAACTTCAGGTTTGTCATTTTCTGTAACCACCAATAAAATAAAACTCATAAATCCTTCAAAAATGTATGTTGAACTTAACTTTGGACATACATTATAATCGGATCTAAAAGACACACCATTTCTAAAAAGGGAACCTTATAAAAAGATCCGAATGATCAAAGATCAACAGTTTAAATAAAGATACTTACCCAACCAATCACACCAAAAGTCCTTGAAAGGGAGAATGGCCATCTGTAAAAGCTCTGATCTTGATTCCATCTTTGTTTATCAGTGAAATTAAACAGCCTTGAAACAGAACTACCACTTCCACTGTCAAATAAATATTTTGCATATAAAGACAGAATTTCACAAAGGGGAAATATGGTAGAATCCTCATCATTATTACAAGAGAATGAAGAAAACATCTCAGACTCACCAAAAAGAGATTCTAAAATGAATTCTGATGTTAGGTCGTTTGGTCAGAATTTTGTTTTTATTTTTATATATATATATAACTCTCCATCACTGAGATATGTTGGTGTCCAGTGGGTATGACACTTGCATCATATCATAACTGTCCGGGTTTCAATTCTTGGTAGTGGATGCGCACTGCTGATGAGTCCCAAAAATAGGACAAAACACCAGTCTAGTGCTTTCTGCATTCTGTTGAGGATTCTTCTAGACACAATGAATTAATTATTATATATATATATATATATATATATATATATATATATATATATATATATATATAATAAAAGGGTGAGGTTATAACTGTAGCAATGAGAGAAAAATGTATATTTTAAAGAGAGGGGAGAAGCTGCAAAAGTTTTTAACGTGGATTTTTTAAATATATATTATACGTTATTTTCCATATTTTTGCTACCCACATTTCCAGTCTCACGACCTTCATCAGGCAAAGAGTCATTATTTCCACATAAAAGGAATTCATTTTCCTTATGTTTTCTGATGTTTAATCATTGTCTAACCCAAATTTTTCTTGGACTTGCAGAGAAAATATTCTGCTGCTTAAGGGGTAATAAAACAATTACGATTGGTCAGAGACAGTTTAGTTCTTATCTTTTTATGACTCCTGTTTCTTAAATCTATCTTCATTTTTGTGTATGTGTGTTTTTGCTAGTATGTGTATGCATATTTCTTCCCCATACATATATATTGTTTTATAAGGAATTAGTATTATATATATATATATAGCATAATGAGAGGCCACGTATACTTTCTTGATATGTATATAATATCTGGATAAAATGAATGAAACAAAATTGGGTGTTTTTTTTATGAAAGTATTTATTTCTGTGTTTTTGTATATATTTATTTATTTAATATTTCAGACCACCTAGGTCTTTCCTCAGAAATCAAAATATTAAATAAATAAATATATACAAAAACACAGAAATAAATACTTTCATAAAAAAAACACCCAATTTTGTTTCATTCATTTTATCCAGATATTATATATATATATATATATATATATATATATATATATATATATATATATATCTCTATCTCAGGTCATCCCATAAGTTTTGTCCGAATTTTGAAACAAGTGACCAAATATTACATTTAATTACAGATTCAATCAACAATGTATTTTCCCCGATTATCTATGACTTCCTTCCATCTATTAACAAGCTTACTAATTCCATTACTGTAAAATTCTTTTGGCTTTGATTCGAAGAACTCACAAATGTCAGTTTTAACCTCTTCCTGTGTTACAAAAGCTGTTTCTTCCAAATGATTCTGTAAGCTACGAAACAAATGGTAGTCTGAAGCAGCAAGGTCAGGAGAATAAGGTGGATGAGGAATTTTCTCCCAACCAAGTTCTTTGATCTTTTGTGACGTGATTCTTGCTGTGTGTGGTCGTGCATTGTCCTGATGAAACATCACCCGTTTTCGATTCACTAGAGCAGGTCTTTTTTTCCTCAAAGCTTGGTTCAAACGCTCTAATTGCTGACAGTATATTTGAGCATTAATTGTTGCATTAGGTGGTAAGAATTCAAAGTGGATTATTCCTTGGCAATCCCACCAGATTGAAAGAACCTTTTGCCCATGATGTTCCCTTCTCGGCTGTGGCTGGCGTCCTTCCCCTTTAACAAGCCACTGTCTACGATGCTTAACATTTCGATAAAAGATCCATTTTTCGTCGCCAGTCACAAGTCTATCCAAAAAAGGTGAAACAAGTTGGTGAGAATGGAGAGAAGAGCAGATGTCAACTCGGGATTTGAGGTTGTTTTCAGACAATTCATGAGGCACCCATTTTCCAAGTTTAGGAACTTTTCCAAGTTGTTGAAGATGACGATGAACAGTTGTATGATTTGAACTGAGAACTACTGCCAATTCCTCAACTGATAAAGCAGGATTTTCTTCAAGGGCTGCTTCAAGAAGCTTTTCATCAAAATCAACTGGACGTCCGGTTCGATCATCTTCAAGGGCAAAATCTACACCTCTGAATTTTGCAAACCATCTTCTGCAAGTTCTTTCATTCACACATTCCTCTCCATAAACTGAGTGAATGTTTCTAGCCGCTTCGGCTGCTGAGTTTCCTTTCTTGGACTCATAAAGCATTATGTGCCTCAAATGATTCTTGGGTACTTGCATGTTAGCAGGGTTTTAATCAAACAAAATTTAATTTTATTGCTCTCTGAAATAAAATTTGATCAGTTTAAATGCATCTAAACATAAAAATAATGTTCAGCTCCATTAGACATTATAAAATACTCTTTAAATTTCGTTCATTTTAACAAAAAGTTAAAATTCGGACAGAACTTATGGGATGACCTTATATATATATATATATATATATATATATATATATATATATACACACACATATATATATAACCCTAACCCTACATAAATCCATAATTTAAAAAAATTAATCAGTTTGTCTGACGATCGCAAAAGTGTCACAAACTCACATCAATCCAACCATATATAATATATATATATATATATATATATATATACATACATACATACATACATACATACATTATATATATATATATATATATATATATATATATATATATATATAAACATATTGGGGCAGCAACCTTTCTTACAGGTTTTGTTGAATAAGACAGACAAGAAAAATTTTATTTATCTTTTTTATTGAATTTTTCTAGTTTGGTGGTGGAGGTGGGGGTGGTGGCTTAAGGGCGTGTATCAAAATTGTCCATCATGTCTATTATCCCAAGCGACCCTTTCACCTACTTCTTTAGCCATTATCACAGGTTTTTTTGTTGTTTCTTTTCATGGTTGTCTTTGAAGACATAATTTATCAAATTTTCCATGTCTGTCATATTCAACAACATATATATATACCTTCAGAGATTCACAATACCTAAGGTTTAAAATGAATTTGTACAAATGAAAAATCTTTCTTGAAGCTTTTATTTTAGTTTTAATTTCAAGCTAATAGATTCAATTTCATATTTCCAATAAGCAAAATACTTTGCTGTATTTCAAAATGAATTTAAATTGATTGGAAGGAGTTTTCATTTTGAAATTGCTGAAATTCTTTTTCATTTTAGTTACCTGTCATCAAAATGTAATTTTATTTATTAAAAACTCCTCCAAAAATAAAAAAAATTGTCCTCAGTTAATCACATGGCATCCGCCTGCCCGTCCAACCAATCAGCATGTGAATTGCTGTTAGTCAAACCACGCTATTCTGTATCAAAGCCACCATTACAGAATATACACTTTTGGAATAATCTAGTGAGGAGGGGAGATTCAGGCCTTTTTCAAGGAGCAAAATGCCAATGCTACATGTAGCGTATTAAAGTAAGGAACTTATTTTCCTTTGCACTAGATGCAAGACACTCTGACTTGCTTCTATATAATTGTCCATCACAGAAATCTATTTTCCTGAGAAATTGTTTTAAGAGAGATTTTATAAATTTCATCTGACATTAGTACTGTCTGTTCGATAGATGCATGCCAAATGTTTCCTTATAAGGAAACAGTTAATATTATCATTACCCTTTATCATCATCAGTCCCATGATCAAGTATGATTGTAGGTTGGTTGCACAGCTAAGGATCCCACCGTTTCCTACCACATATCTGGGATGTAAGTCGCAGAGATATTCATTTATGTGTAGAGTGTGTTTAGAGCAAGATGACCTGGCAGAACCCATCCCTCTCCAGGTCAAACTTGTTGTCCAAGTCCTGAAAGCTCATTTTCATCATGAACAAATGGCCTTTGATTCCTTTGGGGGAACCATCTATGCTGGTCATTGGTTTCAGTATTGGAAGTCCTCTACCCAGCGATGCCATGTCACCATTGCATGCATAGCTATGGAGCCCAGTCTACCACACTAGATGCTACATGATTGTCGATGCTACAAGAAGGTTCATCCGTCCTTTTATAATATTATAATTTTGTTTTTTCGTCCATTAGTAAGTTAGCATGTGCATTATGCCCTGTAATAACTTTTGCCTGTCCCTTGCCCACAAATTCTTGGCATAGGAGCAGTGGATAGAGTAAATCACTGCGGAGAGATAAGCAAACATCCATCAATACTTGAAAGAACAATAACAGCTACTGGACTTGAGAAACCTATTTTCCTGAGAAATTGTTTTAAGAGGAAGATTTCAACTGACAATGGTATGGGCTGCTCAGTCAATGAATGCTGAATGTTTCCTTATAAAGAAATGATTAATACTGACATTATCATCAGATATGAGGAGAACAGATACTACAATTTGATCCCAGCCCAATGGTCAGGAAGTGAAGAAAAGCTTTACTTGAATAGCACTGGCTGCCCAGTCAATGAATGCTGAATGTTTCCTTATAAAGAAATGATTAATACTGATATTATCATTGCCAGCTTTCTTATGAAGATAAAGAATGGAAGCCAACATGTAATTAAAAAAAGAGAAAAAACAAAACAAAGAAATTTGTGATAAAAGAAAATATGAAAGAAAGTATTACATTTTTTGTGCCTCATTTGAAGGTGAATGCAAGGAATCGTCATTAATGTCTGGCTTTTGGTCACCAGTGAAACGGAATCTGCCCAAGTTTGGCTGGATAGTTGCCTTCCATTTGAATCGGATTGCTGGAAAAGATAGAAAAAAAAAAGAAAATCATAGTTTTTCAAGTGAAAACAGTTAACAAGTTCAAATCAATAGATTTTGTAATTGTGAGCGTAAGATGAATGGACAGTGCTTACTGTAGGGAAAATATTTACAAGACGATCACAGAAAAGAATTCAACAATGTCTGTTATTTCAATTCTCACCAAGAGCTCTACAATTATGGCTTAGTGCCAGACTACATTAAATGAATAACTGCAAAATCCATACTTTAATCTGATGGTTAACAAGCTTTTTTCACAGATTACTTTCCTTGTTTTCAAAGTTCTATACTGAGTGCTTCAATATTTGGCCTTGAGCTTGATTAATCTAAGTCCCTTTCACTGAGTGTCTTGTTCTCTCAACAATTCTTCATTCTTTAGGGTCTCACTTTATGTTTAAGGTACTTCTTTCTACATTAATGGTACTTCTTCCTCCATTAACGGTACTCATTTATGGAAACTTATTCCTCCATTAACGGTACTTCTTTATGGAAACTTATTCCTCCATTAACGGTACTTCTTTATGGTACTTATTCCTCCATACATTTGCTCAAACTTGTCAAGGAAGCAACTTGCTGCTTTCCTCTTGCCTTTGCTGTGCCTTGTGAGTATTAAATTCTCCAAGTATTCCTTCTTCATTACATGTTACAGCTACATAATTTTAAAAATCACCTCCTATAGCATGGTAATTAGCAAGTATGTATCACAGACTAATAAAATAACGTGCTAATTTTTATTCTCTGTGGGTGCTTTGTAACTGTAGCCTTATGATAGACAAAATAGACTTGAATTCTTTAGAACTCCAAATACAGCCATACTGTTATTATATGCAAATAAAAAAACTAAAAAAAACTTAAAATTCTTTTCTACTCGGGTATAAAAGAGAAAATGTTGGGAAAATATTCATTAATTAAATCTTAATTATCCTTTGAATAATAGAAGTGTCAGTTTCGTAGAGTCTGAACAAGTGAACAAGTTTAAATACACATAATAATAAATAAGAATACAACACTTCTAATACACTTACAATAGCAAGTGTAAACAAGAAAAAAATTGGATCAAATTCAAAAGGTCAGATGACAAGCTTCAAATTGACAGCAAGGGCTGACAGAAGCACAAATAAATAAACCATTTTGATCAAATGATGGTTGGATAAACATAAGGTGAGATTATAGGATTTGGAGAGAGAGAAACAGAAGCAATATATAAGAGGAAAATGTTTTGCTCTGATGTCGGTCAGATTAGAAGGCGGTTGCACAAAAGGTTTTCTACTCAGAGAATAGATTGATACAAAACAGAAACAATCAGTGAATCTGAATAAAATGCTTTTATCAAACTTTCTTCAAATAATCAGAATCTTGAAATGAAGGTCTTGTCCCAGTATTACAGATTTTAAGAAAGAGAAATGAAACATTTGAATCAAATGTAAAGCTATTGTCATGAGGCCAAATATATTTGCATCACTGAAACTTAGCCTGCTTTTGCCTGTTCTGCTGCCATCAGTTTGCACGACTGAATAAGTTTAAACTAAAGTAGCGAGTTCTCCATGATACAGAAAAAAAAAACATGGAAATAAAGTAGAAAACAGAAAATACAGAAAAAAGGAATTTGCCTACAAAAAAATAAAATATTCCAATGCTAAAATGCCTGTGCTGGAACTCAACAGAATCATTATTTTGCATAAATTTACCATAAGCTATTTCATGAAATTAACCTGGCCAAACTGGTCACTGCTGTTTTGCTGTAGGGCAAATACCCACATGTAATATTAGCATATGAATAGCATGACACATGCCATAAAGGGTAGTAAAAATAATTGTTGTTTGTTTAGTAATTAAATTAGATTTTTAAATACCAGTTTGACTATCTTTCATGATGAGTAAATGAAAAGCTAGCAAACTTGGTAGGTGCACACTTTCAGCAAAATACAGAGCTGAAGAGCCAACTTCCTGTGATAATTTTTATCATGATGGCGATAAATTATTTTGCAGTTTTCATCAACACATAAATTGAACTCAGAGGTACACGCTTGTGGATCAACAGAAATAGCTGAAGCACAAAAAAATATATGTATATTTTACTGTTCACACAGGGGCCTATATTTTTCACGTGTTTTTATGATTTTGAAACAAAAACAGAAAAATTGAGGAGATGCAATGTAAAGCAAGTAAAATGAAGATGAACGAAATATTATTCAAAAATTAATGATGGCTGACAATGCTTCATCTAATAAAAATTCAAGATAATATTACTACTTGTTTACTGATGGCCATAGACTGAGGGTCTGAGGAGATGCAATGAAAAGCAAGTAAAATGAAGATGAAAGAAATACTAGTCAAAAATTACTAATGGCTGACAATGCTTCATCTAATAAAAATTCAAGATAATATTACTACTTGTTTACTGATGACCATAGATTGAGGGTCTGAGGAGATGCAATGAAAAGCAAGTAAAATGAAGATGAAAGAAATACTAGTCAAAAATTAATAATGGCTGACAATGCTTCATCTAATAAAAATTCAAGATAATATTACTACTTGTTTACTGATGGCCACAGACTGAGGGTCTGAGGAGATGCAATGAAAAGCAAGTAAAATGAAGATGAAAGAAATACTAGTCAAAAATTAATGATGGCTGACAATGCTTCATCTAATAAAAATTCAAGATAATATTACTACTTGTTTACTGATGACCATAGACTGAGGGTCTGAGGAGATGCAATGAAAAGCAAGTAAAATGAAGATGAAAGAAATACTAGTCAAAAATTAATAATTGTAATCTAAAGATATTTAGTACTTTATAAATGGTTATGAATTAATAATCTTAATTTGTTTTCTTGAGAAATGCAGTCATAATATAAGTTGCTTTTTTAAAGCTGACTCTTCTATGTGACACGTCCCATCAGGATGTTGGCAATCATGGCTCTCCACAATTTCCTGTCCTTTGTAGCTCATAATTGTCTTTTTATTCTCATTCCTAAACCTTGTTCTGCCATTCATCTACCAAAACTTACTTCATAGGTGATGCCTTGTTTTCCTTTGTCTCTCTTGCCTTCAATCTGTCCTGTGAGTTCCAAATATTCCAAGCCCTCTTTCCTCATTAGAAACTTCAACTTTCATAAAATGTAAAACTTCTCAAAAATGCTTAAATATATTGCTGATGCATACTAGTATATCAGAAGGATTTAGTGTGGGTGTCCATTGTCCTCAGAGTGGAAAGAATCAGAGGACATTCCCATATAAGATATGGAATCACTTGTGTTGCATGAATCACTGGGAATGGGATGTGTGGCTCATACTGATGGGAATGAGCAAAGCTGTTCAAGAAATTAATCACCTCTTTTCTTGGCTTTGATAAGAAAACAAATCACTTCTTTTGGCTTATGGATTTTATACATGAAGAAGGCTGTAGAATGTATCTTCCAAAAATAAAAGAAAGGATGTGTTCAGTCGTTGAAATAAACTCTTACAATGACAAAAAGACTAAGCTTCTTTTCATGTTGCATAAAGTCAAAAGGGAGAAATTGCAGGAAGATTGTGTAGTGTAACCAATATTCAAAGTGGATCTGTTTACCCTGAAAGTGAACATATCACTTTAATGACACCATCCAGCTTCTCTTAAATTACACTTCTTATTTATAGAATTTATATTACAGCAGAGCCAGGTTACCTGTAGACATTGATGACAGAGGGGCCAAAACTCTTGCCACCCTACTAATAAAATATATTTCAAACCAACTGTAAAAATGCAACAGAAAAAAAATGTTAATTGTCAGTAGGGACTGTCGGAGTTCAAGAATTAAACAAAACTGGAAGAATAAAACCATTTATAATGCATTGGAAATGAAAAAGAAAACGAGGATTAATTGTCAGGAATTAAAAGAGTTGTTGCTGAGAGAATTGGACCATTATAGGCATAATATGAAAGTACTGCAAATGACTTCACTAGGAAAGCGCACTAGAAGCGGATTTTAGCACTGAAGAGATCCAGAAACGACTCTCAGTGCAACATCAATCTGGAAAACAGCCCTCAACACAGAGGAGATCCAGGAAATGGCCTTTAGTGCCGAGAAGTTCTGGGAAATGGCCTTTAGCAACGAGGAGATCCGGGAAAGGGCCTTTAGCAACGAGGAGATCCGGGAAAGGGCCTTTAGCAACAAGGAGATCCGGGAAATGACCTTTAGCACAGAAGAGATCCGGGAAATGACCTTTAGCACAGAAGAGATCCGGGAAATGACCTTTAGCACAGAAGAGAACCGGGAAATGGCCTTTAGCACAGAAGAAATATGGGAAATGGCCTTTAGCACAGAGGAGATCCGGGAAATGTCCCTTAGTGAAGAGGCGATACAGGAATTGACCCTTAGTGCAGAGTGGATCTCCCAGAAATGACCTTTAGCGGTGAAAAAGCTTTAGCACAGAATAGGCCCGGAAATGGCTTTTAATCGCAGAAGACGTGACATGAATAGCTTTTAGTGCTAAAGAGTCACAGAAATGGATTTTAGATTAGAAGTAACCTGAAAATCAGGCAGAAAAGAATTGTGAGTGGTCAGGAATGAATACAAGTATGACTGATTGAGAGAACAGAGATATTTATTTCTGTTTTTGTTAGCTAATAAAACAAGACACGTCGATTATCTCATAAGAAATGGACAAAGAATTCTGCTGGACAAAATGAAAGTCTCTTTAACAAAGATTGAATTTCTCATCAAGTAGATGTTTATGTTTTTCTGTCAGTAAATATGAGTCATCCATCTCCCAGCCCAAAGATTATCACCTGTCAATCTATTCTTGAGAATATTTCATTACTGCCTTTATCATATATTAGACTAGATTATGGAAAATCAGGTTTCACCCTTAATCAAGACATCTCTTTATTTGAGCCCAATCTCAAAAAGAAAAAAAAAAACCTACTACGTATATATAAAATGCAATGTTTATCCACATTCTTCATTCAAATGACTAGACGCTTGATGGTGTGAATAATCATGGCTCTCCCCACGTTCCTATCTTCGTAGTTCTAAAAGATTGTTCCTATAGAATCCCCACAGTCTGTTTTGCCATCTATTTATACATGCTCAGTCTCTTAATGAGGCGATCATGGCTCTCCACATGTTCCTATTTTCGTAGTTTTAAGCAATGTCTGACACTTTAGAATCTCTCCTAGTCTGTTTGGCCATCCATTTACAAATGTACCAAGTCCTGTCATGATGTGGGTGATCATGGCTCTCCACATGTTCCTATCTTGGTAGTCCTAAGCAATGTTGGTCACTTTAGCATCCGATTCAAACTGGATCAGAATATCAAGAAAAAGCAGAAAATCAGGAAGATAACGAGTACGACACTAACCAGGAAACAATAAGACATGTCAATAGATGTAATGGATTACTGTGTAAGAGAGAATTATTAGAAAAAGAAAACATTATTAAGGACAGAATATAATAAAAAAACAAGACAAAAAATAATGATTTACATTGCATTGAAATTTTTGAAGATCAAAGTTGACTGGAAAGCAAGAAGCTGGAAGAGAGTTCCACAAGTGAGAAGTTCAATAGAACTATAATGAGACCTAGCTGCCAATCTAGTACTGAACTTCAATTCATAAAGCCTTGGTAACAAATAGGAAAGGCACCAGAACAATTACCATTAAAACATACACTCTATCCCTGATATTGAGCACTTTAAACCAAATATATAGTCTACTTTAAAACTATATTTTTATCATATTATATATATATATATATATATATATATATATTACAAAGCAAATATGATGAATAACTGTCTTTTGACAAACTTGCCTCCCAATCCTATTTTATCAAATCCTAGATTTGGTGAAAACAAATTAAGTCTTTTTTATTTAAAGCACTAATTTTCCCTCAGATCTGTGGATGGCGTAAAGGGATAGCATCTCTGAGTGAGGAAATGGAAAGTCAAGCTCCAAATCCTGTCAGGTTTATTACATTCATTTACATGCAAATACTCTTGAGAAAGCTACAAATCAACCAGTCCTCCTCACACAGTTATGGGTTAAACAGTAGAGCAGAGTGGGCTCTTCAGCCTTGGTTGGCGGCCATTCTAGGAGAAGGACAACTCTGAATTCAACAACCATACATAACCCTGGCAAATCACATACTATTCATCTAAGGGGACGATCGTCAAATTCAGAAAACTAATTATTGGGCCTGCGGTTGATCTTCCATCTTACCCCTGGTTCCATATTGAACCGAGGACTAATATAATCATGATACATGATCAAATAATGACATAATCGAGATGTTCATTTTTCCGCACTACATTAAACGAAAGGTTAGGAAGGAAATTTCCACCAATCCTACAAAGAACAAAGTTTTTAAAATTCAAACTGAAAAATTAAATTAAATTAGCTGTTCCAACACTAAAAAAAAAAAAATAAAAAAAAAAAATAAAGATAAAATAAAATGTGCATCCATTTTGCACTAACGCCCTTGAGAAAGGTAAGAACAGGAATAAATGATGCAACTGTCATTGAAAAGATGTTTTGATTAAAAAGAATTTATATTCACTCATTGTGTAAATTGTTTGATAAAAACTGATATTTTTTCCACTGGAAATCTTAAATTCTAAGAAAATTTTTTATTTTATTAAAGGTTCAATATTTGTTTATGTTTTGACAAATTCTTAAAAAACTCCCTATTAAGTCGTTGAGTGGCTAAAGTGCGTATTTGCTACTGGGGGCAACTATTGAACTGACTGATAGCCTTCAGCTAATGTAAACGTGCGCTTTAATAAGTCGACCTGTTCCCGCTGCAGTTGAAATGGGTTCTACCCATTGAGTTTGATGGGGTTTTTTTTTTTTTCAAAGGTATAAGATCAGTCTATTTGCCTGGTGAAGTTAGATCACATTAGATCAACAGTCTGGTGTAGGTCAGTTGTCATGGGAGGTAGACGCCTGGAGATTATCCATTTTCAGAAATTTGAGGTGACTAATGCAGGATTAAAATGAATATATTTTCCAATAAATTTAGTATTTCAAAATGGAAAATTTTTTAGATTCGATAATTTTGCTTTCAGGCAAACACTAATAATAAAGTAATAGTAAATAAATACAAATAAAAACTATAACAAGTTTTGGTTTTAAAATTCTGATCTAATTTTCATAGAAATCTAGAGTTAAATTGGTTTAATTTAGTGTCTACGACAAAAAATCAGTGGCTATTTTTACATTAAAAGTCAAAATATCTATTAACAAAAGTAAATATGTGAAAAGCACAACACTCTCTAAACATATTAAGGAACTTACAAACAAAATACACTAGAAATCTCATGGCATTTAAGAAAAACAGGACCAGCCTATAACAATAATTCTAAAAACTATAAACTTTGTTGGGAGTGGAAAATACCAGTAATTACCTGTCCAGACTAACACAATTTACCAAATCAAAGCTCAGAACTCGTCTCAAAATGCAGATATGAAAACAAAGTTTTTATACGAACATCTCCTAAGCTGGCCAAGCATAGACACGAATATATTATGGGAGCCAATAATATGGGGGAGCTAGAGAAAAGCAATAACAAAAATTGTAATATGAGCTCTGGTAAAAAAAATGAAAATCGAGACATTAGGTTTATAAGTCCCCAAAATGGATATACTGATGTCCTGAAGGACACATGGCGCTGTAGATAAAAGCATTGGTTTATGTAATTCATTTGCACCAAAGGGTTGTGAGTTCAATACTTGAACAAAACTTGGAGAGTTGAGTTAAAGGAAAATAACTGAAATTGAGATATCCAGTAAAAGGCATGGCATGTGGAACTAGAACAATCTACCCCAATGGATGAAATAAAGGGTTTGGTTTGAAATTCCATAGCATACAACAGCCAGAATGTGAGTATGGCCACAAAGAGGAGTACAACAGTCTGAACAATGTAAATAATTGCAATGCGACATCTCAGAAATACAGAAAGAAATTTGTTATTGCATTCCTAAAAATCCAAAACCCGCGATCTTGTAAAGCAGGACTCAAAAAGCTGCAAATATATGTATTATATACAATGCAGATAATCTAATATACTTCAAAAAACAAAACAGTATCTTAAAACAGATTAGATATTCCGTCAAGAAAATAAAGGAAATAATAAATAGACAATGAAGAAATAAAGGCATACTCAGAATTGAATAAATTTATTGTAATAACACCAGTCGACATTTAAAAAAAAAAAAAAAAAAAAAAAAAAAAAGGTCACTGTTAAATGGGTATTTTGGCCTATTTTAAGCAAAATAGAAATTATCTGTACTCAGAAAACATGATGTGATGGGAAAAATGGACTTGATTTTCAGACTCAGTGTCAGAAAATAGCCGAGAAACGTGCCCAATAATATTTGGGTTGAAAAAAAAAGTATCAACTGGTATAATCAGTAATGAATAATTAATGGAATAAATACAAAATACACTGAAGTAATTAATAATAAATAAAAGTGATTTAAAAGCTAGCAAACAATCCTATACAGATGCCATGAAATAACTGCTTCCAGCCCATAATTAGTTCTAATCAATAACTGTTGAATAATTTAAAATACCCATTCCTGCCTATTCAATAAGCATTAGAATAACACAATGAATCAGAAATAACTGACCTTGTGAAACCATAATGCTCCAATGACTAACATATAGTTGAGCTACTATTCAAGAAACATGGCCTGAAGATTGTATTTAAGCATGAAACAGACTGTCGCCATTCGGCATTCAAATCTGTATTGACACTGTTTATATTTACACAGGCTCTATCCTGGCTATTGAGCACTTTTACCCATAAATACAAGGTAATCAAAAAAGTTCTGTCCGTTTTTTGACGAGTCATTGAATGAAGTTGAAATATATACGAAATGCGTGTAGCAATCAAATTCAAATTGTCAGATTGGATCAGAAATGTCTAAACTATCAGCTACAGACAACTATATTTTCAGATCAATGATTAAAAATGGCTTCAAGCAAATGAAACTCGTGGCTCAGAGATTATCCTTTATCAGATCTCATGGCATTACAGAATCCCAAAGAATTTTACCAAATAATAGAAATCACGTTACTTGAAGACCTGCAACAGCTAAAATGGCTATAACATTCAAAGAGAAAATAATGACATTAGATGTTGACTTTCTACACTACATTAAACAAAAGGTTAGGTAGGAAACTTCCATCAGTCCTATAAGGAAGAAAAACTTTAAAATTCTAACTGTTTGGTCAATGAATGCTGATTATTTCCATACCATGTAAATATTAAAAATGGCAAACAAGCACATGAAGCTATTGGCTAAGTCGAGAGCATCATGAAAAATTAAATTAGCAGTTTCAACTTCAACAAAAAAAAAAGAAGAAAGATCTGCTGCATTCATTTTGCACTAATGCCCTTGAGAAAGGTATGAACAGGAATAAATGATTCAACAGTCATTGAAAAAAGAATTTGTATTCACTATGTAGCACATTATTTTGATGAAACTGATATTTCTTCCATTGAAAATTTTTTTAAATTCTAAGAAAACTTTTTTTTTTTAAATTTTAGGTCCTATATTTGTTTATGTTTTAGTAAATTCTTATGAACGATCCCAATCTTTTGAACAGGAGTAGAGGTTTATCCCTTGTTCCCTGTTTAGGATTGAATTTCTGGTTTCTTCTAAAGTCTTCTCATTCTCTTTCATCCCCAGTAGTCTTTTACATCTTAGTGGCATTTTTACCTTGCCTGGGGTGAATTGATTAAAAGAAGAAAAAAATGCTTGCCATAATTTGGGACAATAGCATAGAGGATTAAAATATTGTTTTGTGTGTTTGGAAGCACAGTAGAGTAATGGATAGTGGCTCAGATTGAGGAATCTGAGATCCGAGTTCAAATTCCAGTCAGGTTCGTTACATTCACTTATATGCTAATATCCCTGGGAAAGGTACAAATCCAACTCTTCTCCCACTAGCTATGAGTAAATAGTAATACAGACTGGGTTCTATAGCCTTGGGTGGCAACCAGTCTAAGAGAAGGAAAACCCTGAATTTAGAACTGTATGTAGTCTCAGCAAGGCATATACTATGCAGCTAAGAAAAGAATGGTTCACAAGGACTTGATGACCCTGGCTACAGACAACTCCTTTTGTGGATTTGATGGCATAGTAATTGAGTTCAATCCCTTGATCTGGTAGTACAGACTAAGCTCTGTGGAAACGATACTACAAGCAAATACCCAAGCAGAAAAAAAAAAATTTTAAACAGGAACAATCTACCCCCATCCCGATTAAATAAAGGATTCCGTTTAAAATTCCAGGAGGGCACAAAAACAAAATGTGGTAATATTAAAATGTGTTACCATATCATACACATTTGGCTGTGATGCATGTGCATCATATACGCTTATCAAACTGGGTTTTATGAAGGGTTCCATAGGGTTAGGTTTTAAATTTATTTTAAATTTATACATCAGCATCATTGTTGACATGCCGTCTCTCACTCAAGAAAAATAATAAATGTAAAAAATTATATTGGTTTACTAATTACTAATAATCTTTTAATGTTGCTCGCTGTACTATTCCGTTCATGTTCATTTGATAGTTAAGAAAAGTGACATTTTAGTTAAAAATAGATACTGAAATGACTGCAAGTCACTAAAAACAACTTTAGAAGCAGAAACAAAGTGAATAATATTCTTTGCACATCAACATCTTCATGATTAACTTTTATAAACTGTAAATTAAAATTAGCCATCATCTTCTTCAAACAACAACCCTACTCAAGAAATAGACAAAACAAGTTAAAATTACTACTAAATCAGGTCGGTCACTACAAACAACAACTGTGTTTTTTTTAATTTTATTTTTTAAGATGGCCTCCACCCAAATCCTTCTTCTTTCTATGTGATATCAAGCATGAAATACAGCAGAAGTACAAGTTATAGACAATAATAATAAATAATTTAATGAATGATAACAACAATATGTGAAAAATCGGCTAAAAAGGTTAATTTATAGTCGAAGTTGAGAAGGGAGAGTTTGCCACTGGCGTTTATTGTTTTGTTTTTTTTTTATCTGGTACTTTCGAGAAGCTAAATTCTTTTTAAGTTTGATAAAAGATTTTGTTTAAAATAAGAAAAGTGAGTCTCTCAAAAATGAAACAAAAACCACAAACAATTTTTTTCAACTATGTTGTTTCATTGTCATTGAAAATTTAGAAAGTTTTTGTTTGAACTTAAAATTTTTTATCTAAATTCTAAACTTCAAGGGAGAAAAAAAAAGAATATTTTTTTTAAAAATAAATGTTTACAAAGTGAGCTGGGTTAAACTAAAAAAAAAAAAAAAAAAAAATTTTATTTCATCTTCAACACAAAATATTTAAGTTTCTAAAAAAGTAAAATAAACAAACAAAAAAAAACAAGTACGTAAATGAAAACAAATATTTGAATCTGTATGTAAAAAAATAAATAAATAAATTCACGCTAAAAAGTAAAAGACTTTACTTTCCCAAAAACTTAATTAAATTAATTAATTAACCGTGACCAACTTTACTTAAATTCTGGGTCATTAAATAAATAAAAAAAACCCATCATTCTATAGTTGGTTGGGTTCACCTTCGTACAAATGCCCTTGAGAAAGGCATGAAACTCCTTTCCCCCCTCAGCTAAGAAGAGTTAAACAGTTAAAAAAACTGAGCTCTTTAGCCTTGGGTGGCAGCTAGTCTAGAAGAAGGCCAACTCGGAACACAAAATCGTAGATAAGGCAGCGTGAAACCACTTCACCATATTCCCCCCCCCCAGGAAGTCATCACTGGCTTAAAAATATCTGTGAAGAAGACTGGATAGAGTGGAGAGTAATGAACATCCATGTATTATGGTATTTTTAAATATATAAATAAATAAAAATTAAATTAAAAACAACCTAAGATAAGGAAGAAATAGAATTGGGGGCGATATTTTCTCGATTTTTCGACACTAGCCCGTTGTGCTACCTACTTATAAGTTCTCTGGGGGATTGGGGGGGGGCACCTCAAGGTGGTTTCAAAATGGTTAACAAGCTTGTCTCGTTAGAACAATTACGACTACGACTGAGTAGTGAGTTCGATCCAAACTTTCGGCCACGTGCCACATCAAAGCTATGCTTGGAAAAATCACCATAAGTTCTGGAGTTATTTCGTATCAAATTTTGTATTAAAATTGTTTCAAAATTGTTTTGTTTTGTAAAATAACTAAATAGCATTTAATTTAGTGGGTTTTACTAAAAAATAACTTTTATTTGTTATAAAATTATTTGTTATTAAATTAAAATAAATGCTTAATTAGCTACAATGGAAATTACTTGGAATATATTTCGTTTTTTTTTTAAGTTTTAACTTGTAACAAGAGTAAAATTATACTGTTTTCTTACATTTTTTAGAAAATACAGTTAATTAATCCTTAAATTTACTAAATGACTTCGAACGACATCACGAGGAGAAAAATTGGATTTTAAAGAGAATTTTAAATTTGTTTACTTTTCTTTTTCTTTTCAATGGCGAGACGATGAGTGGCGTAAAAAGCGTGCAATGGTTTTAAAAGAAATTTCGAAAAAAAGTTTATTTATATACGCAAATTAATTTTTCTTTTAATTTTAGACTTTTTAGAACTGAAATTTAAGTTCAAAGAAGGCATTTAAATTATTTAAAATGCATTTTTCGGGTTAAAATCCGTGGTGATACAAGTTAATTTCGAAGTAGTTTAAATTTTTTATCTAATTTTAAATTTGATTGATTTATTAATTAATAATTAATCAGACTTTTTTAAGTTTAAATTTTTTTAAAAAGTTCCAGAAGAAACAGATTTCTTGACTCTTGTCGCGAAAAAAACAACACCAACAAAAAAACCACGATAACATGTTTTTTTTTCTTTCCTATTTTTTTGTCTCACGAACTTTTACGGGTGGGACTTGATGTCAGGTTTTTTATCGAAGAAAAAAAGATAAAATTTGAAAATTAAATTGCAAATTAAAAAAACAACGCATGACACAAATCGAGCACTTGCAGCATAAAAGTAGAGAAACAGGGAACATTATTAATTAAAAATAAAATTCATGACGTTTTGTCAGTTTTTTTTAAGTAACTTTACGGAATTTTTCTGCATGCTTTAATTAACTAATTACTAATTTAAATGTTTATTTTAAATTTGTGGATTTGCTTAAATTTTAAATGAACAATCGCAAATTTATATATATTGTTTTTTCAGGAAAAATTACAATAACCAGCAAATATCATCTTAAATTTAGAATATAATATAGAATTAAAAAAATAAAAAAATTCCACCGTATTGTATTTTTATGCAACCCCATCGAAGGTCGCGACCCAACTTTGGGAAATCCCAGGTTGAGGAAATTAAAAAAAAATCTGTTAGCAATTTCTAATTTTAATTAATTAGACAACATTGTAGAAAATGAGATAAAAATAGATTGTTAGTTAACTCAAATATAAAAATAATGAATAAATACCTCGAGGTAGCATATCCAAAAAGCGATTCATCTTGACTACACGAACCTCTCAGGATCGCAACAGACATCAAAATGATGAAATGTTTGTTGATAAGATGGCGAACATCCAAGGGAGATAACTTTCTCTTGGTACACGGGATTGTTTTCGATACCAAGGAAGATTGGCGTAATTCAGTCTTTTAAAACCGAATTCTTTCACTTCATATGACTTTAAAGATGTTTTTCAAATATCTGCTGATTTAAATGGTCGCTTGTTGTGGAGCAGTCTTTAGCAAATTTTAGTTTCGCATGTTAAAGGGTTTGACCTTGAATGCCTCGTGATGATGGTTTTTTGGGTTTTTTATTGTGCTAAGAGAAATAAGAAAGATATCAATCAGAAAAAAAAGGCAGATAAGCAAACAAAAAACGAACCAGGACATTCTTCCACACACATTAAAAAGCGCCTGTCCGACGATGAAAATAGTTGCATTCAAGGTCGATATTTGAAACGATATAAAAGATTTCGAATACTGGTTGACGCAATACAATCTTCTACCCCCCCGCCTCGTATGGATATTTCTTGTTGGTGTCAGTATTCGAAAAGTTGTATAAGACTTTCGAATACTGATTTGCAAGGTGAAGGTGCACACGCGCGCGCGCGCACACACACACACAAGAAACAACACTCGCGCCTTCGATTCTGAAAATTACAAAATCAGTTTCATTGAAACCTTTTTCTCTGCAGACGCAGTATAGAAACATGATAAAGAGAGAAAATAGCAATCCAATCCAATCCAATCCAATCTCTTTCTTTTAATGTTGAAAAGTCCGAACCCCTGAAACACTTAAAAGAAATATAAACAGGGGTAGACAGTGAATAATTCGGTAGAGGCACTCGTTTTCAACAGAATTTCATTTTCAGCTACCAGCAACTCCAAAGAAACTGTCTTCAATCGTCTATCCCACTTCCACCGATCAGTGAACGATATCCTCTCTCTCACACTGTTAATGTAAATCTCTTCTCTCTCTTTACGCACATACATACAAAACTTTATTTGAACTCAAGCATTTGAAAGGAATATTCATTTTTCATAAAACTCTGTCAACCGACATTAAATTGCACAAATTTAATTTCCCTTTTGTATCTTAGCTATTTTATTCGAACCGTAAATATTAAATTGACATTAACACTATTCTGCTTATCTATGTATTAGTTGTACAGCACGTACTCGATTACCCAGACACCTCGATTACCCATCACTTACTCGATTGCTCAGCACTTACTCGATTACTCAGGCACCTCGATTACTCAGCACTTATTCAATTATTCAGACACCTCGATCACTCAGCACTCACTCGATTACTCAGGCACCTCGATTACTCAGCGCTTATTCAATTACTCAGGCACATCGATTACTCAGCGCTTATTCAATTACTCAGGCACCTCGATTACTCAGCGCTTATTCAATTACTCAGGCACATCGATTACTCAGCACTTATTCAATTACCCAGACACCTTAGGTTAGGAGTTGAAAAATATGTTCGGATAATTAAAAAATTCGGATAATTGAAATACCAAAATTATCGAAAAATAACGAAAAAAGTCGTTTTCTTAAAGAAATTTAAGAATGATATCAAATACCATTTTCAAATGATTTGTTCAAGGTTTTGTCAAATTTTTATTTTTGATGAAAAAAATGCGTCAATTTTTTTGTCAGCTCCCGACTAGCCTCACGTTTTTCTGACGCTAACATCGGAAGCTGGTTTAAAGTAGATGGATTCGTAAGGGTAGCTTCCGGTTGAGAGCGAAACCAACAGAAACATTTGTGAAATGCAATCATTATTTCGGTGTTTGAAATTAGACACCGGGGGGCTGTTTAACTATCATCATCATCATCATCATTTACAGTGATTTTCTAAGCGCGGCTTAGAAGTGGCACAAGGCCGAAAAGTATGTGAGGATCGAACTCACTGCTCAGTCGTAACTGTTTTAGCGAGACAAGCTTGTTAACCATTACACCACGTCGAGGTGCCCTCCTCTTTACCATTTATATATTCAACGGCGCAGTTATAATTTCAACTTTGCCACATGGCCGGCAGATAAAAAGACGTTCTATTTCTCATTCAAGTCCCCATTGAAGTAGGTTCAAGTGTGTCGCGCGTATCTGAGAGTGACCGAAGCTAGGATAATTCAATTTGTATGTTGTGAACAACCAAGAAATTAACATGAACTGAAATAAGCGGGGTTTTTTTTTTTTAGTGGGGTGGGGCATCAAATGTTGTTTTTTTTAGTGGGGTGGGGCATCAAATGTTGTTTTTTTTAGTGGGGTGGGGCATCAAATGTTTTTTTTTTTTTAGTGGGGTGGGGCATCAAATGTTGTTTTTTTTAGTGGGGTGGGGCATCAAATGTTGTTGTTTTTTTTAGTGGGGTGGGGCATCAAATGTTGTATTTTTTTAGTGGGGTGGGGCATCAAATGTTCTTTTTTTTAGTGGGGTGGGGCATCAAATGTTCTTTTTTTTTAGTGGGGTGGGGCATCAAATGTTCTTTTTTTTTAGTGGGGTGGGGCATCAAATGTTCTTTTTTTTAGTGTTCTAATTGCTAGTAAGAACGAAGGGGAAAAGAACGCCTTCAAATGTTTTTTTTTAAACATTGTTCCATTCAGGATTAAGAACAAATGAGGACAAGTGTTGTACAAATGGCGTCATGGCTCGTAGCTCGTAAGTAGAAAAAGGAAAACCGAATTTGAGTTTGTATCAAGTTCATGGCTTTCTGTTTTCATGCAAAATAATTCTTCTCGCCCCATCGCAGCATGAAATAGTAGTGCAAACTGGCCTCTCCAGCCTTTGTTGTCAATCAGTCTATGAGATTGCTATCTCTGGATTCAAGACCAGTTGAGTGCAACCCTATACGATAAAGGACCTAATTGTTATATAAAACAAGGTAGTCACGCCCAGTGTGTTAAGGTCGCTCCATACTCCTCGGTGGCGCCTACGGGAGTCAATGAGTGAGTGAGCATCTTTGGAACATCAAAATTTCAATGTTTAGGGCACGAAATATGCCAAACCGGGATTAGTCCCTAAAGTCTAAGCGGCAAAAGAATTCACCGCAAGCAATAGCCTTAGGGCAACTTTCAAGTTTTCTCGGATTTATTAACTCTTATCGCCAAATTAATTCTTTTTACCATTTACCGGAATTTCTTAAAACAAAACAAAAAACATATCACTTTGAATAAAGACACAGTGGAAGGATTTAAACAAGCTAAACACGTTTTAGCAAATTTCACCAAGTCAAATTACATTTCCTACGACCCAAACGCGAGGCTGATTTTGGCAACAGATGAATTGGATCATACAATTGGCGCAGTTATTCACCAAGAAATAGTAAAATACATTAGACATATCCCCCCTCTCCCCCTCCCCCTCTCTCCCCCCTCACTCTGCAGAACTGTTTGCCACATAGACAAAATATAATACCTTCTCCCTATAAATCTTGGTAATTTATTTTGCAATAAATCATTTACTACAGGGAAGAAATTTCGGCAAAGTTTGATAAGCATACCCCAAGGAAAAAACAGCGTGGTATCAAAAGGACGATTTTTTTTTTAACATTACTATTACAGTATTACTGTATACGACTTCTGTAATTTTTATTGTTTTAATAAGTTTTTTTTAGAATTTTAATAAACCCAAAACATGAAACTGTATTACAAATTTACTTTTTCCTCAAAATTTGACAACAAAAATGTTAAACACTATTTATTTTACAAGAATAATTTTATATTTACGATATAAAACATAAATGTATAATTGTTTATAAAAATAAGTTTATATTTACAAGATTATAAAAATATCTGACCTACAATTTAATATTTATTATTTACCATATTTTAAAGAAATAAGTATAACTCAAATTTTTATTTATAGATATATAAAAATGTCTGTGAACAATTTTAAATAATAAATGTCAGCTATGTTATTGTTCCTGATCTGGCAGCTCGGCTTTAGTCACTTTTCCCACCGTTGTAAGGTTGCCTTCCTGTGTCTTTTCTACAAATACTTTCATGGTAATTGTTCGGACGAGCTCTTCGCTATGATAAAATAGACCCAATATTGTAAATACTCATTGGGGCTATATTTTTAAGTTGTTGTTTTATCCCCCTCCCCGCACAGTCAATGACTTGTACATATGGGGTTTAGTTAAGACTTTCATAGAGACAATGAGGTATTATGGTGGGTGTAGTAAGAAAGATAAATAAGAATGCGTTGTTTTGGTGTAAGAGGATATTGTAGTATGTTTGGGTCAATGTTTGTGGCTAACTAAGTTTAACGTTTAGACTGAAAAAGACCGTCCTTTTCCCCCATTTCCCATTTTGGCCTTGTGCCATATTTTGTAAATAAATATCGCTATGATACCGAGACTTAATTTAAGTGTAGTATTAGACTGGCGTCAAGATCTCATCAATTTACAGTTGAGCTGGCGAGAGATGTAACCGTCAATTTTATGCTGTTTCTTTTCTTGTACTTCTCGCTTGTGGAACTCCCTCCCGGCTTCTTGCCTTCCAACCAACTTTGATCTTCAAAAATTTAAATACAATGTCAATCGTTATCTACAGTTTTCCTGGTTACTCTTCTAGTGTCCTCGTTCTTTAATAATATTTCTGTTTTTTAATTCTTTCACATCCAGTAAGCCCTTTTCTATTAGTGGCTTTACTGCCTTGCATGAGATGAATTTGATTTTAAAAATCCTTTACAGTCGCTCTCATCAAAAAAAAATTATATAATAGCTTGATAACTGGATTTATACATTTTTCTCGAAAACTGACAACAAAAACGTTAAACACTATTTACAAGAACAATTTCATATTTACAAGATTATAAAAATATCTACAATGCAATATTTATTATTTAGCATATAATAAAGAAATAATTACGAAGGCAAATTATGAATAAATATTGTTTAAAAATTCTTGTTGCCAGTTCTCGAGAAAGAAAAGTCTCATTCCAATACTGTATGTTTGGGTTTCATTACAAATCTAATAATAGTTTTGAAAACAATAAATATCTTGAGGAAGTATATAGTAATCAGGTTGTCAAGAGAAGAATCGTCCTTTGGTCACACCATTTTATTTTTTTTTTAAATTTTGTTTTCAGACTAGTTTGTTAAATTTTGCTAAAATTTCATTGTGTATACAGACCACATCATACAGCACTACACCCACACATTGAGAAATACATATTTTTCATTTATCCTGCAAAGAGAACATGATAGAAGATACTTTATCACGTTCAGTAACTTCACCAAACCTGACAAAAACGCACAGGGACAGTAATCAGATGGAATTCTCCTAAAAGCCAAATATAAAACATCGGCACTGTCACAATTTGGTGTGATACACCTCAGAAAAAAAATCACGCCTTTAAAATAGAGCAGGTTGATTTTCATTTTTTAGAAAATCATCTTTGCACTCAGGGCAAAAGTTGGCACTTGATGTGATAAGTACTGACACCAAAAATTAGATTCATAGCTTTTAACAGTTTTTGAGCATTTAGGTTTAATGATCGTCTGAAAAATGTACAGAAATACCTAATTCCTGCTCGTTTTTTGCTTATAAACTGACTGACAAAATTTGACTATTTCAAGAATAAATCCAAATAAAGTTGATATATTTGTATTAGATATATTGAATGGAAAATATATTCAAACCAGAATTCGAATTACGAATCATCACAAGCAAAATATGAATTTTCTCACTGTGTTCGATAAGTAAAAACTGTAAATCATTACAAAAAAGACTAATCAATGAATAAGATCTTACACGATTTGTTAAGCTTGTAGAATCAGATTCCTACATTTATTGTTTTAAATCTCAAATGTGCAAGATAAACGCATAGAGGCTCCCAACCAAGTATAACAACTGATGCCTTCTGGTTGGTTGAAAAATATCAATTAGGTGTCGTCAACTACGTCCGAAGGTACCGACCCAAATTTTGACCTCTAGTTGACGCCACAAAATGTAAACATATTCACGATCCCCCCACGTGGCCAAGAGAACTAATAAAAACGAAACTTCGACGCGACTTGGTCAGTGGGCTCTTAAAATATTCAACTCATTCACTTGACTTCATTGGAAATCAACACAGCAACAAAGGAGACGAACCAAATTCTTCAACGCGACAACGAGCCTTTGTGGAACAGTACACAGTGTTTACACTTTCATTTGACGCGCGCGCGAGTTTTCAGCCCCTTCCTTTCACTTTCGGCTAGTAATAGCAGTAAACCGTTGTTCTTGGCCGAAAGTGAGGAAGATAGCTCGCTGCTACTGCTGTTCATTTTTCGCGCGCTTTTTGCTCTGACGTCACGGACAAACTCTTTCTTTGAATTTAGTCGCCGCCAGGACTGGGATCAGATAAGACGACTCATTTCATCTCTCGTCGGTCAACCATATATTCAGACAGGGATGCCTTACCAGCAAATATTGCTTTGTCCCTCCTTACCAGCGAATATTGCTTTGTCCCTCATAGCTTGACGCATGCAACCTTAGCACCTAAGACACTGTCATTTCATTATCTTTTTGATGACTTATTTCTCGTCCTGCTGCGAACATTCTGACGAACATCGTCACCTTTTCGATGATTTATTTCTCGTCTTGATACGAACATCCTGTTCGAAACGGCGAACGTCCTAGACCAGAGATCTGTGAAACTTCCAACCTGAAGAACAAGAATTTTCATATGCTTCAAACTCTGTCCTTTCAGAACCAGTTACCTTAAAAAAAATTACATTACACTCACAATTATAAAATCTCGCAGTGAGTATTTTTCTTTGCTGTGTATGTTTATTATTCATTATAAACTGACTTTCTGAACTTTATTCCTGAGTAACTTTTCCCGCATTAGCCATCTTGAATTTAAATTTTGGCGCGGAACAGGATCTACCTTTTCGTGAATACTTGTCACTGACTTTGTAGCAACTACAACATTTCCAGTAACTTTACTGATGGTCTTCACTGAAGACAATTTACTTGTTAAACACTAATAAAATTCTATATTTGTTCTCTTGACCAGGCTTATCTTCGTCATTCCTCCTGTCTATTTATTTTTACTTTGTTTGTGGATTCGGTAGTAGGGTGTAGTGTCTGGCACAAGGTCATCTTTTCGTAAACCAGCGCTGCAACGCTATCGGGTCCGCAACACCTTGTCACCAATTCCAGGCTTAACGTTAATTACTTAAATTAACATAAACCCAGCTTGCGAAAGAATGCTCACTCCAACAAAATATTTTATTCCACAACAAACATCTCCGGCAAAAGAGCGACAACTCTGTAGAAATCACAGTGAGTCAAGAACAATACATTTTTTAAAATTTTATACAAAAAACAACTGTTTAATTTTCCTACAACGACAAATATACTTAAGCGCACCTTCTCATTTTCATACATTTTCATTCGGCAACTTAAGTTCTTTCAATTTAACACACAATCAAGAACTCTAAAGTGTTTTAACAACTTTAGCATCCATTTTTTATTTGTTGTGTTTTATAAAAAATATTTCTTGTTGAACAAATTCTTCTACTTGATTATTTCTCTTGATGTTGCCATTGTGATATTTGATAGAGTAAAATAGTAGAGGGTCAGTTTTATTTGTATTTATAACCAATACAGATTGGCTAATCAACTATGTCGGAGTTAGCTCCTCCTCATTTCCTTAATCCTTCAACAGTGGTCTCTATCCCCTGACTATAAATACTGGCTGACCATTCGCCTCGATCTCTTCTTCGACTCAGGCCTTAGGCCGCAACCTCGCGCGGAGGCGAGGTAAAACTTTCTCTTTTCCACTTACACCAATATGTGACCTCTCACCTGGGAACACGCTAAGGACAATACACGTATGTACAGACACTCAACACAACACACACACATAACTTCTCCATACAAACACTATGTAACTTTTCATGTCTTCGTGTATTAATATGTTTGTTTACCCATTAAATATGTTTGTTTACCCATTAAATATGTTTGTTTACCCATTAAATATGTTTGTTTACCCATTAAATATGTTTGTTTACCCATGTATATCGGTCTTGTTTGTTCTCTTTGTCTTCTTTGGACTTCATTAAACTCCGACATTCCTATGTAGCTGGACCGACTAGCAGGAAATCTTAACCCAGAGATATCTCTTCACATTATCACCCCCACGGTTCGCTACAACTATAAGCTATAATTAATAAAGAAGTGTATATAACAATATAATACTGCTGAACACAAGTCATAAGACAAAATGTTTTAAATTTTCATCGTTTATTGAAAATCGCACTAAAGCTACTGCACAGTATAATATATTAAATCATAATATAGCTAAATTGTTTTAGTATAATTTTCCTTTGGAGTAAATGAAGGTCTTATTTGATGGCACAATGATTTAGTAATAATGTTAATGTGTCTTCCTTCTTGTCCATATATAATTTGTGAAGTTTCAGTCGTTAATTTAGCTGTTCTTTCCACACCTTGCGAATGTACAGGTAAATTTGGTAACTCCAGTATTGTTCCTCTTGCAGATCATTGTTTAAAAAACCTTCTTCGAGCGCAGATTCGCAAACTCCATTTTATAAGAGGTTAATCAAATTTCACCAGAGTTGAATGTAATTTTTAAAAATCTCTTCTCTGTTGCCTCGCTATTCTGAAACACAAAAAATATTTTTGTGCTGTAATATTTTTAATGCAACATTTTGTATTTCAGTCGACTGTTATTTGATTCTCTGTGTGTCATGTTGAAGACATGGTTGTTGGTTATGTAATTTATTATAACTTATAAAATAGTTTAATTTCAAACCAACTAATTGCATATATTTCAATTATAAATTTTATAAGGCTATACAATGTATTATAGAGTTATAGTGGATAGGCTTCTCTGGCCCATAAACACATTAACCTGAAGGCTGAAGTTAGCCATCTTGCTTGATTTAGAGACCCAATTTTCCAGGCAGCAAATCTAGGATTCACTTTCCCTTGTGAAATTCCTGCTGCATATTCTAAGAGCAGTCTTTGGTCCGCATTTAAATTTTCCATTACTTCTGCAATAAGATAGAAGTTATCTCGAAAGCTATTGATAGTGTTAAATTATACTTGTGTTAAATCCTGGTAATCATTTCCACAAAGTTTCCCTAGACGACCAGTAAAAGTAGTATGACTTCTTGTAGATCCATTAATGTATTTACAAAAACAGCTCTAAATGAAAGTTCACTTTGAGGAAGGGAACAGCCAGTGGTGTGCAACTTTCTTTTATATTTTTCTCTCCAGAGCTGTAACAAGCCCTACCTCATAACGAGTGCTTCTGTTGGTATTATCATCAAGAACTGCTTTAATAGAATTGATGCTGTTGAATTCTTCTAAAACAGCAGCAGCACCTTCTGCTAGAATAACACCGGTTGCATCAATGTTAGGGATATCTTTGTGGGTGAGATATTTAATTTCCGGGTTCATTTCTGGTAAAAGTCGTGGCGCTATGGTCCTTTCGTTTTTCTTAATTTTTTTTCTCCTGCTTTCCTTTGTAATCTCTTTGTATTGCAAAGTGTCCTTATCAACTTTGCAATTAACACAAATGCAGATTTTCGTAGTTCTGATAGGTGCTTACTTCTACTCTACCTTTCTCCCTGCCTATTTTTGACTTATCAGTGATAATGTCCTCGGAAGAAGAAAGCCCATATATTGTAGGTCTAATAAAAAGGCATTAGCAAGCCATGCCCCAAAGTTGGAAGATACATCACCCTTAATAAGCTCGATGTCATATGTAGAGACTGTAAGTTCCCTTAAACTGTTTCCTTGGCTCAAAACTGTTGTTCGTTGTTTCTTTACAGGAAGACATTGGCGGGAAAATATCCGGTGTTTAAGCAACGCACGTAGAATACTATTGTTGCTATCTTTCAATCTACCTGTCTATTCTCTCTGTTTCAGTTGCACGTTTTTGGATATTTTTGACAGCATCTTTGTCAATAGTTGGAAATTGCTTTTTGGCCCTATTTTCTTTCTCTGACATTTCAAATATTCCCTTTCTTTAATGGAAACCTGAAATGTCAGATCTGGCAGACATGATGAATAGGAAGGAAACTATCGGAATATTATTTACCAGAGAAGCGAAGATTATCAGAAGTAAATTGATATTTTTCAATTAATTTAAATTTTGAAAATCAGGACATGAACGAGTTCATATTAAACAAAGAAAAAGAAAAACAATCATAAAATTAACATTAACTTCTTGTGAGAAGCACAAGTGCAAACATTACCCTATTTTAATAACATTTGAAATAAGAAAAATGGAATGAAACAGTATTACGTACGTAAATGGCAATATAGTTTTGTAAGATTAGCGCTTGGAAGAAAGATGTATTCTCTCTTTCGTATTTCCCCCGTTATGGGCATTAGTATACCCGTGAAATAACACCGATATTTCACGGACGGAGCAGCATGGCTGAAAGGAAAAAATGACAAACATACTTCGTTCTCAGATACATAAACAAAAATAATACATATATATACACGTGTCCCATGCGGAGAATAATATATCACATATATCTACACAGCAAAAGAGAGTGTAAGGAGAAACAAAAGAAAGGGTATTACATATATTATGGAGATACACCTGTATCTGGAGAAGCCATTTTTAGGACTACAGATTCAAACGGGCCGGATTCATCTATGTCGCCGGCGAGGACATATTCCACGAACGGGAAGCAGCGGGTTTTGGGTTTTCCCAAATTGAGGAATGCGAGCTGGAGTTTTATTCTATATCTAGAAAAGATATATATTCCCAAAGGGAAACGGCACCATTTAGCCTCAGCAACGGAGGTTGAAATAAAGTAACCTCACGTGGTGACTGCTGTAAACGGACTGAACTTTGACTGTCAATTTTCACAGATGCAGATGTGGAGCCTCCATCGATGAGTTTGGTTTGCATCCTCTCTCCTGTCGTCGTAGTGCCGGCCGCTTTCCACGGCATGCAGCAATTAACGACATCATCAAAAGAGGTTTGGATGCAGCTGGGTTCCCTTCCCAAATCGAACCCGTAGGCCTCGACCGTGGTGATGGAAAGCGGACAGATGGCATTACCATCATCCCTTTTAAAATGGGTAAGTCGTTGTTTTGGGATGCGACCTGTGCGGATACATTTTCGACCGGTAATTTGATCAGGTCCGCGGTTGAGCCGGGGTTCGTCGCCCGAGACGCAGAGATAAAAAAAATAGCTAAATATTCTTCTCTTGCTGATAGATTTTTTTTTACTCCTGTGGCAGTGGAGACTTCAGGGGTTATTGGCCCTCGTTCGATGGTGTTCCTTCGGAGGATTGGCGCGATTGCGTCTCGATTAAGGAACGAGCCTCGCGAAACGGAGTGGCTCTTGCAGCGTGTCTCACTGGCGACGGTTCGAGGTAATGCTTTCTCCATCATAGCGGCTGGCAGAGGATAGAAAAAATTGTTTATAGTTACATTGTTCTGGAATTGTCATCATTGGTCGACTGAACTTGCTTTGTTTCAATGACTTTTGTTTTGTTATTATTAGTTACTTAGTTCAATAAATATATTTTAGATGTTGTTTAAAAAAAAAAAAAAATTTTCTTCACTGTATGGAGTGACGTCACGAAGCGGCTGTCATGTAACCGACGTCATTTCAAAGGGAGATAAGCGCATTTTTTTCTACGGAAATAAACAAACACAACGTTTTAAATAAACGCCAGTCACTTCGAAAATACAAAATGACGCTAATTAAACAAAATATTTACTTTTTCAAGAAAGACAAAGTGGGATGACAAAGAGTAAAACAGCTACAAAGGATCGGAAATTGTGGAGAGCCATGTTTTGCAGGGTTGAGGCACATAAGAGAAGTATAATAGACAAGAGGACGACTGTTTAAACAAATAAAAAAATATTCAGATACGCATTGCATCATTTTATCTTTCTACTTATTACATCAGCCTGAACTCAAACAGAATTTTCAGTTGCATTTTAGTAGGCATTCAACGACCTAACAGCTTTTGCAGTATGAACGGTAACCAGGGCCGGTGCAAGGGTCTACACCCCTCCGTCTCGAATCTCTGATACGGTTCCCACTCTACTACGTCTCAATTTTCATATGCTAGTATTAATAAAATACAAATTTCATTGTAAACTAATTATCTACAATAATGGATCATATGCAATATAGGTGAACAATTCAACTAGAAAATTTCGCATCATGGGGAGAGACAAATTATTTCCTAGGCAGAGGGAGCCCCCACCCAGTGATTAGTTTGTAAAGAGCCTTTAAATGTATTTTTTTTTTACATTAGAAATATTAACTTAGGTAAATATTATGGTGTAAAACCATAGAAAGATAACACGGACTCGAATATAGGTTAAATAGTATATTCTCGGAAACCTAGTACAAAGGTAAATGTGGACTGAAGAGTACTTTCTCTCACTGGTGTCCCGACTCACTCACCCTGTGGCTACTGCTCGGTGACCCTCACTTGGTGACTGACTTACTCTGAGTTGGTAGCCATATTATATAGGTGTGGAAGAGTCCATTTGTAGGTAGGTCCCCGCAATAGTAAATTAATTCAACGACCTAACAGCTTTTTTCTATTAACCGAAAGAAAAATACCAACCAGAGTAGTATGACTAATTTGTAACATTTTAGTCTCTAGTACGCGACAGTGTCGGTGACACACGCACGCACGCACACACACACACACACGAATGTCTGCTTTGGTATTTTTAGTAGATTAGAAAGTGTAGCTATTTTAGGGTGATATTCGATCTAATCTCACAATTTATTCTTTTACTCATTGTTTATAAATAGGATGTACAATCCAGACAATTATAAATTTGACAAAGTAGAAAACTATTTTACTGACTTGATAACTCGTTTCGACATCTTTAGATGGTCTTCCTCAGATCAGAACGAAAGAAATTTGTGTGTGTGTATGTGTTTACGTGTGCGTGCTTTAATATTAAATCGTTAATACTTTCCCCTGCTAAGATAGGGTCCCTCGATTCATCTCTTATAGCACACAGTTCTATTCACAGGTTTCTGTTTCTGTTTTCTTTTTCTTTCGGTCTTTTTCAGGTGGCAACAAAAATATTGCTTTCGCTTCTGGGTCCCTAGCATTCTGCCTTCGGGACGAAATTTTCGTGTCACTTCGTCTTCTGTCTTTTGGTTGAAAAAGTCTTCTTTCAAAGTCTGATCCATTTCTCCTTTGAAATCTGATTACCATCTGAAACGTAACGTCTGACCCTTCGCTTTATATAAGAAATGAAGAGGCTCCAAATCTTAACATCAAATTTACGTAGGCGTAGGCCCACGCTTTTGATTGGATAATAAATACAAATAGTGTATATTAAAAAAAAATGAATTTGAAACAGTTCACCTTGACTGAAGTATTTTTGGCGGTTCTTTTACAGCCAAATCTAAAAATAGTAAATTTCAAAGATAAATGTAACATTTTTTCATAAACCAGTTGGCTTTCTTTCTAGAACACTTCTCAGTTAACTAACCACTACACACGTTAAACGTTGATGATAGACTAGCCACAAATGTACACGAATGACAAATGTAAGTTGGTCTACATGGCAACACATCGTCATCTAACGTAAACTTATTATAAACTTAATAGCTCAAAAATGAAGGATTGGCGGACATATGTTTATATGGACTTTTGTCCTTGTTTTGATACACTGTATATATATATATATATATATATATATATATATATATATATGTATATATATATATATATATATATATTCGTTGCGTATATTGGCTATTGTTCAAGATGTGGAAGAGACAAAGGAGGTATAGTCTGGGTAGACAACATTTTCGTTGAAATGAAATGGCTGGATCATTAACACACACACACACACACACACACACACACACACACACACACACACACACACACACCTTACAGCCATATCACGCTGAAACATGGTTCTCGTACAATCAACAAAGTTAAACAATATCGACCTGGTGAGTTTTAGATGGGTAACCGGTTGTTAATACCAGGTGCTATAAGCTTGGATGTGTGGGTGGTGTAATGAATGACGGATCGGAATTGAAAATCGGAGAGCCGACTTCCAATTCCAGCTGTGATTTTTTTATATTCACTTATGGACAAATACACTCGGGAAAGATATGAATTCACCTCTTCTACTCTCCCCAGCTATGGGTTAATTAGTAGGAAGCGTATCAGTAAATCACTTTCTCCCAAGAATTCTCACAATCTAAAAATATTTTCTGGCTTTAAAATAACCTACACAAAGGTTGGTAAACCATAAAAAACAAATCAATCAATCAAAATCTATTGAATCACTTTATTGCCAGTGTAATGGCCATCAGCAAAAAGGATGATCCCGAAATGCGATTTGCAGGTCGGGGACACTAGAATCAAGCAGACGCGGAAGTTTAAATATCGGGGAAGCGTTTTGACAGAGGACGGTAAGTGCGACATTGAGATCCGTAGACGCGTTGGAATGGCTAAAGACGCATTCCAAAAGCTGGGCAGAGTCTTGCGAAACTGGAGGATTTCTTTGGCAACAAAGGAAAGAATACTGGGCTGTTAGGTGACATCTGTCCTTCTTTACGGCAGCGAATGTTGGACGATTTCCTCAAGAATGAAGAAGAGACTCGAGGCGACGGAGAGTGAGAAGAAAGGACTAAGCATAAACTACAAGAAGACAGAATGCATGGTCATCAGTAAAAGGATGGGCCCGAGATGCAATTTGCAGGGCGGGAACACTAGAATCAAGCAGATGCGGAAGTTTAAATATCTGGGATGTGTTTTGACGGAGGACGGTAAGTGCGACGCTGAAATCCGTAGACGTATTGGGATGGCCAAGGGCGCATTCCCAAAGCTGGACAGAATATTGCGAGACAGGAGGATTTCTTTGATAACAAAGAAAAGAATACTGAGCTGTTTCGTGACATCTGTCCTTCTTTACGGCAGCGAATGTTGGACTAATTCCTCAAAGATGAAGAAGAGACTCCAGGCGATGGAGATGTAGTTCTACAGAAGGATGCTAAGGATATCATGGACCGAGCGTGTGAACAACGATGAGGTCTTACAGAGGATGCAAACAAGGAGGAGGCTTATACTTAACACCAGAAAAAGGCAGCTAAAGTTTCTGGGACACATAATGAGGAAGGAGTGCCTGGAGAATCTGATACTCACGGGTCGAATAGAGGGAAAGCGAGACAATGGAAAACAACGCGTGACATACCTGACGGGCTTCAGCAAGTGGATGATAGACGTGAGAGGAAGCGAAATGAACTTGTTGAGAGCTGCAAGGGATAGAGGGGGGGTGGAGTGACATGATCGCCTACGTCCTGAAAGGACATGACATATAAAAAGAAAGAAGAAGGCGAAAGACAAATAGATTTTCTGTGGGATATTTTGTCAGTAGCATGAGCCATGCTGATGGAAGAGAGAGAGAAGCTTAACCTGATGGTTAACAAGCATGTATCGCAGATCATGTAATGTAGCAAATTCAATCTCCCCCAGGTGCTCTTTAAATGTTCGCCTTGTGTAAGACTAATCTAAGGTGAAAAAAATAATTGATTAAATAAGTTGCTAACGTATGTTTATTTAAACTTGACGTATTGTTTGTGTCAATGAATACTTCAGCGAACTGCTTTCTAAAATCTAAAATAGCTTTCTCAAATAACCAGATTAGTGTGTAAAGTGGAACCAACGATTCGGGTTCAAATTCTGATCAAATCTCGGTTGTATTCCTTATCCACTTGGTAACGATACAAAGCCATCGCTTTTTCTCCCGACTATGGGTTAAATAGCAAAGCTGACAGAGCTCTTGAACTTTGGGAGGCAGCCAGTTTAGGAATTCAAAACCTCGGAGAAGGCAACAGAAAACCATTCCACGATATTTTCCAAGAAGCCATGACACTACAAATTAAAAATAGGAAAACCATGAAAAGTATGTTGATATCCTTTATGGGGAAGAAGGACAAAATAACTCTGTGGACGGCATTATAGTGTTTAGTTAGTGGTTTAAACTCTTTGTGGCATATTAGTTAGTTTGAAACATTGCTATAAGTTGCCTTTGATCATATCTTCGCGAATATGGCGGCGCACGTAACCGGAAAACAGTTCTCGTGTATAATATGCATTCCCAACTTTTCAATCATTTCACCCCAAGCAAGTCAATAAAGCCACCAGGACGCAAGGGGTTACCGAGTGCTAGAGAATATGAAAAAAAAAATATTATTAAGGACTGAGGACAATAAAAGAACAACAATCATTCATAAAGTCTAGGTACCATAGAGGAAAGTGATATTTATTTTGTTTTATACAAAAATGTGGCACAAGGTCAAAATGGGTGGGGATGGTTGGTCTTCATCTGTCTTGTCTTAAACCTAGCTAACCACAATCACCGACCCAAACAAACGACAATATTTCGTACACCAAAACAACACATTCTTACTTACGATTCTTACTACAGCCACCATAATACCTTATAGTCCTAACTAGCCGTATATGTCCAATTTGTCTGTGGGGAGTAGTGAAAGTTCATCAGAACAATTACTATAACAGTATTTATAGAAAATACACAGGAAAGCTACATTACCACGGTGGAAAATTGTCTGAAACCGAGATACTAGGTCAGGATCAGTAACATTGCAGATTGTTCTTTAGGCCTTATAAATAATCTTTAAATATATAGCAGGAGTATCAGACCAGACTGCTGGTACTCCTGCAATATATATATATATATATATATATATATATATATATATATATATATATTGATAATATTAGTGGTTAACACACACACACACACACACACACACACACACACACATATATATATATATATATATATATATATATATATATATATATATATATATAATATATATATACATACATACATACACATACATATATATATATATATATATATATATTCCCAAGAGGATAGAATCCAGGTTGAACTCGATGTCCAGGACAGAGTAAGAATATAATAAAAAGGCTTAAACACTAATATTCCATGGAATATTAGTGTTTAAGCCTTTTTATTACACACACACACACACACACACACACACACACACACACACACACACACACACAAATATATATATAGTACTGGTAATCGATCCCTTAGTATATAATCTGGGTGGATCCTAGTAATAATAATTATTCAAACTGATCCACAGAGAGCTCAATGTATTTATTATAAGAGAGCATATGTATTTTTTACAGCAGAAAAACAAAAATTGCCTCAACATCGGAATAGATTATTTCAAACCGTCATTTAACGGGTAGATGCAAGCTATGTTTAGAAGAAAAAAATCAGTATAATAAAATATAAAGATCAATGCAAACTATTAAATCAACGGAGAGAACTAATTACGAAATATAGACATAGAAATAAATTCCAAATTACATAAGAATACAGGTGCATATATGTGGTGGGGTGTATGCGTACGTACAGTTGCATATATGTATGATCAGGTAAATGCACACATATACGTATGCATTGGACAGCATGAGTTATTCCATTGGGGGCTCTGGTATCATCCACAATCTATAAGACTATAACGCAACTAATTTACTTTAACCCTAACGTACTCAAGTTCAAATCCCGCATCGATTTACAGTACAAAAACTATTTTTCTTTTTTTTAAGCTTATCATCCCTAAAAGCAAGGCTGGATGCCACTAGCACGCAAGGGGTTACAGAAGGTTTGGAGGAAGAGCAGATAGGAGTGGTAAAGGAGGGGATGTGGAGAAAGATAGTGGATCGATCAAGGCAAGGGGGTTACAGAAAATTTGGAGCGAGAGCAGATAGGAATGAAAGGTGAAAGGATGTGGAGAAGGGAAGTGGATAGATCAAGGCAACTGGAGATGTCGATTGACGTTACACTTAAATAGTTGGAGATTGTATTTGTCAGGGAAACAGGAATAAGGAAGGGAGTTCCACAGGCGAGATGTGCGAGACATGAAGTTATTGGAGTAGAA
>OZ038506.1:5441235-5453735 GCA_964036315.1 Acanthosepion esculentum
GAAGTGTAAGTGAAGAAACTGTTAGCATAGAACTTGCGGTTACATCTAGCCATTTCAACTGTAAAATGATGAGACCTTACCGCCAATCTAGTACTGCACTTAAATTCATAGTGGAAAGTTTGGATACAGAATTGTCCTTATTCTATACTAGTTGCCAATGACGGTTATAGAGTCACTTCTAGCTTACTATTTAACCCATAGCTGAGAGAAACAAAGAAAGAACCGAAGAAGCAACAGAATCGAACATAAGTATTGTTATTATCTAATAAAACGCTGAATTGATCTAAATTATCCTCGCAACCCTTCATCACCAGCATCTGAGCTTTTTCAATTGTGGTTGATACTGCAACTATCGGACACATATGGTTTTGAATTCAGATTTGTCTTTCTCCTATGTTGGTTGCCAAACACACTGATATAATCCAGTCTACCCTGCTATTTAGCCTATAGCTGTAGAGAGGAGAACAGATCCTGTCTTCTCTCACCTTCACTCTCTGTAACCACCGGCTTAGCAGTGGCATTTCCGACTTGCTTGTGGGATATGATTAAAAAAAAGATGGGTTCAAACCTTTCCCAAGGCCATTTGTGCAAAAGATAGAATATGATCTCGATCTGAATTAGAATCCGAAGTCGCTTTCTCCTTAACCATTACACCTCCTTATCAGAACACTGACCATACCTGTTTCTCCTTTTTTCTGTCTTTCTCATATATATATATATATATATATATATATATATATATATATATATATATATATATATATATATAAAGATATTTTTGTAGGTACAAAATTTAATGACAGATATAAAAGTGTGAAGCTTAATATTACTAGACATATTTAAAGCGAAGCAACCGGTTATATATATATATATATATATATATATATATATATATATATATATATATATATATATATACTTTCACGGTAACTACTCCGATGGGCTGCTTTCGCTGGTTCCCAGACTTCATGAATTTAAGCGTTCAACTAGGTTGGAATCTCGCTCTCACCCTTTCACTGTCGAAACTGTTAAATGTAGCCGTCTCTTCTACTCGAATAGATTCATATCTCGCACGTCTCGCCTGTGGAACTCCCTTCCTTATTTCTGTTTCCCTGATAGCTATAATCTTCAACTATTCAAATGTAATGTCAATCGACATTTCCAGTTGCCTTGATCTACCCCCTATCCTTCTCTTCATCTTTTCCTCTATCACTCCTCTTTGCTCTCGCTCCAACTCTCTGTAACCCCTTGTGTGCTAGTGGCTTCCAGCCTCGCTTGGAGTGAAATGCTTAAATATATATATATATATATGATAAAAATATAGTTTTAAGGTATCCTATTTTTATTGGTAAAACTGCTCAATGTTAGGGATAGTGCGCACGCGCGTGTGTGTGTGTGCGCATGCACGTGTAAATATAAGGATGGTCCCTGAGGTCAACACCGAGTGGTGACAGTCTGTTTCATTCTGGAACACAATCTTCAGTCCTTCATTAAAATGAATCGAACACTATGGCAGTCTTGCGTTTGTTTACATTCGTAGAAACAATACGCTAGAAGTTTCCTTCTCCTCTGCCGTGCGCTGATAGCTCATGGGCAGAAACTCCGACTGATACCAGATTGGTCGGGTTTTGATCCCGGCTTGAAATGATCGAACGTCTAGCTACACTGATGAGCTGTGATACCGCGAAACATGCCTGTATGTGTATGACATTATGCTCTCGATAATTTCGGCTGATATATATATATATATATATATATATATATATATATATATATATATATATATATATATATATATATAAATCAAGAAGAGAACCTTAAAGAATCATAGTCAAAATGAGTCTTTATGGTTTTCTTCATAATTATTATTATTATAATGCTCTGTAGATTACATTGAGCTGTCTCTGGATTAATATCTTCCTTGGAATTCTCTCTACCACTCACAAATTGGTAATATATATATATATATATATATATATATATATATATATATATATATATAAAAAAGTGAACATTGAAGTCAACACTCAGAGGTGACAGGCTGTCTCATGCTAGACGCAATCGTCAGCCTGTCGCCTCTGAGTGTTGACTTCAATGTTCACTTTTATATTTATATTTACATCGATCTCTGATATTGAGCACTTTATCCCATGAATATAGCACATCTTTAAATCATATTCTTCCTATATATATATATATATATATATATATATATATATATATATATATATATATATATATATATATATATATACAAGTATAGGACTTATCTCTACCAGTCACAAATTGGTAATATATATATATATATACATATACACACAAATATAGGATTGGTGTATACGGAATAAATTCCAATAACCAAAAAATACTATTCTTAAAAGAGTGCTCAATACAGAGTAGAGCAAATATAATTTATTCGAAAATTATAACATTATCAAGTGATGGTGTTGAATATAGATTCTATATTCAACACCAGCAGTATTGAAACAAATATTATTTTCGGACACATAATCATACATATATATATATATATATATATGTATATATATATATATATATATATATATATATATATATATATATATATATATATATATATATATACACACAAATAAACATTAAAAATGTAAGGTTTAATTAAAGTTTTTGCTCTGTAGCAGGTGCCTGATCCGGGCACATGTGCGCACGCGTATAGGCCTATTTAAAAATAATTTGCAAATTGATAAAACGTCAAAAGTCCAATCGAAGCGGTAGTGGCAACATATTAAATTTCAGTGTGTTGCGTCGGGCGTATTCTTCAAGGCAATCATGAATCCAGTTACACTGACCCTCGTGTTGCTTTCGCTTGCTGTGTTCCTGCAACTGTTGTCAGTCGCAATTCCTTATTGGATGTCCAATTCTTTGCTCCATTCTGGCTTGTGGACGATATGTGTCCAGGATAAATGTACCTCTCTAAAGAATCAACAAGGCAAGTTTCAACTTTTCTGTTACCGCCCCAATCCTTGGCCAGTTTGTTAGCGTGAGTGTTTCTTTAAAAGTTCAAATGTCATGTTAGCCTTTTCTTCGTTGTCGTACGTAGATTTTGTGTTGTCGCCTAGGGCCGCCGTACAATTGGCGGACCCTCTAAACAACGTCCAGGGCCGGCACTAATTTCCTAACCTGGGGGCCACAAACGTTCGAAGGAAAATTAGTGGGGTCAGCGCTTTTTAAAAAAAAAATTACCTAAAATCAGAGCGTTATCTAATTTAAATGAAAATTTCAGTACTTATTCATTAATTTACTTTTATAAGAAATAGTTTTTTTTTTTTTTATTATTTATATAGAAATCTGAAAAAAAAAAAGTGTTGTCCTTGTAATACCTACCAATATTTTATTTTTATGACTAAATTTTACTCGGAAAAAAAAATGCCGCAAATTTTTAGATTTCCGTAAATTTTTAGATTTCCATAAAGATTAATCGCTGACGCATCTACGCCGAAAAAAATACAAAAAACAAAAATTCCAAGACAACGCATGAAAAAACATCCCCGATAAACTAAATTTTCTTTAAAAAAATCCCCCAAATCGACGCTAAATGCATAACCAAGACTTGATGTGTTTATTGTTTTGAAGATTCGTTTGACGGAAAAATCAAGTGGCTTTTTAGGGGTAGAACGTTTCCGTAAACGTTTGACGACTGAAATAATCCACAATTTACATCTACATTGATGTATGGTTTAGCGTTTCTTACTAGCGTCTCTTTCACCTGGTTTTGTCATGCATTTGCACCAAAAGAAAAAAAAACTCACGGTTTCCTCTAATACGATTCATTGCTAAATAAATGCCTAAATTGATTTAAAAGAAAATTACAATTTAAAAACAATAAGCGCTACTGAAATTAGCATTTGTACCCCCCCCCATTCTGCACGATAGGCATGGGGGTGCCTCCCCCGTGGTTGAATGGTTAGGGGTAGTAAACAACGACCCTGTCGATTATTGTACTTGATGATTGACGATATAACTTTGTAGTAAAAAGTACAAAAAAGAAAACTGTGCTGAAACTAGCCCTTTTGGGGCCTCAACCTCGCCCGGTGGGTGGGGCGTCCTGCATTGTACGCACCACACCGGCCATGCAGATATGCACAATGTATATTATTAGTTGATGACTAACGTCACTTTAAAAAAAAAAAAAAAATGGCGTATGGCCATAAAACTGCTGAAGAAATGGCTAAGGCTACAACAGGGTCCCCAAAACGCAGAAAGGGGGTTACCTCCTTTCTTTAGTATCTGGTTGAAAGGTGCGTTCTCGCTATTTCTAAATAAATTTGATTTTCAAACCGCGAGGGCTTTAAAAAAAAATCTTTTTACGTTGTTCCCGTACAAATTTTAATTTTTTATATTTAAACATTTTTTTCACAAATTTGAAACTTGTGTTGCACATAATTTGTAACTTTTAGTTATGACCCGTCAGAATGTATTTGTCGGATTTCACGTTTTGAATAAAAAAAAAATCGCTTTGTCTCAATCAAAATAGACTTGTTAAATTTATTTACTTACCTAATTAAATTATACAATATATTTTATTATTCACTGTAATTAAGTCTCGTTTCAACCCCAGCAAACTTATTTTTTCTCTTCGAAGAAATGTCCCTCTCTTATGTTTACATAACTTATTCTCCTAACCACGGACTCCTTATCGAAGAATTATCTCAGAAAGGTGTTAAAACTAATGTGCTTGAGGCCTAACACACCTCTATTTAACTATAGGTAATACCCACTCTACCAGAGAAACCAACGGTTACTCCCTGGCATTTGATGTCTCTCCAAAAGGCAAATGATTGAAGTACTCTAGCAATTTTTGCCTCCAAGTGCCATAGTGGAGTTTGATTGGGGGACCCAGGTTGTACTTTGTGAACGCCGCTATCGTATCAATATTTACTTTTTTTTTCTACCTACGTCACAAATTAAACTAAACACAACTGCCTATTAAAGGATCAAAAATTTTTGCGAATTTCATCATTTTTTTTTTCTCATCCAAATACGTGAATTTGTTTTGTTCGTGCTCGAAGTCTCGAAAAAAAAAATTATAAGAATTCATTATTCTTTTTTTATCCATAATGTTGACTGTGTTAAATTCAACTTTTTAACAAGAAAAATCGCTAGTTGATGTTAAGAATTGCAGGAAAACGTTGATTTTATTTAAATTTGAAATGATCTATTATGACATGTCTCTGATTTGTATTTATTTTCGTTTTTTTTTCTAGTTAAATTGTTCACCTATATTGCATGTGATTCATTATTGTACATGATTAGGTTACAATAGAATTTGTATTTTATATGAATGCTATCTTATAAACATTGTAATGGGATGGGTACCGTATCATAGATTCGTGGGAGTGTATCAGTTTTTTTTTTTTTTTTTTTTTTTTCGAGACCCTTGCACCGACCCTGAGTGGTACTAACACTTCAACATCGCCTTCTGACTTATTCCGTTCTTGTAGTCATGTGCAGAACCACATACACATGCAGTTGATATAAATTTAGATTTAGGAAAAACCATGACCATTTTTATTTACTGATGTATTTTTTAATAATCAGCTGCCGAATTGTTTATCTTAGAAATAATGAGAAATTACGTGATCTAGGTTTTCTCATTTGTTAATCTATCGTGATTTATTTTTACACTATATAAAAATAAAATACTTGATAGGTTCGTTTAAAAAAAAAAATTATGCAGCACTTATTTCGATTAACAGCGTTACTTAGAACGATTACTTCGCTACTTATATAAATGTAAAACCTGTTTTAGTTGGCAATAATGTAAGAGATTTAAATAAAGACAGTTGATTATTTACGGCTAATTTAAATAATGAATTGACTATTGTTTACATTCATGTTCATCTTTCTTCTAGCTGTTTGTTTGTTCTTATTATATTTTCCCATATTAATTCAGTCACCCTCTGATGCAAGAAAAACAATTTTTAACCGAAATGTTGATGGTTCTAAAAAGGATTATAATTTAATAGTAAAAACAGATTTCTTTCCTCTTAACTGAGTTTGACGATGAAACTTTGGTGTTTTTTTTTTTTGTTTTTTTTTTTGTTTTTTTTTCCATCATGTATGCTAATTTTTTTTAGTGAATCTTTGGATGTACAAAATAAAAATGTTTCGCCACTTATGTGATGAGTTTATTTGTTGCATAAATAAAATTAGAAGTAACAAAAAACAATACTGTTAATTCCTTTTTTTTTTTAACCAATAATTCTGTTTCGCACTTTTCCTGTTTCTTTTGCCTACATTCTCTCTCTTCCATTTAGTACTTAGTCCCTTCTTCTTGCTTTCTTTTACTGTCTTGTTTCAATTCTTTCAGCTTTTTAGAATCTTTTATCTTAAAAGCGTTGTTTGGGGGGAGTAACTGATTTCATTCTCTCATTTTGACCCAAGGAACTCTGATAATATTTTGAAAATGTTATCGAACACATTATTTTCCAGATTTTAGCTTCCCCCAAAATAGGCATGATTTGGGAAGGCGCTATATTCGGTGATGGTTAACAAGCTTGTCACTCTTGATTATTACAATATAATTTCAAATTGCTCATTCGTTTAGCAATAATGCCACTAGAAAATCCGCCTCCCTCCCTCTCTCTCTGCTCTGCTTCTATATTCACAAAATGTTTTGTCACTGGTATGCCACAATTAACAGCTCTTAACTGGTGTTCATTAAGACATCGAAAGTAGTCACAGCGCAGAAAATGGAATTTGTTCACAAAGTTCAAAGTTGAACCTGTTTGTGTGCACGTTCACACTCACACCCGTAAGAAAATCTCCATTCTCCCCTTTTAGATAAGGGTTAAATCACAGAGCAGACTGGGTCGTCTAGCCTTGATTGCCAATTAGCAAAGGAGAAAAAATCTGACTTTTGTTCGAAATTTTTTTAACTTCACGATGGAAAAAAGAAACGATTCCTCTAAAGAAAAATCGTGATAATACAGTTTTAATAAGTGGAAGCTGTCGAGAACCGTAAACGTCTCTGACCTGATGGGACGTAGTACTTGAGTTGCAAATACGCTTCAGTGACTAAATTTAATGGTAGCCCAACAAGGGCAATAACTCTAAATTTAAAGTCTGGTCTGAATTGAGTTAGTCCCCTTTAAATATATATTTTGTAATAAATCTGACATCACTTTGGTATGATCCTGAGGAAACCTATAAAATCAGAAATATGCTTCGTCAGTACTAACTGTTGGTACACACGACAGATCCAATGTGTATTGTATATTAGGGGTAAAATAAAACCTGTCAGTCTTTTTTTTCCTTTAAAGTTCACTCTTATTAATACTGGAAGATGTTTTACATCACGTCCAGGGCTGTCTGTATTCCGTTTTATCTTACTGTTAGTTTTTACGTCAACCAGAAGGTTCTGAATAGGTAGATTTTCTACCGATTATTATTCATTTCACAGATATTCCTCAATGAATGTTTTAAACAATTTCCATAGTGAATTGAGGAATTCAAAGGTATTTCTTCAAAATTATCATTGCTGTTTTCTAAGCTGAATCAGAGGTCTCTTTTTAGGCCGGTGACCCAATTAGCTCTCTACGGCAGCGAGTTTAAAAGTTCGCACGTGGTGTGACATTTAAGTTAGAATTTTTATAATCTTGAAAATAAATACTATAAACAAGTAACTAAATGTCTAACATTTTTGTCGTTATTAAAAATATAAACAATTTTAATTTTTATTGTTAAAACCAAAAGGAAAACATTGCCAACAGATTATACGCTAATAATAGTGATGTCAAGTGAAAAACAAAACATCCTTTTGATTTTATTTTATTATTGAGTTCGAAGGTTACACGTTATACTGTTTGGTTAAAAACTGTAGTTCTAAAACTGAATTATGGACTGAAATTCAGGATATATATATATATATATATAATATATATATATATATATATATTTCAATAAATTGTTGGAGGTACAGAACCGTAATATAGCCAGGAAAACACAAAATTTATTCCTTTATTATAAAAATAAAAAATATGAAAACACTAACAAGACAGACCAACCGGTTTCGTTCCCTAGCTTATCAAGGTCAACGGGGAACATAATTTATTTTAAATTACTTTTACTCACTCAAACATCCTACATACAATTAAAACATTAAAAAAAATGAAATGAATAATTTGTATGAGGGAAGAGAAAAAACAAAAACAAATACCGCAAATTCGCGCAGCGAAAGGAAAAAAATTAGTAAGAAGGTAGGGGGAGGAAGAAGAGGGGGAATAGATTAACGAACACTAGAGTGTAATAGCACGAAGTCCCAGGAGGCAGTCCCATTGCTTACAAAGAGACGGTTCCCTGGATCGTATATACAAAGACTCAAGTGCTCGTAAGTGAAAAAGGGAGTGCGAACTGGCCAGAACAGTGAACAAGTTCGAACTAAAATTAATAGCACAATCCCTGCTATTTATGAGATGTTCAGTAATAGCTGAACCGGAAGTATTCACGGATTCAGAACTCTTAATGGGACATGCTGTCTAATCCTACAATCCAATTGCTGGGTAGATCTTCCTATGTAGTTGCTACTACAACCACAATTGAATGAATAGATTACTGAGACATGATGTGGGGGGGGGGGAGAGAAGATCCTTGCGCATAGATGGAAAGGCAACACGAGTCGCAAAATGAATTCTTAGTTGAGCTGAAAAATAACACATTTCGACAGCAGACGAGATACGCTTAGCCAAAAGCTCACTCCGTGTGTGTGTGTGTGTGTATATATATATATATATATATATATATAATTAATTAATTTGGGGATTTAGGCTAATCTTATAGTAATTCGTCGAGCCTAGAAGAATCCTCAACAGAAAGCACTGGACGGCGTTGCGTCCTATTTGGGACTCATCAGCAGTGCGCATCCACTACCGAGAATTGAACCCGGACCGTTTCGATACAACGTAAACGTCATACCAATTGTACCACGGGATGATGATGATGAGGAAAAGAACAACTTTTGGAGTTTTCGCAAAAAGTGGAAATTTTAAACAGATTAGACGCTGGTGAAAGTTCCTTGTAACTAATGGCTTAGTTCAACATAGGAAAGTCAACATTGTGCGATATAAAATCTTCCAAAGAAACTATTCTCCAGCATTCACACTGTCACATTGAACAAGGAAGTAAAAAAAAAACATGATTGTGCTTAAACCTGGACTGAAATTGAAAAAGCTATTGAAAGGTTTTTCAGTTTTATGGAAAGAAAGCCAGCATTCAGCTATGACGATTGCAATAACGCACACAGTTAAAGTCTTTCGTTTAAAAAATTTAAAGAACAAAAGCAAAACGAAATGCGGAAAAAGTTGAGAATGACATTAGAAGAGAAAGAATCATCATGCAACAGCGATTAAAAAATCCTCGTTACATTATTTGTTTTGCATACGTGGCATACTTAATTTAATGAATTTTCATTAACATTACATAATTTATTTCTTTTTCCTTAAAATCAATTCCGTTATTTCACTCACCATTAGCTTATTTTGTTTACTATAAAACATTGAAAACAAATGTCAAACCTGATTTCAGTTCTTTTATTTTAATCGAAATATAACCCCTCATATCCGGACTTTGTGACCAATTCCTCATATCCGGACAACTTTACGCCGGTTTTCGGGGATTCTACTGTATATATAAAATCTCTTTTTAATTTATCTTTCTCTAGATTTTTTCAAGGCATTCCAGAGTTTGCAGGTTCTTGGTTTGGTTGCTGGAATTTTCGGCATTGTGACAATTCTAATCGGAAATTTTACAAAACTCTTACGCCCAGGAGTGGCAAGATTGTTAACTGCAGTTCACTGCATTGCAGCAGGTATGTACGGAATTGTGTTCTTGCCTTTCTTTAGGGTTCAACAAGATGTCATATGAAACTGCTAAGTAAGGAAAGTATCGAATCTAATATAGAATCATGTCCATTCTCACTGAAAGATGAATTCCCAGAGGGTTCAAAGATGCGAATAGAATTTTTTTAACACACTCTTGGTAGCAGAGATGAATAATTGCGCATACCATATTTGGACGAAAGTCTTTCCTCTGTGGATTACACCCACATAAATTCGCCAGTTTTGCCAAGAAGTCTATAGAGGGCGCGATCATGTTGCTATAAAAACAAGACACTTGATCTGATTCCAATAATTATTAATTCTGTAGTGAAAGGGCCATTCAGATTTTTCTACATATTATTTCTAGCATAGTGTGCATTCTAGGAGGTAAATTATGTTATGACTTCTACTGTTGTGGTAGATTTTGACAGTAGATTTAGTGACTGAGCTAGTGAACGAATTGGTACGTTTAATGTAGTTACAATATAGGCTCCTTTTGTTGTTACATGGTTGGGAAAATCCTGTTTTTGTTTTTTAGCCTGTTACGGGTTACCTTATCTTAAATTTGTTTACTACCAATAATTTCCTTAAAGTTCTTAGGTTTACAATATATTAGAAGACCGGGTTCCGCCAAGGTTTTTAGGTCTGGCTTGAAACGTTGTATTTCCTAGTGACTTTTGAATATCTGAGATAGTGGAGGAAGACTGATGTTGAAAGTGACTCCTTCGATAAAATTCATTAATTTCTTTACACTCGTGTAGAGCCGTCCGTGTCATAGTAGGGGAAGGGTACGGGGGGGGGTTGTAATGCAGTATTTGGCGAGTCAAGAACACTTATCAAAATTAGTTTTCCTACGCCGTGCTTTGACAGAATATCCACTGCGGGCAAGGAGTGTTAAAGGCGCCTTCCCTAGCCTTGTGAGCACTCCTTTTCCGTTCCAGGACTGAGCACCGTCGTAAGCCCCGAAATCGGAGATTTTCTATACGAGTGTTACTCCTCAGTCCAGTGAGCTTTCACGAACTAGGAGGACATTATATCGAGGATTAGTCGGACCCACTCAGTGGGATTGTCGGCGGCCGAGTTGTGGCCATTCTGGTCCTGGGCGCCTCAGCAAATCTGTTTTCGCTTACTTGGCGATTGATCTGAAACGCGCTCTTTCAATGACGTGGCTTTCAGAGCGGGCTTGGTAAAACTGCCCGATTATCACCTGTGTGATCGTGGTCTAGAAGAAACAGCAGGGTACGCCTACTTCCATCTTCCACGGGCGCGCCCTATTTGCGAGTTGACGACTCGTATCGATCCTGAACTTCTCTTGTCCATCGATTTCGCATACGCGTGCGATAATGTGTCGTCTCCGTGATCTGGGGTGAAACGATTGGTGTTTCTTATGCTGCTAGCCATGGCAAGAACGGTGCCGTGAGTACCGCAGCGAAAGGTGGAAGCAAGTTGTGAGCCTGGTTCGCGTGAATCGGGCCAATCTTGATTTTCATTTTCTTTCTCCTAGTTTCCTAAATACACAACGGGGCGGATTCATGACTGACCCCACCCCTGTTTAAGATAGTCTCCTTTGTTTACCTAGTTAATGTGAGTGACTCATTTCTTGCTCGGCCCCGACTTTCTTTTGTTATGGTCCTTGTCAAGATCTCGAATTTACTCAGTTTGTTTGTTTTTTTTTCTCTCCTTTTTATCTTGACTAGATCAGCCTTTTATATCTCCCCTCTCTGAAATTTATTTCATCTTTAACGACCAAGCTTCTTGATTTTGCTCATAGACTGAATACAGCGACCGCTCTTATTTTTTGGTGGGTTGGACGGGTCTTACTAACAGATTTCTTTTAGCTTGAATGTTTTAGTTTCTTTTTCGATATTGGGTTCATCTCCTTACCCTAATTTCATGATAGATTTTTATCTATTTTTATAAGAAAATTTAAGAGAATAAATGGAAAAACATTTGTACATATCGGATCATTTTTACATCATGGGCGTTTTAGTAAGATCCCTTCGAATATACTGTATTGTGGTATATGTTACTTGGTTACTTCCCTAAATAATTTCAACATGCACTTACTGCAACCCCAATGCAAACCCGTCCTGGGTATGACTATAAACTACATCCGCGTTCAGGTTAAGACGATAAACTAGGTCCAACAGCAAAGAGGTTTTGAGGAGCGTGGAACTACCTCTTAATTGCTGGTGTTAGCACCTGTTAGGGTCCCATCTATGAGCAAATGGTTAACCCAGAAATTGAGGTAAAAAGCTTTTTAAAGTGTAAAAATAAGTTTTAATACCAGAAATACTTTGTAAAAGAATTTATAGCAGAAATACGTTTTTGAAAAAAATATTACTAGCTATACATTTTTGAGGAAAAAATATTAACAGAAACAGATTTTTAACAAAAATATTATCAGGAAAAAGAGTTGTCGGCATTAAATGACCCATTGAGGTATTGCTATGCCACAAACCAAACCAAACCCAATCCAATCACATGATTACTTCAAATAGAATGACATTTGAGAAAAGTACTTAATTAAGAAAAGTTTTGGTGCATTCCCAGAATTAAATAACAAAGATTTTTTTCTATAATTTAGTGTTGCAATAATTGCAGAAATTTATTCCTAATTTTGAAAGGGAACGCAGGTTAAAATCG
>OZ038506.1:5461235-5478735 GCA_964036315.1 Acanthosepion esculentum
TTTCTTCTTTTTCTCTTTTTTTGTACCCTTTCTTCTTTTTCTCTTTTTTTGTACCTTTTTTTCTTTTTCTCTTTTTTTGTACCTTTTTTTTCTTTTTCTCTTTTTTTGTACCTTTTTTTTCTTTTTCTCTTTTTTTGTACCTTTTTTTTCTTTTTCTCTTTTTTTGTACCTTTTTTTTCTTTTTCTCTTTTTTTGTACCTTTTTTTTCTTTTTCTCTTTTTTTGTACCTTTTTTTCTTTTTCTCTTTTTTTGTACCTTTTTTTTCTTTTTCTCTTTTTTTGTACCTTTTTTTTCTTTTTCTCTTTTTTTGTACCTTTTTTTTCTTTTTCTCTTTTTTTGTACCTTTTTTTTCTTTTTCTCTTTTTTTGTACCTTTTTTTTCTTTTTCTCTTTTTTTGTACCTTTTTTTCTTTTTCTCTTTTTTTGTACCTTTTTTTTCTTTTTCTCTTTTTTTGTACCTTTTTTTTCTTTTTCTCTTTTTTGTACCTTTTTTTTCTTTTTCTCTTTTTTTGTACCTTTTTTTTCTTTTTCTCTTTTTTTGTACCTTTTTTTTCTTTTTCTCTTTTTTTGTACCTTTTTTTTCTTTTTCTCTTTTTTTGTACCTTTTTTTTCTTTTTCTTTTAAATGTTTCTAAATTGAGACGTGGTATTGTCATGACTTCATTTATTTATTTATTCGTGACGAATAAGCGTCCGTGACCCGATGTTCCACTGAAGTAAAAAACTGGAGAACTTCGTTAGAAACAAAGAAAAATGGTGGTGTCTTATGCAATATGACTCCACTTATAGGGCAAAGAATGTTGGTCAATCTCATCGCAGACGAAGATGTGGTTCTACAGATGGATGTTGAGAATACCTATGGCCGGAGCGCGTAAACAACGAATATGTCTAAAGGAAAATGAAGCGAAAATGTGACAGCTTAAATTTCTCGTTATGAGGAGAGAAAGGTTGGAGAATTTGATACTCACGGGAAACAAAGTGAGGGCAGCGGGTTAGCTACCTGACGTGCTATGGCATCAAGGCCTCTGATCGGTAGATTCGAGGAGCGTGGATGCACTGCATAACTGCTGCTGCTCCCAGGTTCACTCTGATCCGGTGTGGTAGCACCTGTTAGGGTTCCAGTTATCGGCAAATAGTGAATTCACATGACAAAAAAAACAGCAACACATTTTATATAAAAAAAATACCAACAATACATTTTATAGCAAAATTAACCAACACATTTTATTTGAAGTTGAAGACATAAGATTCTGTTCAAAATATTTAGATATCGGCATTAAATAACCATAAAGGTTGCTATGCCGATAAACAGAATCAACCAACCAACTTGACGAGCTTGTGTAAATGGCTGTATTATAAGTTGTTTGTGGGCATTACGGATAATTCTGAGAAAAGAATTGTCCAAATATAACATTTTGTTTGTATTCAGAAACCATATACACAATTTTTGTGAACGTTTTTACTTATAGAAAGCTGAAAGTTCTGCTTTCAAAAAAATCCGGCATGTGATGCCAGAAAAGGGAAAAGAGACCAAGAGCTTCATAATTCCCGCTGACGTAGCAGGAAGACAAGCCGTGATTGTACGGTTTTGTGACCAATCCGAAACTTTCATACATATAGGGTTTGGCATAACCTTATGTCTGGGGCATCGTTGAAAGGGAAACTAAGAAGCAATGCCACAAAACGAAGGGGACTCTCTGAAAGCTGCCAGCGATGACGTCATTAAAAAAACACCTGTTCAACGATTGTAATCGTTTTAGAAGTCGAATCACCGCCGTAACCGAAGTTTATGGCGGGTGTATTGAATACTTATATTTGGTGCATCTATGTAAGAACGTGTCTTTTTTGCTCTTAACCCGTGAGTGTTAAGTTTTCCAAGCCGTCCTTTCTCATTGTGTGTCCAAGGATTTTCAGCTGTTTTTTTTTCCTGATTCTAAGAATGTTTTTTTTTCTGTTGCCATTTTCCTTAAGACTTCCTTGTTGCTTACTCGCTCTGTCGATGGAATTCCCAGTATCCTTCTGTAGAACCACATTTCTGCTGCATCTAGTTTTCCTCTTAATCGGTGGGGAGATTGCCCAGCATTCGCACAGGATGCATCGCCCATTCGGCTAGCTTCAGCTTTTCCCTTTTGTTTTTAAAAAACAATCGACATTGCACTGACGCCAAAAATTAGATTCATAGCTTTTACCAATTTTCGAGCTTTTTATTTTTAAATATCGTCTGAAAAATGGACAGAAATCCCTAATTTCGAAAGGTTTTTGCTTACAAACGGACTTCAAAATTTTCCTATTTCAAGAATCAATCCAAATAAAGTTGATACATTGAATGGAAAATATATTCAAACCAGAATTCTAATTAATAATAAAAAAATAGATGAAAATGTATATAATATTATAATACAACTGGACACAAATTATAAGACAAAATGACTTAAATTTACATTGTTTATTGAAAATCGAACTAAAACTACTGCACTGTGTAATATATTACATCATAATATAGCTAAATTTGTTCAGTATAATTTCCCTTTGAAGTAAATGAAGGTTTTATTTGATGGCACAATGATTTAGTAATAATGTCCTTATGCCATGCATCTTGTCCATATGCAATTTGTAAAGCGTCAGTAAATTACAAATTTTATAAAGCTGTGCTATAAGACTTTCACTGATCACCGGAATGAAATTGCAACGCGACGATTTTGAACCTAAAATTCATCTTTAAACTCGTTTCTTCAAAAAACATGTTTTGGAAAAAATATTTTGTATCATTATTTAACATGTCAAACCCCCAGCATTTAAATGGAGTGCAAACCATGATTCCAAAATCGACCTGCCCTATTGTTTTCGTAGGTCAATTTTATTTTCTCGTAGAAGTTAACATCGTATTCAATCTAGAAATAAGCAAAGAGAATTATTATTCATAAATGGATTGGATTTGTTTTATTTCTTTTCTAAAGATTCAGTACAAATAAAAAACTGCCTCAATTAACCAGTGACCTGTTTCATACGAATCGTGCCTTGAGAGATTATTGGGCCTTAATTTTTTTGTATTCGATAAGTAAAAACTGTGTAAAAGCTACACCATAATATAGCTATATTGTTCAGTATAATTTCTCTTTCAAATAAACGAAGGTCTTATTTGATGGCGCAATGATTTAGTAATAATGTCCTTAGGCCATGCATCTTGTCCATATACGATTTGTAAAGCTTCAGTCAATTATTTTCCAAGCGTAGTTTAGATGTGGCACAAGGCCGAAAGTAGAGGGTACCAAGTGAGGATCGAACTAACTACTCAGTCGTAATTGTTTTAGCGAGACAAGCTTGTTAACCATTACAACGCCTCGAGGTGCCCAAGCTTCAGTAAATTATTAGGTCATCCTATAAGTTCTGTCCGAATTTTAACTTTTTGTTAAAATGAACGAAATTTAAAGAGTATTTTATAATGTCTAATGGAGCTGAACATTATTTTTATGTTTAGATGCATTTAAACTGATCAAATTTTATTTCAGAGAGCAATAAAATTAAATTTTGTTTGATTAAAACCCTGCTAACATGGAAGTACCTAAGAATCATTTGAGGCACATAATGCTTTATGAGTTCAAGAAAGGAAACTCAGCAGCCGAAACGGCTAGAAACATTCACTCAGTTTATGGAGAGAAATGTGTGAATGAAAGAACTTGAAGAAGATGGTTTGCAAAATTCAGAGGTGTAGATTTCACCCTTGAAGATGATGATCGAACCGGACGTCCAGTTGAGTTTGATGAAAAGCTTCTTGAAGCAGCCCTTGAAGAATATCATGCTTCAGTTGACGAATTGGCAGTGGTTCTCAGTTCAAACTATACAACTGTTCATCGTCATCTTCAACAACTTGGAAAATTCCTAAACTTGGAAAATGGGTGCCTCATGAATTGTCTGAAAACAACCTCAAATCCCGAGTTGACATCTGCTCTTCTCTCCATTCTCGCCAACTTGTTTAACCTTTTTTGGATAGATTTGTGACTGGCGACGAAAAATGGGTCTTTTATCGAAATGTTAAGCGTCGTAGACAGTGGCTTGGTAAAGGGGAAGGGCCACCACCGAGAAAAGAACTTCATGGGCAAAATGTTGTTCTTTCAATCTGGTGGAATTGCCAAGGAATAATCTACTTTGAATTCTTACCACCTAATGCAACAATTAATGCTCAAATATACTGTCAGCAATTAGAGCGTTTGAACCAAGCTTTGAGGCAAAAAGACCTGCTCTAGTGAATCGAAAACGGGTGATGTTTCACCAGGACAATGCGCGACCACACACAGCAAGAATCACGTCACAAATGATCGAAGAACTTGGTTGGGAGAAAATTCCTCATCCACCTTATTCTCCCGACCTTGCTCCTTCAGACTACCATTTGTTTCGTAGCTTACAGAATCATTTGGAAGAAACAGCTTTTGTAACACAGGAAGAGGTTAAAACTGACATTTGTGAGTTCTTCGAATCAAAGCCAAAAGAAATTTACAGTAATGGAATTAGTAAGCTTGTTAATAGATGGAAGGAAGTCATAGATAATCAGGGAAAATACATTGTTGATTGATCTGTAATTAAATGTAACATTTGGTCATTTGTTGGTTTTATGGGATGACCTGATATAAATTTTATAAATCTGTGCTATAAGGCTTTCACTGATCACCGGAACGAAATTCCAATGTTACGATTTTGAACCTAAACTAGCTTTAAACTCATTTCATCAAAAAACAATGACGATTTGGAAAAAATATTTTATTATAATTATTTATCATGTGAAACCCCAACTTTCAAATTGAGTGCCTTGTCACGGTTTCAGACCCAGCCTGTCTAATAAGTCACCATTCCAGAACTCTTTTCCTTGTTTCTAACGAAATCTTCCCGTTTCTCAGCACCTCGTCTAGGATCTGGAGTGCCTCTTTCGCTAGTCCAACGGGTGTTCGGATCTCGGTGTCACACTTCCCACGCTTCGTTAAAACGCTTTCCGGATATTTGAATTTCTGCATCTGCTTGGTGTTGATATCCTTCAATTTGTAACTTGCACATTTGACTTTTATTTCTTCTACCTATGAACATAGACTTTCTGACCTCTTGACCTTTTTTCTCGCTTTCTTCTGCTACCCTTTCTAGGAGTTTTCTTTCTGAGTCAACAATCGACACAGTGTTATCTTTATATTGTTAAGATTACACCCACGTGATAATAGATCCTGGTAGGAGCTCTAGTTCTCCGCAGAGGTGGAATAAACCTGGGGAGAAGACTGTTAAGTAGCACTTGAAGTTCTTCAAGGGGATGCTGAGGTTACCACGGAACGAATAAGCGAGCAACCAATGTAATTGACTCTGATCTGTCATCTCGTCTGCAGTCGCTCTCTCACAGACGCGACGTTGCCTCGCTCTGTCTTTTTTACAAATACTTTCACGGTAATTGCTCCGAGGAGCTGCTTTCGCTGGTTCCTAGGCCTCATGAATTTAAACGTCCTACGAGGCTGGCATCCCGTTCCCACCCCTTCACCGTTGAAACTGTTAGATGTAGACGTCTCTTCTACTCCAATAGCTTCATGTCTCGCACATCTCGCCTGTGGAACTCCCTTCCTTATTCCTGTTTCCCTGACAAATACAATCTCTATTAAGTGTAACGTCAATCGACATCTCCAGTTGCCTTGATCCATCCACTTCCCTTCTCCACATCCTTTCACCTTTCATTCCTATCTGCTCTCGCTCCAAATCTTCTGTAACCCCCTTGCCTTGATCGATCCACTGTCTTTCTCCACATCCTCTCCTTTACCACTCCTATCTGCTCTTCCTCCAAACCTTCTGTAACCCCTTGCGTGCTAGTGGCTTCCAGCCTTGCTTGGGGTGATAAGCTTAAAAAAAAAACAAAAAAAACTGCGATGTTTTAGAGAAAATAGGGGCAGAAAACAGGAAGAGACAGCTGAAATTTCTAGGGTACATAATAAGGAAAGAAGGCTTGGAAAGCACGACACTAACAGGACAGGGGTGAAGGCAAGAGGGTCAAGGGAAAACAACGCATTAGCTACCTAACATGCTACAATAAACGGATGGTGGAACAAAGTTTAAGAGAGATATAAAAAGACAAACTTTATTAAGAACTACAAGGGACGGGAAATTGTGGAGAGCCATGATCGTCAACGTCCTGAAAGGACATGGCACATAGCAGAATCATTACCTTAAATTAAGAATTGTTTTCAAATAATTGATGCACCCAGAGTGTGGCAAAATAATGCCTTTTTTTTTTCCGATCCTTTTTAGAAACATTCTAAAGAAATATACAATTCCAATCGACAAAAACAAAACTAAATTATCTACCATAAAAATTTTAAAACTGTTAACCTCATTGTCAAAAATAACTCATCTTCAAGATCCAAATCACAGAGAACCAATATTATTTACGAATTTGCATGTCTCTTAAGGAACTGTGTTCTTGAGCAATCTAAATTCGTAAACAATTATATTGGATATACTACAACATGCCTATCTCGAAGATTCACGTTGCATCTCTCTGACCATAGCTCAATTAGATCACATTTAATTACGGATGGAGACCTACCAAACTCCATTTGCAACATACTCGCAGTTAATAAAAATATAATTGACTCATCCACAGGTAAAAAACGACTAAAATTAATGAAAGCATTATTAATAAAAAAACAAAACCAACACTCGCTAATATCAACTACGAACATGACCACAATGGGTTTGAAAAATAAAAAAATTCCTATAACTCTAGATACATACATATAACAATCCATACTTTCAGTTGAAAGTAAAAATAAACTTCATCCTTGATAATGGCTAAAAGTATAGACGAAAGCGCTTGGACATACAAAACATTTGGACAAATTCTACATAATTTACCCCCAGAAAGAAAGGAAATGATAAGAATACAAGAAAAATTAAATAAAAACTTAACCGCAGTTGTTTTTAATGAAACTCGTATAATTTTTTTGTCTGCCTGAAACTCCAGATTTTGATTCAAATACAATCTGCAAAAACAAAGCTTATGTTAAGATAATTTAGCCCAAAGCCAAATACGAAGTCTGTGCATTGAAGATTAAAGTACATCACTGCCGTGTCCTACAAATCATTCAGATACCATTATGCCATGAGGTTTAAAGCTATTCTGCTTATTGCGTCAAACTCTAAATTGCTATTTTTATCGTCTGCTTCGTCTGGAAATACATTCTCGTATGATAACTGGATATGTTCATCCGTTTGCAACACTATTCACGGTCATTACTTGTATGGAGTACAAATAGGATTGATTACACACACACACACACACACCTTTTCTTTCTTATATGAGGAATAAAAACAGAAAGATTTAAAGAACATTCATAGCAAAAAAAGAAGGGTGACAAAACGTTTATATTACCGCAAAGTGGTAATACCAAAACATAACGATTAAAAATAGCTAAACCAGTTTATCGGTCCGCTTTCATCATAGTAAAAATCGAGAGAGATATTAATTTTTACTTGAAAAAACAACTTCGAAATTAATTAAATTGTTCGCAAACGAACAAAGACAGAGGGCAAAGGTTAACTTACGGATATCCTTTTTTTTTTTTTTTTTTTGGATGTAGTCCTTAACCCAAATCTTTGCCTTTCATGGCGAGGAATTGGCCATTTTGGGCTAGCAAGCTGGCCCAAAATGAGTGTTGGTATAAACTCATAGCACTTATTTTTTTTAAAAGGTTTTTATAGTTTTTTTAAAGTGTTTCACACTAACCAAGGCGGAAAGCCACAAACACGCAAAGGGTTACAGAGAGTTGGAGCGAGAGCAAAGAGGAGTGATAGAGGAAAGGATGAAGAGAAGGATAGGGGATAGATCAGGACATCTGGAGACATCGATTGACATTACATTTGAATAGTTGGAGATTATAGCCATCAGGGAAACAGGAAGAGGGGAGGGAGTTCCACAGGCGAGAGGTGCGAGACGTGAAGCTACTGGAGTAGAAGAGACGGCTACATTTAACAGTTTCGACAGTGAAAGGGTGAGAGCGAGATGCCAGCCTAGTAGAACGCTTAAATTCATGAAGTTTGGGAACTTCTTAATATAACTTTTGCCGCTTATGGTAGGAACGCCGGTTAAGTCTGGTCGGTGACTGCTTAACCGGCGTTCCAACCATAAGCGGCAAAAGTTATATTAATTATTATTCTCACCATCACGAATCAGGTAGTGTGGAAGGGACACAGCACATTTACTGTAGCAGTTCAGCTCTCACCAGTCTGGTTTGAATTCTACTAGACTGGTTGCCAACCAAAGCTATAGGGGCCAACCTGTCCTGCTATTTACCTATATGAGGTATTCATACCTTTCCCCAAGGGTATTAGCGTGTAAGTGAATGTAGTGGATCCGACTGGAATTCGAACTCGGCTCTCCGATTCTTCAAACGAATCCTCTTTTTCTCCTCCAACTTATGGGTAAAGTAGCAAGACAAACTGGGTTCTATAACCTTGGGTTTCTAGGAGAAAGTAATTCTGAATTCCAAATTGGCTCGATCATTCTGAATGATGATGATGAAGATGTTATTTCCAAACCTTAAATTATGTTAAGAAAAACTGGAATCGATGAACTCCTGGGGATGCATGGATGGTTTTCATTCATATTCCCCATGCAGCCCTTGTCCCAATCAACGGTTTCCCACTGAAAGAAATAAAAGAAAATGCATCTTGTCACCGCTTAAAAGAAATTACACCCATTCATTAATTACAGTGCCGAAAGCTAGGCGTCTCTTGACTTGCTGTTGGGCCCCGGTTTTCCATTTAAATGTGTCATCATTTTCAAACCCCAACTTTCAAACTGAGTCTAATACAATGCTTCCAAAATCTTCCTGCCCTATTCTAGAGTGGAAAATAATTCATCACCCACAAGGCCATGTTTTGAACTGTGTCAATCCTGCAAAGTGATAGTATTGTGCAGTTCCCGTTCAAATATGCCAGTAACATTCCATTTCTGGCCTGCTCTGACTTGTAAAATTAGAGCATGGTAGGAGGAATTAGATACTTTCTCAAAGAATAATATAGCTAAATTGTTCAGTATAATTTGATAATGTGCCTTTGCCATGTATCTTGTCTATATAAAATTTGTAAAGCTTTAATAAATTATCAATTTTATAGGGCTGTACTCTAAGGCTTTCCTGATCACCGGAATAGAATTTCAACGCTACAATTTTGAACTTAAAATTAATCAATTTTTGAGGAAACGAGTTTAAAGATTAAGATTAGGAAAAAATTATTTTTGTCATTATTTTCATGTTAAATCCCCAACTTTCAAACTGAATGCAAAACCTATCTGCTCTAGTGCTAGGCTGTACTAAAGTAAATAAATATCTATATATTCTGTCTGAACAGTTTTATGACGATAACCAATGCAACATGAACAAAAAAAAACAAAGAAATATTCTTCTTCTAATTCTGACAGCAACGCAACTCCATCGACGCAACCACCAGAGCAACCTGGAAATTGTTTCTTGTATTTGCGTTGGGGAGTTCAAAGGTTTCAGGCTGGGAATTCCCAAACTGCCTAATAGAAAACGGGCTCACAGTTTATCTTCAACCTCTGTGAAAATATTTTGATATCGAAAGCTGAACTGTTTGACCTTTACTTACCGTTCGAGTTTGTTGTTTGTGGTTGATGGTAAAAAAATGATGTCTAGCTGGTGAACGAGGGCTTACAGCTTCTGCCACTTTCTCTAAATCTAGTATATCTCGCTATCATTATCTCCCTCGTCCCATATATATATATATATATATATATATATATATATATATATATATATATATATATATATATATACAGGGTGCTACAGCAAAAAGAAAATGAAATAGACAATAAAAACAAAAGTTGTATATGTAGATATCCGACAGTTTGACAACTAAGTAACATTTTTCTCTCTACCCGTTTCCAGGATGGAATATGAGCGCAGAGCAGCGGTAGTAACTTCTTTTCGCGCCGGGAAGAAGCCTGCGGAAGTGATGGCCTGGTTTGGGTTCAAGAGGACCATGGTCATGGACATTTGGAGGAAGGGGAAGACGTGTGAGAACAAGGACGAGTTTACTGCCAAACGAAAGGCCCACAACGTTCGTTCTTCGGCTGTTAGGACCGACGAGTTCGTCGCCGCCGTCAAGGAGAGAGTCGACAATGATGGAAGCAAAAATCGCCATTGACATGGGCTGTCACAAGTCGACGATTTGCCGAACGATCAAGAAGGACATTGGTTACTCTTCCTACCGCAAGTCTCACCGCATGCTCATCACGAATGCTTCCAAGGAGTCGAGGAAGGTCAAGGCGGCGTATTTGCTGAACAAGCTTAAGCACGGGACCGCTGGTATGCTGAGGTTCTTCTCTGATGAAAAGAATTTCATCCAGGACCAGACGAGCAACAGGCAGAACGACAGGTGGATCTGCAAAGACATCGAGGAAGCATAGGAAGTTTCCCTCCTCCGTCATGGTCCTTGGTGTCATCTCCAGCGAGGGGGACGTCATGTCTCCGTTCTTCTTTCAAAAGGGCCTGAGAGTCACCGCTGAGATCTACCAGAAGGTGCTGAGGAGCGTGGTGAATCCCCGGATGGACGAGATCGCCGCAAGACGCCCCTACGTCTTCCAGCAGGACTCCGCTCCTGTACACAAGGCCAAGACAACCCAAGCGTGGCTGCGCAACAATGTTCCTCACCACTGGTCGCCGGACTTGTGGCCGCCCTCCTCACCCGACTGCAACCGCCTTGACTATTTCTTCTGGGGCTTGATCGAGGGCAAGATCAACAAGCACGCCGACAACACAGTCGACTGTCTGAAGGCTGCCATCGTGGAGGCGTTCGCCGCTATGGACAAGGACATGGTCGCCAAAGCGTGTGACTCATTTCGCGCCCGCCTTGAGATGGTCGTCGCCGCTAGTTACATTGAAAAATAATGTAGTATGTAACTCTAACAGTTGCTAAATAAACTGTCGGGTCTCTGCATATACAACTTTTGTTTTTATTACCTATTTCGTTTTCTTTTTGTCAAGTGTCGGATTTTGCTGCAACACCCTGTACATATGCGCGCGCACGTGCGTGCGTGTATGTGTGTGTGTAAAAGCCAATGTGAGTGTGTCACACTTTTTCAGCTTTACTCCTAGAGGTCATAGCCTAGCATATCATACCATTTTGGAATCAGGTCGACTCTGTGAGCAAATTAAAATCCTTCCGGGCCGGATCCGAGACCCGCAATCCTGAAAGTTTTCATTACTGCGAGTGTTTTCGGCAATTTTTTTTACGTGACTTTTTTCCGAAGAATATTTTTTATAAGATAACAATTATTATAACTTGGAAATAAATTTGGGAATAATCGAAATTTATTGCGAAATCCAGCAAAAGTCACTCATGAATTGAAAATAATTGTTTGTACGGAAAGTAAGGACCTACGTACATCAAATTTTCTTTAAATCAAGTGGCATCAGAAGAATTATTGCTGAATTTTTAAAAGGTAAGCTTAAATATTAATGCAATTTTGAATGCTTCTGATGATTATTGTTGCCTATCGCATATGGGAGCAGTATGTCTCACATAAAGAAATCTCCACCAACAGAGGACCAGATTGCAAGCAAAAAAGCCAAAGTTGCAGCAAGGAAAAGAAAGTCCCGTGCAGATTAAAACCCAGATCAAAAGGCAGTCAAGAGAGCGTCCAATGCTGAGAATATGCAAAGACTGAGGGACTTTCAAACTCCTGAACAATCCGAATTAAGAGCCCCCTCTCCCGCAGAGCGGCTTTTAAGCTAGTATATGTATATATATATATATATATATGTTTAAAAGTGAACATAGAAGTCAACACTTAGAGGCGACAGTCTGTTTCATGCTAGACGCAATCGTTAGGCCCCGAGTGCTGTTATTTTTCTCGGCTATTTATATATACGGTCAGTGGTGCATTGTGGGTAGTCTATTTTGGCGGTTATTTTACCGGAAGTCGTTTATTTGTTTATTTATTTATTTGGGTTAAATTATTTTGCTTGTCATTATTCATGTTCACTTTTATGTTCACTTTTATATTTACACACGCTCTATCTCTGATATTGAGCACTTTATCCCATAAATATAGCACACCCTAAGATTATACTTCTTCATATATATATATATATATATATGTATATATATATATATATATATATATGAAGATCAACGCGTTTCGCCGAGATCGTCTGCTTCTTTTCTTGCTTGTTCAGGATGGAATTAAAGGAAGACAGTGGGGTCCTTGGCTATGAGGAGACATATACAATCAAATAAGCACACAAAATTAAATGTCTAGGAAGTGTTTTAACAGACAGCGTAAAATGCGACTCTGAAATCCGAAGTGAATGCAGAACAATTAAGAGAAAATTGAAAGTAACAGAGATGTGGTTCTACAGAAGGATGCTGAGAATAGCATAGACGGAGGTCGTAATTAACTTGCTCGTTGCTTATACGTTCCATCTATGGTATTTTAAGGGAATTTGTTTAAGGAAAATGGAAACCAAAAGGACTCTTATAGTTGAAATCAGAATGAGACAGCATAACTTTCTAGGACGCATAGTGAGGAAAGAAAGCTTGGAAAATTTGACACTCTCTAGACATATTGAAGAGGGACCGAGGGTAACAGCGAGTAACACAATCAACGCGCTGTTGTAAATAGATAGCAGATCAGGGTCATTGTTAAGAGTTACAAAACTAAAAAGTTGTGGAGAGCTATATTCGCTTACGTCCTGAAGGGGCACATAGAAAAATACAACGAAACTGAACCAGCAGCACTGGAAACAGCAGTAGTTATGATATTATCAGCAGCAGTTGCCTACTTCCACTGAACACACAAAAACAGTAGAGCTCATTTAGTGTATCTATATTTAAACTGACCGCATCTTTCGGTTTCATTTAGCTTGACAGAAAAAACCAACAACTTAACAGATTAAACAGTGTCAATGATTTTTGAAAAAAGATTATTCATACTTAATTCTTATGTTAAATACAAGTTTGTAGCGTTCATTACGCGCATGAAAACCATAATTTCTCACTCTCATCTATAAGTTAGATACCAGGGTAGAGGGTCTCTCCAGCCTTTGTAATGATTTAGTCTAAGAGAAGGTAAATTCTGAATTCCAAAATGTTTAGAGGGCAATGAGAAACTACTCGATTATCACAGATATTAAAAAAGAAGTCGTGGTGAGCTGAAGTCATATGACAAGCTTTCTCAATATTCTCGCTCTCTTCTCTGCTGGTGTTTTTGTAATACTGACGTTTGCATGGATTCGACCCTTTTTTCATACATTTCAAATTATTTCTATTTTCTGCGTAAATCTTTTCTTAAGACTTAATAGGTAGCTTCTGTTCGAGTCAAACTGTTTTCGGGTATCAAATCTGGACTCGGCTATCAAAACTGGTCAGGGGCCGAATCAAACAGGTCTCGGGTATCAAAACTTGGCTCGCGTATCAAAACTTGTTTCGGGTATCAAAATTGGCCTCGAGCCAAGTCAAACTAGTCTGGGGTATCAAAACTGGTCTCGGGTCTCAAAACTGGTCTCAGCTATCAAAACTGCTCTCGAGGATTAAAACTGGTCTCGGCTATCAAAACTGGTCTCGGGCCGAATCAAAGTAGTCTCGGCTATCAATAGTGGATTAGGGCCGAGTAAAACTGGTCTCGGCTATCAAAACTGGTCTCGGCTTTCAAAACTGGACTCGGGCCCAATCAAAGTGTTCTAGCATATCAAAACTGGTCTCGGCTCTCAAAACTGGTCTCAGGCCAAGTCAAACAGGTTTCGGGGATCAAAACTGGTCTCGGCTATCAAAATTGGTCTCGGCTATCAAAAGTCAAACTGGTCTCGGTGTATCAAAACTCGTCTCGGCTATGAAAACAGATCTCGGGCCGAGTCAAACTGGTCTCGGGTATCAAAACTGGTCTCGGGTATCAAAGCTGACCTCAGGCTGAGTCAAACTGGTCTCGGCAATCAAAACTGGTCTTGGATCGAGTCAAACTGGTCTCGGCTATCAAAACTGCTTTCGGCTATCAAAACTGGTCACGGGCCAAGTCAAACTTGTCTCGGGGATCAAAACTGATCTCAGATATCAAAAGTGGTTAGGGCCGAGTCAAACTGGTCTCGGGTATCAAAACTGTTCTCGGCTATCAAAACTGATCTCCGGCTTATTCAAACTGGTCTCGGGTATCAAAAGGTGGGGCGCGTATCAAATCTTGTTTCGGGTATCAAAATTGGCCTCGAGCCGAGTCAAACTGGTCTCGGATATCAAAACTGGTCTCGGGTCTAAAAACTGGTTCCGGCTATCAAAACTGGTCTCGAGGATGAAAAATGGTCTCGGGCCGAGTCAAACTGGTCTAGGATATCAAAACTGGTCTCAGCTATCAAAACAGGTCTCGGGCCGAGTCAAACTAGTCCCGGGAATCAAAACTGGTCTCGCTATCAAAACTGGTCTCAGGCCAACACTAACTGGTTTCTGGGATTAAAACTGGCCTCGGCTATCAAAATTGGTCTCGGGCTGAGTCAAACTGGTCTCGACTATCAAAACTGTTCTCGGCTATCAAAACTGTTCTCGGCTATCAAAACTAGTCTCCGATTGAATCGAACTGGTCTCGGGTATCAAAATTGGGATCAAGCCGAGTCAAAATAGTCTCGCGTATCAAAACTGGTCTCGGGTATCAAAATTGGGATCAAGCCGAGTCAAAATAGTCTCGCGTATCAAAACTGGTCTCGGGTCTCAAAACTGGTCTCGGCTATCAAAACTGGTCTCAGGCCAAGTCTAACTGGTTTCGGGGATCAAAACTGGTCTCGGCTATCAAAACTGGTCTCGGGAAGAGCCAAACTGGTCTCGGGTATCAAATCCGACTTCGGGCAGAGTCAAAATGGTATCGGTGTATCAAAACTGGTCTTGGCTATCAAAACTGATCTCGGACCAAATCAAATTGGTCTCGGCTATCAATACTGGTCTAGGACCTGAGTCAGACTGGTCTCGGGCCGAATCAAACTGGTCTCGGATATCAAAACTGGTTTCGGCTATCAAAACTGGTCACGGGCCAAGTCAAACTGGTTTCGGGTATCAAAACTATTCACGGCTATCAAAACTGATCTCCGGCTTAGTCAAACTGGTCTCGGGTATCAAAAGGTCGGGCGCGTATCAAATCTTGTTTCGTGTATCAAAATTGGCCTCGAGCCGAGTCAAACTGGTCTCGGCTATCAAAACTGGTCCCGGCTATCAAAACTTCTCTCGGGCCGAGTCAAACTGGTCCCGGGGATCAAAACTGGTCTCGGCTATCAATACTGGTCTCAGGCCAACTCTACCTGGATTCTGGGATTAAAACTGGCCTCGGCTATCAAAATTGGTCTCGGGCTGAGTCAAACTGGTCTCGACTATCAAAACTGTTCTCGGCTATCAAAACTGGTCTCCGATTGAATCGAACTGGTCTCGGGTATCAAAATTGGGCTCAAGCCGAGTCAAAATAGTCTCGCGTATCAAAACTGGTCTCGGGTCTCAAAACTGGTCTCGGCTATCAAAACTGATCTCGGACCAAATCAAATTAATCTCGGCTATCAATACTGGTCTAGGACCGAGTCAGACTGGTCTCGGGCCGAATCAAACTGGTCCCGGGGATCAAAACTGGTCTCGGCTATCAAAACTGGTCTCTGGCCTAGTCAAACAGTTCTCGGATAACAAAACTGGTCTCGGCTATCAAAACTGGTCTCAGGCCAAGTCTAACTGGTTTCGGGGATCAAAACTAGTCTCGGCTATCAAAACTGGTCTCTGGCCGAGTCAAACTGGTCTCGGCTATCAAAATTGGTCTCGGTCTGAGTCAAACTGGTCTCGGGAATCAAATCTGACCTTGGGCCGAGTCAAAATGATCTCGGCAAATCAGAACTGGTCTGGTCTATCAAAACTGGTCTCGGGCTGAGTCAGCCATTCAGCCTGAACAGTTTTGGTTGTCCCGTTCCTATAAAAATTGATAGTGTGGCCGATATCAGTGGATGACCGATTAGAAATGCCGCAAGTGAATATGCCGAGGGTAAAAGAAAAAAAATATAACAACTTCCTTTGATGTATAATATTAGGTTCTTCAGAAAATAATATCCGATTTTAGAATAAACCTTTTCAATTGTGTTCATCTATGTTATTTATGTGTTGGACCGCGCAGAAGCCACTAACATTGACACCATGATACTGGGATTCAACTCAAATGGACGGGACATGTGATCCGTATGTGAAATGGCAGAATCCCAAAGCAACTTCTTTATGGCGAGCGCTTGACAGGCTATTTAAACGTTTCAAAGACTGCATCAAGGCCAACATCACTTATACTGGAATAGCAAACAAACAGCTTGAAGAGTGTGTGTACATTATCGAACAGGGTGGTGTACACTGCCGCGCGAAGCAGCAGAGATTTGAGGCAAACCGACGGGAGAGCATCAAGGAGGCTCGCGCAAGACGGAAGACAGTAGTAGAAGCACCCAAACCTCCAGGCAAGTTTCATTCACTTGTCCCCGTTATGGACGTCTTTGCCGCTCCCGCATTGGGCTCCACAGTCACCTTCGAGTTCACTCCTTGCACGTCGGTGTATAAAGCCGACAAACCATCGATATATAATATATTATTATAATAGTTTCGCAAATATATATTCCTCATTTCTAATGATTAATGAGTCCTCTTAAATTTATATTAATCTCTTTCAAAATTTAACTTTCAACACTTTAAAAGATAGCGAATAATTCCTTCCAAAAGTGAGATAGCGAACGATGTATTCCCAAAGTTGGAGAGCAAATGATTCCTTCCAAATGTGGGACAGAAAAAAAGATGCCTTCCAAAAGTGGGATAGCGAATGATTCCTAACAAAAGTGGGATATTGAAAGATGCCTTCCACAAGTAGTCTATTGTAAAGATGCCTTCCAAAAGTGGGCTATTGAAAGATGCCTTCCAAAAATAAGATAGAGAATAATTCTTTCCAAAAGTGGGATAGCGAACGATGTATTCCCAAAGTTGGAGAGCGAATGATTCCTTCCAAATGTGGGATAGCGAATGTTACCTTCCAAAAGTGGGATATTGAAAGATGGCTCCAAATGTAAGATAGCGAATGATTACTTCCAAAAGTCGGATAGCGAAAGATGACTTCCAAATAGGGATATTGGAAGATTCCTTCCAAAATTGGGATAGCGAATGATTCCTACCAAAAGTGGGATATTGAAAGATGCCTTCCAAAAGTCGGATAGCCAAAGATGCCTTCCAAAAGTGGGCTATTGAATGGTGCCTTCCAAAAGTGGGATAGCGAAAGATTCCTTCCATTAGTGGGATATTGAAAGATGCCTTCCAAAAGTAGCATAGCGAAAGATGCCTTTCAAAAGTGGGATATTAAAAGATGCCTTCCAAAAGTGGGATAGCGAAAGATACCTTCCAAAAGTTGGATATTGAAAGATGCCTTCCAAAAGTGGCAAAGCAAAAGATGCCTTCCAAAAGTCGATTATAAAAGATGCCTTCCAA
>OZ038506.1:5483735-5516235 GCA_964036315.1 Acanthosepion esculentum
AAGAAGTAAATTAAAGATGAAACGAAGAGAGAAAAGGAAGAAGAAGAAAATCAGAGAAAGTGTGAGGAGAAAAGAAGGAAAGTAAAACATGAAAAGAAGAGGAAAAGAAAAGGAAAAAGAAAAAGGGAGAAAGAAAAGGAAAGAATGAGGAGAAAAGGAAGAAAGTAAAAGCTGAAGAGTAGAAAGGGAGGAGGAAAAAGAAGAAAAGGCAGGGAAGAATGAGAAGAAAAAGAATGAAGCAAATGATGAAAAGGAGAAAGGAAAAAAAAAGAAAATGAAAAAGTCTGAGAAAAGTGTTTCGAGAGGAGAAAGAGAAAGAGGTGAATGAAAGGAGGAAAGAAGAAAAAGGAAAGATGAAATCAACCAACGAACGATCACCTGCTTTTATGGTGAGGTTGGTTGATATGACATGTCACGTTCTGTTGGCATATTTAATATCGATTTTTGCATAGGTCACCCAGTAAGGATCGAACTCAGTAATAATGGTCAACAGGAGTAGATAGGTTCGCCTATCGTCCGGCTCACACTCTTCCCTGGTCTTTTGAACAGGAGTAGAGGTTTATCCCTTGTTTCCTGCTTACGCACCATACACTTGTTCAAATGGAGGGAAAGGAGATGAGAGAGAGAGGTGAGAGAGAGGGGGAGAAGGGGAGAGAAAGAGAGGGAGGGGGAGAGAAAGAAAAGGAGGGAGACAGAAAGAGAGAGGGAGAGAGAAAGAGAGAAGGAGAGAAAGAGAGAGGGAGGGAGAGAGAAAGAGAGCGGGACAGGGAGGCGAGAGAGGAAAACAGAAAGATTTGGAGAGAGAGAGTAAGAGAGAGAGATAAAGAGAGAGGGGGGAGAGAAAGAGAAAGGGAGGGGGAGAGAAAGAGAGGGAAAGAGAGAGGGAGAAAGAGACAAAAAGAGAGAGAGAGAGGGAGAGAGACAAAGAGAGAGAGAGGGAGAGAGACAAAGAGAGAGGGAGAGAGACAAAGAGATATAGTGAAAAACAGACGAGCTTGGCAATTAACATGTATCTGTTTGTTTTTGGTCTTAAATCTGTGTCACCACTTATATACTAAAAAAAAATGCTCCCTCCCCTCATCGTCATGGTGGTCATCTCTTGTTTCCTCTTCTCCCTGCCAACCTTTCACCATCTCTTCCTTCCCCTCTGTCTCTCATATTATTTCGGTTGGCAAAAGACAATGCTAACTTGACCACACTATAATTAAAACAAGCGCCCGGGGACAGCAAAAATGACCCCGTGTACATCATCACCTGAAAACTGTCTGTGTGTTGTCGCATGCAAACCTAGCGCGCTCACTATTTGCAGGTTTCATTGGACGGTTGCAACTGGGCGCTTTTGAAACGAGGAAGGCATCAACATGAAGAAGGTAAGGGAAAAACATTTTCCCAAGAATAATCATAGCAATGCACAAATATTAAAAAGAAAATGAATGCTGTGGTGGGCCATGATCGCTTACGTCCTTAATGTAGAGGAAGAATTGCATATCAAGGTTTATTATCTCCACCACACCTCTCTGTCTCTGCCTCTCTCTTCCCGAACGGGGAAATTTTGCATTAGAATAGACAGTAATAATTTAAAAGATATTTTTCTATGTGACGTGTCTTTTCAGGAAGTGGGTGATTATGGCTCTCCACGACTTCTGTAATGTTATTCTTATTTCTTAGTTCTCTATATTTCGCGTTTCTCCAAGCCTTGGATGATGTCAGTTCCAAAAATCCTTACAACGTCAGAATTATTATTTTTTCAAACGTGAGTTACGGATCCTCGTCGCCATTGTTATAATCCTTGTATAAACCCGTAGTTCTGGTTAATAATATTCCAAGGAAAACACTGACGCAAAAGTGTTAATCACATGGATTAATAATACAACAATAGCGAATAACGTAGTTAGTGGGCAATGCGTACGACACACTTTGCGATACAGGGTCTGATTTTGAGCTGACTTTCCTCTCATAGTAAATGGAAGAGTCTATGTGCAACAATTTAGTGTGGCGTAGGTCGGTCGTCTTTCTACACAACGCTGTCTTTGTAAGACCGGTCATTATCTATCTATCTATCTATCTATCTATCTATCTATCTATCTATCTATCTATCTATCTATCTATCTCAAGCAGTTCATTATCTATCTATCTATCTATCTATCTATCTATCTATCTATCTATCTATCTATCTATCTCAAGCAGTTCATTATCTATCTATCTATCTATCTATCTATCTATCTATCTATCTATCTATCTCAAGCAGTTCATTATCTATCTATCTATCTATCTATCTATCTATCTATCTCAAGCAGTTCATTATCTATCTATCTGTCTATCTCAAGCAGTTCATTATCTATCTATCTATCTATCTATCTATCTATCTATCTATCTGTCTATCTATCTCAAGCCGTTCATTATCTATCTATCTATCTATCTATCTATCTGTCTATCTATCTCAAGCCGTTCATTATCTATCTATCTATCTATCTATCTATCTATCTATCTATCTATCTCAAGCCGTTCATTATCTATCTATCTATCTATCTATCTATCTATCTATCTATCTATCTATCTATCTATCTATTTCAAGCCGTTTATTATCTATCTATCTATCTATCTATCTATCTATCTATTTCAAGCCGTTTATTATCTATCTATCTATCTATCTATCTATCTATCTAAGTCTTATAATTATCTGTCTATTCATATCTATCTATCTATCTATCTATCTATCTATCTATCTATCTATCTATCTATCTATCTATCTATCCTAAACTTGTCCATATCTATCTATCTATCTATCTATCTATCTATCTATCTATCTATCTATCTATCCTAAACTTGTCCATATCTATCTATCTATCTATCTATCTATCTATCTATCTATCTATCTATCTATCTATCTATCTATCTATCCTAAACTTGCCCATATCTATCTATCTATCTATCTATCTATCTATCTATATATCTATCTATCTATCTACTTAAAGAGAACACTTTACATTTTCCGTTTGGCATTTCCGAAGTGCCACCATCATTCCCTTTGCGCTTTAGAAATATCAAATACAACTTTATTATTCGGGGGGTGGGGGGCTGCATTGAAATCGCGGGTAAGGGAGGAGCGCAGATTATACCCCTTCAAAATATCATTTTTGCAGGAAACGTGATAAAATGAGTGAAGAAAGAGCCTTTAATAAGTTTTCTGATTTTATAAGTATGAAAAAGTCTTCATAAGTCACAGAAACCACATGTTGGCTTGCATTCTTCCTTCAGACACAATTCGGAATTTCCTGAGGCGTTATGCAACCAATTCCCCCGAGGCAGTGAAACAATCGTTTACTCAATGACTGGATTGTAAATAAATAAGTAATCCAGGGTTAATTTTAACAGTGTCCGCTAACCACTCACCGGAAGTGGAAATCATTCACCGGAAGGCATCAGGTCGGCTGTAAAGTCGGTCTGCTCACCTGTCGTGGACACGGGTGGGGGTGTTTTGGGGTTTGATCAGCCACACCTCGGTGTTGTACTCACTGGCTTTGCCGCAGAAGTAATTACTCAATGATAGAGCATGAGACTGGTGTAAGTTGCGTATTGGTTACATTTGATGGAGGAACTTATATTCTGGGATGTTTCTCTTTCTAGCCACCAAATATTCAGTCGTTTTTTTTTCGGCGCTTCATAGTCTTTAGCAATAGTGGCACCGCAAAGATGCAAGCTACGAATTGGAAACAAAAAAAAAAACAAGTAAGTACAGAAATTTTATCACTTTCTTGATGTTTAAATTTTTGTACTTGCTTGATTTTGGTCACTCCACTTTGCAATTCGCATACTGAGCTTATTATATATATATATATATATATATATATATATATATATTCTTACAACTGAGGTTTAATCCTTTCTTCTCGCTTTTTATACTATCTTCTTTAGGAGTTCTTAAATTTTCCTTTCTGTTGTAGCATACCAACGGACGATAATGGTTATGTCCCCATTCACATAAATACAGTAGTAAATACTGTATGTTGGTCTGCAGTCGGTGATTCGTCTCCTGCTGTGCTGGCCAAACTCTCTGCCTCCGGACAGAGACGGTCCCCAAACGAGGCTGTGTCGAAGGGCAAAGTCTCGTCTCGGGAAACAGCTACCCGACCCCGTTTTATACAGGATCTACGGGGAATTTTTAACCGAGCCTACGGGCTCGGTCACCCCACATTAAATTTGGCCTTGTGCCACATCTGACCGTGTGGGGCGGTTGTTAGATATCCTACAGTTGGAGATTCGTCTCCAGATGTGCTGGTCAAACTCTGCCTCCAGGCAGAAAGGATCCCCAGACGGGGCTATGTCGAAGGGCGGAGTCTTGTCTCCGGAAACAGCTACCCAACCTCGTTTTATACGGAGTCTACGGGCTTGGATACTCCGCATTAAATTCGGCCTTGTGCCACAACTGACCGCGTGGGGCGGTTGGTAGATATCCTGCAGTTAGAGATTCATTTGACTCACTTCTAGCAGTGGATTATTTCTTCAACGCGCCGCTGGCGAATCTTATATGTGTTGTTCTTGTCCTAAGTATTATCGTTCATTACGAACCTTCGTGTGATTATTCTATTCAGTGACCTTCCATAGGTTACAACACTTTCTGTGCCTTCTATGAACAATATCATCTGCATATTGTTAAGATTGCTGCCGCCAATAAACTCACTGTAAATGTTGAATAAGTCCGGTAACACGGAACAACCTTGTCTTTTTTCTATACATACGGGTTTCAGGTTTATACTTCGTTCAAAACACTGACCCAAACATTAACTCTTGAACACAGTATTTCCCTCAAAACAGTGTCCATGTATATTTGGCATTAGGCCAGTTTTATCAGATGTTTGCTATTATTTATAATACCAATAAGTCCGTAGCCTGCTACTAATACTACTAATAATAATAATGTTAATATCCTTATATTATTTTTCATTATTTTTCTCTTACTTTGTCAATACACTTAATTCAACGTTTCTCCATTACTCACATATATCTAATATTATACAATAGAAATTTCAAATCTAAATTCTGCTTATGCCTGTGTCCGTCTATGGACCTATTGACCCACCTCTTATTAATGGCAATTTACTATTCCTTAAGGTCGACAAGCTAAAACAGCACCAAGAGGGAAACCCATCGGCGAACCAACTTTTATTTATAAGAATTGTTATCGAAAGTGAAAAAACATTGATTAGTGGTTAATTGGCACATTTTTATGATTTTATGCTTAAGCAGAAATAAAAGTACATTTCCCTACAAAGAGCAAATCTACCAACAAGATTGACCTCATAAGTTATTATTCTCACCAGTGCAACAGAATAAAATCTGGAATAATTATAGGATCTTATTTAAGAGCACTAAGAATCTGCAGCCCCCAATATTAACCTGATTAAGAATTGTTTCATTCTCAATGTTAAGAGAAACGCATACAAAATATACAACTGCAAAAGATAACATTATTATTAACAACAATAACAATGACAATAAACCCAATAAAACAGTCCCATAATATTACCTACTAAATCCTTGACATCTACTATCCAAAACAATTTATTCAATCTAAACAATATCAGAAGAATTACAACCAAATCCCAAACTATTATTTAGCCTGATGTGCCTTACCGCTCGGCCACTGAGGATCATTTGGTTGGCAAGGTCGAATTTACTGCTTATAAACTTCAATCTTCCATGAATCTCTCACGTACATTCATAACTGCTCATGGCGTATCAAATGTAAACAAATGACGTCACACATTATGAAATGGACAAAGTCCGACAATTATTTTAAGACATTTTTATGTTTAACATTCTTTGTGGCCGAGCGGTAAGGCACGTCAGGCTAAATGACGGTTCCGTATAGGATACAGGTTCGAATCCTGTCGAAGGACGAATATTTTCTATGAAAATTTCTCGGACATTCAAGCCGGTAAATGTTATTTAATACTGTTTATTATAAACAGAGCATTTACTTAAATACTTGTATCGATAAAAAGAATGTTAAACATAAAAATGTCTTTAAATAATTGTCGGACTTTGTCCATTTCATAATATATTCATATATACACACACAAACACACACACACACATATATATATATATATATATATATATATATATATATATATATATATATATATGTGTGTGTGTGTGTGTGTATGTGTGTAGGTACCTCTAAAGAAATGCGATGCCTAAGGTTTAAAATGAATTTTGACAAAAATGAAAAAAATCTTTCTTGAAGCTTTTATTTCAGTTTTAATTTCAAGCTAATAGATTAAATTTAATATTTCTAATAAGCAAAATATTTTGCTGCATTTAATATTTCTAATAAGCAAAATATTTTGCTGCATTTAAAAACTAAAATCTAAATCGACTGCAATGAGTCTTTGTTTTGAAATCACTAACATTCCCTGATTTTAGCGCCATTTTTAGCCATCACTCATTACAATGTAATTTATTAAAACATCTTCCAAAAATAAAATATACTCTTCTGAAACTTATTTGATGAACATTAATTGATGTAAAGTATAATTAATCTGATTTGAAACAAATGTTACACTATTTATATTCGGACTATTGTCCTCATCTTTGTTGTTTTTATCACAACGTTTCGGCCGTTGTGCCCTCCGGTCTTCCTCAGGTGTATATCCATCTGGATCATCTACAGAGAATTCCGAACTGAATCCTTTATTTAATCTACGGGGATAGACTGTTCTTGTTCCATTGGTCATGTCTAGAGATGTCGCTTATTTGTTTTAGTATGGGGTAGACAGGAGAGTTATAGGCCAGGAAGATCCAATCTACCCTATCAAGGATACATATATATATATATATATATATATATATATATATATATATATATATATATATATATGCCCAATAACTATGAAATCGAATGCTAGATTCAAGAGTTATTTCATGGGCAATGAACGCAGAAACGAGACGGTAGCCGTCACAAGTGATGTGAAGGATGAGTAACATTTGTCAGTCGCCATATATATATATATATATATATATATATATATATATATATATATATATATATATAAACCTAAAGAGCCAGGCAAACCTATCTAGGTTTCATTTAAATGGGTCGTCAGGGAAGGGCCGGCATTTCCCTGACGATCCGTTTAGGTGAAACCTAGATAGGTTTACCTGGCTCTTTAGGTTTATATTAGGTTTGCTCTACTTCGTGTAATAAGTACTTTACGTAGTTGCTTTTACTCGTTTTGGAGTTTTTTTCTTTGGACTCTGAGCTTGGATTCTGGAAGATTGTTTTCGCCTCAATTTCATGTTCTTAGTTCTTTCTTTTTTTATTGCTCATTTTTCCTTAGATATTAGTTTGTTCAACTACAAGCCGAAATACCTAAGGTTATTCCAAGCGATTACCACTAGTTATATATATATATATATATATATATATATATATATATATATATATATATATATATATATATATATATGTGTGTATGTATGTATGAGCGTTCAATTTTTCATAATACGCTTGCTTTGTCTATCTTGGCTTGTTTGTGTGTATAGTTTCAGTACCTATTAATTTCGTTTAGTTTTATGCATAGGGAAGATGGAACAATGAAGAATATATTGCGTCAACCGTCTTTGAAATGCTCAGTTGTTTCACGGCCTCGAGAACGAGGGACTGGCGCTAATGCGTAACCATCTCAACCCCGTAAGTCCAATGTCTATTTATCTGCTTATCTGGGTACATCGACATAATGTAATGGTTAACAAGCTTGTCTCGCTAAACCAGTTACGATTGGGTCGTGAGTTCTATCCTCAATGGATTACCTATTCTTTCGACCTTGTGTCACATCTAAACTACGCTTAGTAAATTATTATCTACACACACACACACACACACACACACACATATATATATATATATATATATATATATATATATATATATATATTATTTCTTAACTCCTTGGTGTTGACAAATCCTGCAATGAGGTTCTTGTAGAGTGAAATAGCTATTCAAATGTGGTAATTTTGAATTTCTATTCTATGTAACACACACACACACACACACACATATATATATATATATATATATATTTGTTTTCGTAGACCTTTGCCTTTCACTGGTTTTTAACAATTTCACCTGACTTGTTGTCCATAAAATTTAATTGCCTCCAGTCATAACAATTTTAAAGAGCCAGATTTCGTTCCGCTATTCCAACCTGTTTACCAGTTCAGTTTTTATATCTACCAACAGTGCCACGTTTTATTTATTTATTCATGTTGCCTGAACTTTTTTCTTCTCCAAAGCCTTTACATGATAAAATCTGCCAATACTTTAACATTCATTTTAATCTCTCAAGAAATAAAAGAAAGTCGTCTGAGAAACTGAACAACTCAGTGGTTAATTGGCTAAAAAGAAAATGAAGTTTTAATTCGTTTTTTTTTATTCATTTATTTATTTCTTGTAAATATAAGCTGTTTTCTGAAGAAGACGTCTTATAGAGGTAACACCAAAATGGATGTTGTTCCCCGCCGAAAGGTAAGCAAAAAATCGCTACCACTTGTTTTAAAATATTTAACAAAATCTACGTAATTATCAGATTCAAGCGAATTTTTTAGTATTTTATTTATTAATGAAAGAATATCGGACTGAATAGGTAAGGTTATTAAAAAAATATTGAGGGAAAATATTTCTTCCAGCGGGTTTTTTTTGTTTCATCCCACTTTTTGATATCTTGTATGTACTTTTTAATTTGTGGGGTCTGTATTTGTGGGGTTTTATATAAAAAAATATCTGAAGATATTTCAGTAAAAAAATTTATTTAATATCAAGTGTGAACCAAAAATAATTCAATAAAACTCATGTTTGGTTAATTTAATAAGACGCGTTATTTTCTTTCAGATTGAATAGTAAAAAGTCTTCACTCTGTAAAATAGCTACAACGGCAACGGTAGTAGTAATTTTCAATAATTTTATTGATTCTTATATCAATGCGCGGAAAAATTGAGGACGGAATCAAGACGTTCTACACCAATGAGATACGAATCCAAAAATATAGCAATTTTCCAAGCATAGCTTAGATGTGGCACAAGGCCGAATGTATGGGGCACCCAGTGAGGATCGAACTCACTACTCAATCGTAATTGATCTTGCGAGACAAGCTTGATAACCATTACACCGCCCCGAGGTGCCCCGAATACAAAAATATATCTAACCCCAGCCATTCAGCTGTTTATATGACAATGGACGAGGCCACTTATCTATGTTTCCCATTATCTAATGAGACCTTCCATTTCTACTCTACACACTTAATATTTATTTTTAAAAATACTTGTATTTTTCAGTGTGATTTTGCAATTCATCCCGTTGTTTTTCGTCACAAGAGTTTGTTTTATTAAATAACTAGCTTAAAGGCCGCCCTACCGAGCGGCATTTAAACTAACTCCTACGTAGGACTGTTGATTGTGCCTTCATCACAATAGGTAGGGAGAAATAGATGCGATACGCAACAATAAACTACAGAACTCAAAATTGATCGTTGCATTTAAGTATTGTATTAAGCGTACCTTTTTAAAGTTCAACGGCAATTCTTCTGCCGCCACTAAATTTAAAGAAAATCTGATATACGTAGGTCCTTACTTTCCGTACAAACGATTATTTTTATTTCTTGGGTGACTTTCGCTGGATTTCACAGTTAATTTCGACTATTCCCAAATTTATTTTCAAGTTATAAAATTTGTTGTACAAAAAAGTTCGTCGCAAAAAATCACATCAAAAATCGACGAAAACAATCGCACTTATGAAAACTTGGGAATCCAAAATTTCTGGATTGCGGGTCCAGATCCGGCTCGGAATGTTTTGAATTTGCTCACGGAGTTGGTCTGCTTCCAGAATGGTATGATATGTTGGGCTACGGCCTTTAGGAGTAAAGTTGAAAACTTAGCATCTATTATATAGCAGACATGTTTGAAGATTAAAAAAACGTGAGGTTTAATGCCATTTTCGAGTGTAAACCTTTTTTAAAAGAAGTTTTCCTTTTAGTAACTTTTAGATTATTTAGATGTACAAAAAGGATATCATTCTGATAATCAGCTTTGACTATTCGATATCGAAAGAGTATTATAAATTAATCTAATTTCTCTCTCGTTCAATCAGTTTTTGTGTGTCTGTTTTCCTGCATACAGATTCTTGTATACAAGAAGAACCAATAATTACTTCATTAATTTAAAGTAAATTGTTATTTTAAGTTTTTATTATAAAAAAAAAACAAATCTTATTTTTTCCTGTCTAATTTGTTCCCCTTGCCACCAAAAACATTTTCAGAATTACGACGAAACTATTTCGTTCGCTTAAATGAATACTTCATACTGTGTAATTTTTCTAAAATTTACTCTTAGAAGAAATGTTTTTCTTTCTACATTATTCTAACGAAAATTACATTTACGCTATTTTTTTGTTTAATAAAAGCGTATGTAATAAAAAATATTCTTAAACTATTGGTTAAAGAGAATTTATTTAAAAAAATAAATAACAAATTCTTAATTATTGCACTGCTGGTCTTCCGTATTTCTTTAGGTATATTTTAAAATTTTTCGCGAGCTTTTTCGGACAGGGGTAGAATTACAGTGTTTCAATTTTGTCCTTTGACCTCACTAGCTACCGTGCGTAAATAACACGTATTTTCCTCTTGTTTCAAGTAAAAAGTAAGCATTACTTTTAGAAAATCCAGTTAATTACGTCTTAAATTTACGTAATTTACTTAAAAACACATCTTATAATACAAAGGGCATAGTGTTTATTGACTATTATCAAAAGGGCGACACCATCAATGGAGAGTACTACGCCAACTTGCTGAGGCAGTTACGAAAAGCTATGAGGACCAAACGGTCGGGAAAAGTGATGAAAGGGGTCTTGTTTCATCAGGACGATGCTGCAACACACAAGTCCTTGGTTTCAATGGTTGCTGTGCTTGACTGTGGTTTTGAACGGCTTATTCCTCTTCTCTATTCTCCTGATTTGACTATCATCTGTTCCCCAACATGACTGGGAACCAGTAGCACAGTGATGATGACGCCATATCTGCTGTTGATGATATTTTTGACCAACAGGATGAACGGTCGTCTTTGATCAGTCAGATATCAGTTTACCTTGAAAGCAGTTATTAATAAGAAGAATTGAAATTAATGGATGCAAGATTTCACAGCTCTTGCATTACTCCTTCACAGTCAGTCTACGAACTTTTCAGTCCACCCTCGTATTTTGCAAACATTTTTGCATTTCACTCATTGTAGATAACTTGAGAAATTGACAATTGTAACCAGAAAATTTAAAGTTAGCGTACATGAATGGTCCCTTATAAAATATTAAAATAAATCTACTGTGATTCATATGACTAAGAAAATGAATATATATATATATATATATATATATATATATATATATATATATATATATATATATTTGATTTGTTTGTAGGCCTTGAAGATTGAGAGCTGCTATTTTTAGAGCTCTCATGAAATAAAAATGATTACCTATGGGATTTTAAGTGTTTGATATTCTTTAATTAATAATATATATATATATGTACTGGGTTTAACAGCATAATTGTCCATCCCTCAAAATGTTTAATATTTAAAAATCCACTACCCAAATTGCATGCTCCGCGAGGAGCAACCCAAAAATGCTACGACGTACCCAAGTACATAATACTCCCGGGGGATCCCGAGAGGGGGGGCGGAAGAGATCCCCAACAGGACGGATTTAAAGGAATCGAACGGAAATGCCCAATCGAATTTGAATAGATGCATATGCGGTAAGTCTTGCAAGAATCAGCGCGGCTTAAAGATACATCAAAGCCGGATGAAATGCCTTGAGGGGGGTCCCGAGAGCAACGTGCAGGTACAAGCCCTGGTAAAACGGAGGAGGTGCAGGACCAGGAGTCAAACCACAGCGTCCAGTCTCTCCAAGTCTCAGTTCCTCTCACTCTGGGCAAGGAGTCCCGAAAGATTAAATGGCCCCCAACGAACAAGGGAGCCTGGCAGGACTTTGACACAGACATATGCGAGATACTCCAGTCAGCTACAAAGGGGGACGTGGGTGGGCGACTAAATTTCATGACGACAATAATAACTAGCATGGCGTCAGAGAGATTTGGTTGCGTCGAGCCACGGCAGCTAAGGATACCCTACACTACCACTAGTAGGGTGAATAAAATTAAAGACTTAAGGAAAGAGATAAGATCCCTTAAGAAGCTTTATAAAAGGGCAAGTATAGAGGAGCGTCAACCCCTCGAGGAGCTCCGAGAAATACTCAGAGGAAAATTAAAAACTATACGGCGAGCGGAGTGGCATAGGAGGAGGAGGAAAGAAAAATAAAAAAAAGCTGGCAAATTTCCCTTCCAACCCTCATTGAGTTGGATATGAGTGTAGGTTTAGTTAAAGATTTGGTATGGATACGGGATTAGTATTTAAAAGGTAAAACACGGACTTAAACAATGCAATAAAGATACCAGCTCACCTCGGTATGGAATCCGGAAATAAAAAAAAAACGGATGTAGTAATAAGACACCATTATATAGAAAATGAGTGTGAAAAGCACTGTATTCATTGGCTGGCGCTGACTGGCATATGTCAGTAAGAACGGTCGAAGTCTGGCCTTGCTAGTATTTGTGATTATTGTTTTTTGCAATGTCGCGGTGCGTAGCACGACGCTTTCAAGGAGGCGGCCTGATTCACCTAGAATCAGGTCGGTGTTGCTGTTGGAGCCGATATGATGCGAAATCCGAAATCGGCGATGAGAACATTGAAGACCACCCTTGATGCACCTGTTAATTAAATATTGGGATATGCGAATGGAAGATAGAGTTATATCTTTCTCTAGGGTATTTGTGCGCCAACACATTCGTGGTTTTTCATGGCAGCTCTTCTAATGAGATCTCCTGCGTGGTACCTCGACTGCATGAATTTAAACGTATTACTAGATTGGCTGTTAGGTCTCGTCTTTTTACTGCTGAAATAGCTAGATGTAACTGTACGTTCTATTCTAATAATTTACTTTCTCGCATTTTTAAACGGTGGAACTCTGTTCCAGTTTCTTACTTTCCTGCCCCTTACAATTTCACAAATTTAAATACAACGTCAATCGCCATCTCCTGACTTACTGAATCTTGTTCTCACGAACGTATTTTCATTCTCTTTAACTCTCAGTAACCCATGGTGTTTTAGTGATATTATCGCCTTACTTGGGGTGAAATGATTAAAATATATACAATGTCAAATATTTTTATATTATGGATTCGTAGTAGTACAAATAGAAAATATTCTCAGGACATGGAATATTATGATATGAAACCAATGTCGTTAGTTAGAAAATATAAAGAAAGAAATGTGTAGGTTAAATATTAATGCTTTAGGAGTATATGAAACAAGGTGGGCAAACAATGGAGATTTCGCCAGTGACAAACGCAGGATCATATATGTAGGCGGAGAGAAAAATGAAAGAGGAGTAGGATTGATGTTAGAACAATACATATGTTCTGGGATGCTGTTAAATATCTGAAAGAATATCCGTCATAGTTGTTTATTCAACGACAGCAAAAAGTACAGAAGAAGAAATTGAAGAATTCTACTCTACGCTAGACAACGCCAAAGCTCAATGTGAATAGCAAGAAACTGCAATTCCCATGAAATACCTTAATGCCAAAGTATGCCAGGAGAGAGATGATGAAGTAGTTGGCAAATTAGGACCAGGTAGTAGTCAACACTTAGTTTCAAGAACAACCAAGACGAATATGGACATGGAGAAGCCCAGGTGGAGAAGAAGAAAAAACAACAAAACAAAAAACAAATCGACTGTATAACTATCAATGAAAGATCCAGGAATGCAGTTTTATACTGCAAAAACCTATCCAAGTGCTGACTGCGGGAGCGACCACCTTCCAGTGATATGTAGACTTAGAGTAAAACTAACGAAATTGAAGGGGACTAAGGGAGCACCCAAATTGCAATACGACAGACTCTTGAACGACCAGAATCTGAATGAGAAATATATGGACAGTGTGAAAAACGGATAAGAAGAACAAAAGGAAAAAGTAAACTCGAAGCAGGACAGTTTAAGATAAGCTTTAGTAACATCAGCAAACGAGATCATCCCAAAGGAAAATAGACGGAGAAAAAAAAAATGAATGGATGAGGGATGAAATTGTCGACATGATGAAAAGGAGACAAAACAAAGAAATAAGGAAAAAATGCAGGCAGGCTAAAGAGGAATGACAACGAAAAATGTGCATCAGAGATAAAGCAGATATGCGTAAAAGTAAGAGAACAGGACAACAAATTAATAAAAATCCAATAAAATCCAAAGGGAGGAACGCTGATACTAGAGAAAGAAAAATACTTCAGTGGTGGGACGTACATGTCGGAGAACTGTTCTACGGCGAAAAAGAACAACAATACACAGAAATATCGAAGGGTCGGAAATATTCAAATCTAAAGTGGAATCAGTACTGAAAAAATTGAACAGAAACAAAGCAGCAGGACTAGACGGACTCGCAATAGAGGTGCTGGCAGCCTTAGATGATTTCGGCATTGACAGGCTTAGAGACAACATACAAGAAATATACAACAGTGGTGATATACCGGAAAACCGAATTAGATCAATTTTCAAAGCATTACCTAAGAAACTAGGTGCAATCTAATGTGAACTCCATCAGCCTAATGAACCATATAACAAAACTTATCATCTGAATTCTGATGAATAAAGATAACAGCAGAATTAGACTGAAAATAGAACAAGAACAGTACGGACACTGGAACAAGTAAGGCAATATTTATGCTCAGAATGATATCAGAAAAAGGAATTTAAATGCAGAAGGATGTATACCTGTGTTTTATAGTGTCGTATAGGAAGAAAATGAGTAACTACCGAGACCGAGGTTCGAACGTGGCATTCTGAACTTATGAATATATGTTTTTCGCTAGGTGTATAAATAGTGGTGTCAGGCTACTGACTGCAGTGACTATTGAGTGAAACTATCCAGTCGAATTAGTGTGAATTATTGTGCATCGATGAATTGGGTTTTGATTTCGGATTTACTGGACGTTAAGCCGAGCCGCGCTACTAACAAGGTATTCACTGAAATGGTTATCTTTGGTTAACTTTTATTTCTTTGTTCTTGTTAAATATTTATTTGCGGTTTTCATTAAATACTGTTTTATCTTAACATTGAAGTCTTGAGTTATACTTAACTAGCAGCCATACCGAGCTGATTGATCAGAAAAAGTGTTCAATTAGAATGGAGCAAAAACAGCATCATGTTTAGATGCAACAGAGTCTATCTTCTTCAATTACTTTAAAGTACTTTCATTAAAAAAACATTTTGAATTAATGCAGTTACTGATATAACAGAAGTAGTCTGTATTTATACAGTCAAAGTTAGCCAAGGAGATGAAGGGATAAAACAGGTATCATGAAGACGCACTTCAGGCCACAATTATTTTGGAGTTTTTGAAATTCAATTCGTCAGTGTGCGACCAGGGATGCAAAAGAGGAAACATTTGTAAAGCAAGTTTGATGAAAATTGGTTGAAATATCAACGAAAAATAAGAAAGAAACCAGTAAAAATCGCCATTTTTCGCTAATTACGCTATATTGTTGGACTCAATTATCAAGTTAAATGACTGTTAAACAATCAACTTATTGTTGGCTACAATTGAACGAAGTTTGTATTAGATTGCTTGAAAATTGAGGGAGTTTTTAGTTTTAAATTTCTGTTGAAATCGATTTGTGTTGAAATCAGTTTTTCGCGGTTTTTCGCTAAACGCAGTAGCATATAAATAAACATGAGCTATCCTTCAGCTCGTCATGATGTAAGTAACCTATATATCGAGTTTGAATGAAATCGGAGGAAAAAAGCTGAATTTATCGATTTTTGATCGGTTTTATCGATTAGTGATTATTTTAAAATTATCGATTTTTTACACAAAGAGCGTATCTCTTACATGGTACAATGTATGTATCAAGTTTGGTCAAAATCGGTTGGATGGATCTCGAGTGAAAAGGTATTATACAGACAGACACACAGACACCCTCTGTTTTATATATATAGATTATTAACTGCTACCGCACGTCACAAAATATAAATAATGCAAAAGCGTTTGATAAATTACGTCACAGAGAACTGTTGGAAATGCAAAGTAACCTTGACATATTTGGGAAGGATATTAGAATAATCCAGAACTTTTACTGGCAGTAAACCGCCTGCATACGGATAGAAAACGGGTTCGGTAAATATAAAAAATATAGAAAGAGCTGTAAGACAAGGTTGGGTCTTCTCGCCGGATTTATTCAACTTAAACAGTGAGGCGATTCAGTGAGAATTAGACGTCCTTCTAGGATTCATTACTGGCGGGCACAATGTTAACAACATAAGATATGCAGATGACACAGCATTGATAGCCGACAGGGAAAGGAAAATATAGAAACTCTTACAGAAGGTAGCGAAGGAAAAGCGAGAAGAAAGGACTCAACATCAATTGCAAGAAGAAAGGAATGCATGGTTGTTAGCAAAAGGTACAGCCTAAGATGCAAATTACAAATCGGGGATGCCAAAATCAAACAATTACAAAAATTTAAATAATTGTGACACGGGGGACAGAATGTATGACACTTAAATAAAAGATGCTTTCCATAATCTAAGCAAAGTATTAAGAAACAAGAAAATCTCATTAGCAACAAAGAAAAGACTACTGAACTGTTATGTAATATCAGTTCGCATACATAGCAGTTTCCTCAAGAAAAAGAAGAGACTTGAGGCAACGAACATACTGTTGTTCTATAAGGGGATGCTGAGAATGCCATCGATATGTGACGCATAACCTACCTAGCGAGCAAATGGATGCCGGAGAAAGTTTTAGGGGAGATAACAAAACGACAAAATTTATTAAGCTACAAAAGACAGGATGATGTGGAGAGCCATCGTCCTAAAGGGTCACGGCAAATAGAAGAAGAAGAAGAACTGATGATGGTACTACTACATCAAATAATTTTATACTTCAATATACATAATACAAATATCTTCGACGTGGTATAATAGCAATCTTGTCTTGCTAGATCAAGTACGACGGAAAAGTGAGTTCGATCCACACGCGGCGCCCATTCGTTTTACCTTGGGCCACATTTAAACTACGCTTAGAAAATCATCATGGTACAAATATTCGGAGGAAAATGCCAGAAAATTGAAGCTAAAATGGAATAGTAAAATACCCAATGCCGAAAAGAGGCGATCAAACTTATTTACTAATAGAGAAAAACTCTCAAAATAAAGTTTTAAAAGGGATTAAACTCTAAACAGAATTCTTTTCTCTCTCAGACACACACACACACACACACACACACACACACACACACAAACACACACACACACACGTGTGTATGTGTGTGTTTGAAAACCTAAAGAAGCCTGAATGTTTTAAATGGCGTTGACATACAAGTTAATGTTAAAATGATTACACCAATGTAATGTTAATAACAGGAAAAAAGATTGAATTTAAAAATGTTGCTTCAAATGCAAGTATATGTGTAAACGTTAACTCATATGAGAGAAAGACAAAATTCTAAACAATTGATATTTCACAACTGTATTTAATGAGACATGAAAGACTCCTTTTTTTCTCTGCCCCCCCCCCCCCGAATGAGTCATTAGTGCAGTTTTAGAAGTTTTTTGTTTTTTTGTTTTCGGCCAATGAAATAGAACGACTGATTAATGGTCGAAAATCGTAGAAATAAATAAATGAATTCAGAAGCGTGTACAGAAGGACGTTCCTTTTGAACTTGAAACTTTTTTTTCTTTTCTTGCCGACCGGTTGTGAAACTTTTTCCAGTTTCAGGTTTTATTAATAATCTCAAATGAATTTTCTTCTAATGTCACAACCGTCAAACATTTTTCGATTCTAACATTAAGAATTGGGCCTGTCTTTCTTCTTCTTTTTTCCGAGTTGAGTGTGAAGTCATCTAACAAAGATGAGGACAGGAGAAACAAAGTGAAGATTAAAATTATTTTACACTAAAAACAGGAAAAGTAAAGATAAAAGAACCAGGCGATTTACATTTATTTTACTATAGTATTTCGTATTGCTGAAGTTATCGCTAACATTTTTGTCGAGATTCGCAAACTCTACGTTTCGTTCGATTTTGCAAACTAATCGATGAAATTTGAATAAGTTTATTTGGTTTGAAAAATACTTTCACAAAAACCCCACGTCGTGGTTTAATAATTTCTTTAATTTAATTTTATAGGATTTCATGGTAAATAATATTTTTTAAGAAAATTTCTTTTTTCCTTTTTAACAGCGAAGAATAAATTCTAATGATTTCTTACACTTGAGTATGCAACATACAATTGGCCATGCGTATATATTTATTTCTGGAACCAAATTCTAACTTTTTGAAGCGTTTGGTCTTCTGATTTGTTTATAGTTGTCGCAAACTGATTTCTTGTATATAAAAACTTAAAGAAAACTTATACAAAGTGCAATATTGCCTTTTTATTGAATAAGTATTTGTTATTTTAATCATTAAATAGTTTTTAAAATAGTAGGAAAATTTTGTATGTTAAATAACAAAACTTTTAATTTTCCCCACAAAATTAATGAAAATCTATTTTACTAAGCTACTCACCATAGTAAAACCAACGGTACTTTGTACCCCATTACCTGTTTGTACTTGTCCTCAAAATTTTGTTTCGAACGGTCAATGTATGGCTATTTTAGAGAGTGGGGCGGAGGGACGGACAGATTAACGGAAGTTATAGAATTTCATATTGTTGTGGATTCCGGGAATGGAATCCTGCACAAATAAATAAACAACGCCAGTATATGAAATAGGAAAATAAGTGTATTGAACGTAAGAATACAAACTTGAAATTAAGATTAGTAGTCCAGGAATGCGGGTTAGTAGAAAGTATATGTACAAGTCTCTGTAAGTGAAGCCGTAATTATCTCTCTCTCTCTCTCTGGACTCTACGTATCTCAACCTTGTCTCAACGTATCTCTCTCTCTCTCTCTCTCTCTCTCTCTCTGAACTCTACGTATCTCAACCTTGTCTCAACGTATCTCCAACTCTGTCAGCATAAGTATACTTTAGACGAGTCGATCTTGTGTAAAAGGGGTGAGCCCCACAACACATATATAGAAAGACAATAAACACGGATAAACAAATTGTCGAAAATCGCCCCCCGAACTTACGAGAAAACTGAATTTTATCACTGAATTAAGGATAGTACTTCAGCAGAATCTGCATACAATATCTAGTGTTAGATTTATAGAAAATTTAACATTTAATTTAACAAAGTCGTGGATTTAAAACAAATAACCCTAATATAAAACCTTTCTACCTGAAAGAAAGGAACTTTGTCATTTGGGGCAATCAGATATTCATAGACACTTTTCAATTGATGTTTCTGCATTGATAACACATGCCGCATATGTTGTAAGAGACAGAAAAAAATGTTATCTTTCCGGTGATCGAAGAGGAAAAAAAAAACGAGGCTTTCAAAAATCGTGAATGTTCTTGTGTAAGCCTCCTTCTGGATGTTGGTAACTTTATTTATTTATTTATTTATTTATTTATTTTTACTAAGAGTTGGTTTCAGTTTTCCATGTGGACATATTGTTAAATTTCTCAGCATAATTGTGATAAGACAAAATGAATACAATTGGAAAATACATTTCTTACGCGTTTCAACGATGACTGAGAAATATATTTTCCAATTGTATTCTTTTTATCCATATATATATATATATATATATATATATATATATATATATATATATAGCATCTTTAGATCGAATTTGTGCTTGAACTTATTTTCATACGTATGACTAATGCATTTTATAAATTGTTATGTATAAGAACTTTTTTATCTGTCTATATCTCTGAGATGAGGTATTATGTACACTATTTACATTATTCGGACTATTGTCCTCATCTTTGTCGCCATATTTATTACAACGTTTCGGCCATCTTCAGGTGGTTGAAATGTCGAACTGAACCCTTCATTTTGTACACTGGGGTACTAGTTCCGTGTGCCATGTTTAATGGATGCCAGTTATCAGTTATCTTCTGTTAATTCCCCTCTGAAAGTTCTCCACTGCCTTCACCGGGTATTGAACTCACACTCCTTGGGTCCTGTCACTGGATCTAACTAACGTCTTTATCCACTGTGCCATGTGTCTTTGAGGACATCTGCGTCCTTGAGGACATCTGTGTGTGAATTTCTGGGTCACCCAGAAATTCACACACAGATATACATATATATATATATATAAATATATTTGTGTGTGTGTGTGTGTGTGTGTGTGTAGAACTTTCAGAGAGGAATTAACAGGAGATAACTGATAACTGACATCCATTAAACATAGCACGTGGAACTAGAACAGTCTACCCCAGTGAGCGAAATAAAGGGTTGAGTTCGACATTCCAACCAATTGAAGTAACCCTAATAAAAGCAACTGTAATTTATACCCCTTCATACGTTTTCACTTCTCCCCAAATTTTGGTTTTCATCGGTCAATCTATGGCTATTTTAGAGGGTGTGATGGACGGACGGATGACACAGAATTATATATATATATATATGTGTGTGTGTGTGTGTAGAGAGAGACAGAGAGATACATACAGTTATAGGGCACTTAGTGCGAATGGAACTGATTGTTAACATCAATAATGATTTGCGAAACTAATTTGATAACCGTCCCACGGTGATCTAACGAGGCGATCTCCAACTCTAGTGATTTACTAAAATCGAACTCACTACTCGGCAGTAATTGATACAGCGTGAGTAGCTTGCTAACCATTATATACCATGGTGATCTGAGAGACCACTACTTCATAACGAGGCGCTTTCTATAACTATAAGAAAATAAATGATAAAACTACAGAACATTATTGACGAGGGATTTGTTATCACTTGACTTTAACGAAAACAACTAGCGACTAAGTTTAAAGCATGAATAAGAATGTCAGAGAAGAAAGCGGAAGTGGGGTTTAAAAAAAAAGAAAGAAAGGTGAGGGAAGAGGGTCTTCTTGAGACAAAATTTAAAGCGTTTGTACACTTCTGTGTAGAAGATACCCCGGCCGCCTCAGCGCTATCTGTGTAGGAAGCACTAACCCATTTATACCCAACACCAACTGCTCCTGCTGATAGAATCCGGGCGCACTCCCCAGTACCTACACCATTTCTTCAGAACCGACTATATCTTTTGTTTTTGTTTTTACTTACTTTGCTCAACAAATTCAGACCCTTACAACATCAACAATAATATCGGGAAGCTGTTCACGCCGTACCGGTTGCAAGTGAAATAGTTTTTTTCATTCGGTAAGTCCATTTTTAATCGTCATTTTTTGTTTTTGTTTTCGTTGTTTTTAAAATGAGTTGCTTTTTTTTAAGAGTCAACGTTTGAGATCCTTTCTGGTTGAAAAAGAAAAACGAAAGAGTTGAAAACACTGGACGAGAGGGAAATAAATGAAATGTGTGTGTGTGTGCGTGTGTGTGTTTCAATCGCTTTGTTGCGTTTTTCTTGTGTGTGTGAGTACGTTATTCTTTTAAAAACTGTCTTAGATTTTAACTTCAAGTTTGGTGTGGAATACAAACCAAGAATAAATTAAATATTCTGTTCAGAGTCAGACTAATTTCTTTTTTTTTCTCTTTAATTCTTCGTCGTTTTTTTTTTTTTTTTTCGATTTTTTTCGTTTGTAACTTTATTGTTTTTTATGCTTTGCATTTTAAATTTAAAAAATTATGAGGGGGAAGTAATTTTTTTAAAAGGCCAGAATTATTTTAATCGCTAGATGATTTGTATATTTGTTGTTGTTTTTTTTTGTTTTATTATTTTCTGAACCATTTTTTTTTACATACGTCAATTGGGTTGTAGTAGCATATATCTTTCTTTTACCCTTTCATTCTGAAGTTCTCTAAATGAATATTTTGCTTCTCACCGCTTATTTAGGACTCTCCACAAGAGTTTTTCCTCTTTTCTTTCTTTCAATACTTGCTATCTATCTTTTTTTTTTTTTTAGAAACGTTTTAAAATTATTTTTTAAATGCTCGAGGAATTTTAAAACCTAAATTTTTTTTTTACTGAATATATTTTTTAATTTAGATTTAAAAATAGAATCGGATATCCCTGAAAGATGTACACTGCAAGTAAATGTGAACCGACACGATAAGAGTTTATTTACTTATGGCTTCATTTGTGATGATTCTAGGAAAAAAGGAATGGAAAAAAAAGGTCATGTAATTCGAGAGTGCTCTGTTTGATTTTTGTTTGCCAGAGAGTCGAACACAATATAACTTCTTCTTCTTAGCTGTTATCCGTACCCTCGAAGAAAAACGAGGGAAATATTAGGATCGTCAGAGTTGTCAGAGAAAAGGACATAACTTCTTCTTTTATGTGCCGTGTTCCTTCAGGACGTTTGCGATCATGGCCCTCCACATCTTCCTGTTCTTGTAGCTCTTAATGTGTTGTCTTGTTAAATTTTCGCAAACCCTGTTCTACCATCAAATATGTTACACGCGGCTTTCCTCTGTCCCTTTTCCCTTCAACCTGTCCTATGAGTATCAGATTTTCCAAGCCTTCTTTCCTCATTACGTACCCCAGAAATTTCAACTGCATCTTTCTGGTGTTAAGTATAAATTTCCTTTTTGTTTCCATTTTCTCTAAAACCTCGTCGTTGCTCACATGTTCGGACCATGGCATCCTCAGCGTCTTTCTATAGAACCACATTTCTATTGGTTCAAATCTCTTCATCTTTGATGAGATTCTCCAGCATTCGTTGCCATATAGGAGGACAGATATCACGCAACAGTTCAGTCCTCTTTTCTTTCTTTCTAATGAAATTGTTATATTTCTTAATATTCTGCTTATATTTTGGAATTCGTCTTTAGACCTCCCAATACGTCTTCGGATCTCAGTGACGCATTTTCATTCCTCTGCGAGAACACTTCCCAGATATTTAAAAGTTATTTCTAATTTGCATATATTTGCACATAATTACGTGCAATCAAGTGGGATAATACGAGGCCAAGGAAAAAAAAAATAATAGAAAATATTTCATTTTTTTTCTATCTCAATAGGGCCAGATTTGTTTTTAACTTCACCCAAAACAAGTTCCAAGGGCCCTTCAAGGTAGCTGCCTATTGAAAGAGATAGTTGGAATGGAAGCAGGAAATGTATGATAGATATCGGCCGACCCTGAACTTGAATAGGTTAAAATTGGTCAGGGAAGCATCCTCTCGGGGAACTGTTCCATAAAGTAATAGTTCTAGGGAAGAATGGTGATGATTTTCGACCGTGAACCTGTCATGGAAGATCCGAACTGGTGACTATGACATCTAACTTATGTGAACATTTGCAAAACTACCAATCCTGCTTATTAAAATCGTTTGATCTTAATTTAATAAAAAAAAACAAAAAAAAACAAAAAAAAACATTGAAATTCTTATATTAAAATAACATCTCTGAAGACCTTGTGGACATTTTTACTGCAACCTTCTCTGAGCAGTATCTCTCTTTGTGAACAAATGTAGAATGTTCGTATATGTAATTTATTTTTTTAGTGATCAAATACAGTGTAACCCGGATATAAGAGACCCTGATATAAGAGAACCCCCCGGATGTAAGAGAGATTATCTCTGGTCCCAAATTAGAGCCTGTGTTAATGTATATATAATAGACCAAACCCGGATATAAGAGACTTCTTCTCCGGTCCCGACAACTCTCTTATATCCGGGTTACACTGTACTACGAAATGTTACAGTTACACACTAATCCTGCAGAAAAGAAATTTTACTTAAAATGAATTGATTAATAGAAATATATTATAGCGTTTCTAACTTTTTAACACCTGGCGCAAGGGTTAGTTTCCATAAATATATTTGAATTTCCGTTAAACACATTCAAGTTTTTATTTTTCATATTTTGTTCTAATACCAGCCGTGAATTAAAGCTTTTTTTTCTTTGTTTTTGTTTATTTACTTTATTTAATAAGATCTGTCTGTAATTGCATGTATTCCCAGGTGCTGCCCAAAAATTCGGGGAACATAAGGCGCGAAAAGGTTTCTTTAAAAAATAAGATGGAAGAATTGATAAAAAATTTTTAATTTCTATTTTCTTTTGAGCGATTTCGAGATATGGTGCGGACAGGGAAATACTAGGTAATTTGACAAACAGATCCAACTGTTAAAATTTCCTGCAACTTTTTATATATGGGAGAATATATATACATTTCTAAATAAATGTGAAAAGTTTAAGGTAATGCGTTTCGACATTTTAAAGGACTTCATCAGATTAAAATAATCTCCTTCTTGAGAATGTAAAAGAAAAAAATATTTAAATTCTCAAATTTAGCGTCCTTACATCTTCAACGTTTGCCGTTGATGCTAAATTACCAGTGATATTTTCATTTATATTTTCCCGCCTCTCTTACATGTATTTTCCCGCTTCCCTTACATATATAGAAGTCAATCAGTAAGAACATTTAGAATACGAAACACGTTACGTAATATTTTTGCCATTCTTTTACATTATGTTATGTTATATCGTACATATAATCGTGTTATATAATTGTTATGTAATCTGTTATATAATCGTGTTCATTGATGAAATTATCGATTATTCTCGCACTGAGGCCATTAACGTCAGCTGCGTTTGAAATTTAGCCCATTTAAAATGTATTCAATATCAAACACTTACGAAGTGCAGTGTAATTGCAAAATGACAAGCATTCCTGTCTTGACTAAACTAAAATGTCATATGTAAATCAGCCTGATTCTTACATAGATGAAGCCCTTTATATAAGTCGTTTTAAGCTAAGTCTCAACTCTGAGAACATTAATCACGTGTTGGCTATCTTTTAAAGACACCGCCAGCATGGAATTACTACCACATCTCATCCAGTACAGCTTTAAATTACTAGTAAAATACAACCAGGAATATATAAAACATTAACAACGAACCCCTTAAAAATGACGAATAAATTGAACGAATGAGTTTGGACAAATAATCACTATGACCAATTTCTACGTCCTTTTTTACCTCCAACCTGAAAAAGTAAGTCTTTTAAAACAATAGAAAAACACGATATATACACACACACACACATATATATATATATATATATATATATATATATTATGAAATGGACAAAGTCCGACAATTATTTAAAGACATTTTTATGTTTAACATTCTTTTTTATAGATACAAGTATTTAAGTAAATGCTCTGCTTATAATAAACAGTATTAAATAACATTTACCGGCCTGAATGTCCGAGAAATTTTCATAGAAAATATTCGTCCTCCGACAGGATTCGAACCTGTATCCTATACGGAACCGTCATATAGCCTGACGTGCCTTAACCGATTCGGCCACTGTTATTTAATACTGTTCATTATAAACAGAGCATTTACTTAAATACTTGTATCTATAAAAAGAATGTTAAACATAAAAATGTCTTTAAATAATTGTCGGACTTTGTCCATTTTATAAAGTGTGACGTCATTTGTTTACGCCATGAGCAGTTATGAATGTACGTGATAGATTCATGGAAGATTGAAGTTTATAAGCAGTAAATTCGACCTTGCCAACCGAGCGATCCTTTGTGGCTGAATCGGTTAAGGCACGTCAGGCTATATGACGGTTTCGTATAAGATACAGGTTCGAATCCTGTCGGAGGACGAATATTTTCTATGAAAATTTCTCGGACATTCAGGCCGGTAAATGTTATTTAATACTGTTTATTATAAACAGAGCATTTACTTAAATACTTGTATCTATAAAAAGAATGTTAGACACAAAAATGTCTTTATATATATATATATATATATATATATATATATATATATATATATATATATATATATATATATATATATATATATATATAACAATAGGGTACCTCGTTTTGGTGTAATACTTAGCAAGCTTTTCTCGCTATAAAAGTTATAAACTGAAGAGTGAGTTCGATACTCACTGGGTACCCCGTACTTTCGGCTTTGTGCCACATTTAAGCTACGCTTAGAAAATCAGTATATAAGAACAATAGTGAGGAAATTGTATGACAAAATGTAAAAGTTTATTTGTGATTCGTTTCATTGTTTGAGATTTTGGTGTAATTTGAGAGAATTATACAAAAGTTATGGATGATTTCGTGATTTACTGCAAAACCCATGGCGGCCAAAATGATCAGAACGGTTGCTTTTACTCCGTGTTTTAGTATATTTAACCGGCGAATTATAATTTTTAAAATTTGTTTACGTGACGGTTCGTTTACTAAACATTAGTAAGAATATCTGCAATGTACTTTGTTAATATAATGCCACTTACTCCGTTACCAATTCGTCAGCAGATTATTAAGCTTCGAAAGAAGGATAATTTAAGTATTGGGTCTATTGCAAAGATTGTTAAGTCAAATAGTGTTGTTCACGGTATTCTTAAGGTCTACGATGATTGTGGTTCGTGTGAAGGAAGAAAGTCTACAAGTAGGCCAAGAAAAACGACCAAGAGAGAAGATCGTGCTATGGTAAAGTTGGTTAAAAAGGACAGATTTAAAACTGCTGCTGCTGTTTCTCGGGAAATGAGCATTGTACTAAAGAAAACTTTATCTCGAAAAACTGTCTCGTCGTTTAGTTGAACATGACCTACAAGCAAGAGCACCTGCAGTGAAGCCACTGATAAGCTCCAAGAATAAAGTGTCGTCTTACCTTTGCAACCGAACATGCGTTGTGGTCTCAAGAAAAATGGCAAACGGTGCATTTCAGTGATGAATCTAAGTTTGTTATTTGGCTCAGGTGGGGAAAAGATACGTTCGTCGAAAAGTAGGTGAAAAATTGTCGCCTAAATGCCTTAAGACTAGTGTTAAATTCGGTGGAGGAAGTGTCATGATTTAGGGGATGATATCTGGAGATGGTGTGGGCCCTTTGGTGCGATTACATGGAAAGGTAAATGCAGGAGTTTATAAACAACTTGTAAAAGATCATGTCTTGCCTGTGCTGAGAATTTCAACTAAGCGACCACCCATATTCATGCAGGACAATGCCCCATGTCACAAGGCTAAGGTGGTCATGAACTTCCTCAAGGCTGAAAAGGTTATTGTTATGGATTGGCCCGCTCAAAGCCCAGATCTCAATCCTATTGAAAATGTGTGGAATATTCTAGGAGAACGTTCGAAATCCAGAAATCCTAAAACAACCGAGCAATTATGGAATGCCCTTCAGGAAGAATGGAATAAGATCACCCAGCAAGAAATTGAAAATTTAATTTCCTCATGCAGTCGAAGATGCCAAAGTGTGATTGAAGCTAAAGGGCTTCACACTAAATATTAAATAATTCCAGTATTCTCTGTCATTTTTTACTATTTTGTTATTTTTTCAACCGTTCTGATCATTTTGGCCGCCATGGGTTTTGCAGTAAATCACTAAATCATCCATAACTTTTGTATTATCATCTCAAATTAAACCAAAATCTCAGACAATAACAATTAATATCGTATTTATTGTCTGTGAAAATTATAGAATATAAAACAACTTTGATAAAAACTTATACCTGCTTTTCTGACGAAAACAATGCCGTTCTGAACATTTTGGCCGCCACTGTATATATATATATATATATATATATATATATATATATATATATATATTGACTCCATCAATAAAGCCATTTTTTGTCTGAAGTTCATTCCAGGGACGAAACGCGTTTCTTAGGAAATATTCTATTTGTCATTCAGTCACCCATTATTAGTGAGATATATCGGTTTTTAGATTGCTGCCATTTCTGGTTTGGTGTCCCTGCTATATAGTTGTAGCTTCTCGATAAAATCCAAAGAAGGATCTGCAATGTTATCAGTCTTGACTTGGCAACTCGACCTCACTCACTTTCCCACCGCTGTGATATGGCTTCCCTCTGTCTTTTCTATATAGTATTGCTAATGATGGAGGGCATGTGGAAACTTAAATAAAATTTCAATAAAACCTTAAAAAATATAGATTTACTTCTTTCTAATCCTTTTTACAAATTATTTCTATCGCAAATACAAATAAAGTTATAATTTTTTAAAAGTGCACACGAACTTTATGGACACCCTGTATTTAGGCAGTAAATATTCATTCAAACATGTCTGATTAAAAAACAGAACCGACAAGGTCCGTCTAATGTTTTTATTGTATTTTCCCAGTTTTCGAATTCGGCGTTGCTATAAAGTTCATACCGTGCTCATAATTGCTAGGGTGATTCTTCCGGAAAGAAGTGGCAGAGGAGAAGTTTTTTATTTCCGATTGGAAAGTCCTACAACTTTGTGTACCATCTTTTTGCTCCTTCATCATGAGCCGACGTTCTACTCGTAGCGGATGGATGAGTCTGTTTTTGCTCCTTCCCCATGAGCCGACGTTCTACTTGTAGCGGATGGATGCGTCTATGTTTTTGCTCCTTCCTCATGAGCAGACGTTCTACTCGTAGCGGATAGATGAGTCTATGTTTCAATAATAAATGTAGGGAAGGTTAGACGGTCTTTCTATACGATATGTGTATTGCGATCCAAGTTGTGGATAAACTCTCGAAGTTCATGTAGTGTTCTTGTTTTGTTCAAATATTTTCAACCGTCTCACATTAGTGTGCAACGGTGCCGTGAAACATTGAAGAAATCATGAAAAAGCACCACAGGCACAGGTCCCAGACTAAATAAGCTGCATAAATAGTTGAACAAAAACATTGAAATAAATCAGTATCTGTCTATATTTATTACAACGTTTCGGCCGTTGTACGCTCCAGCCTTCATCAGGTGGTTGGAATGTCGAACTGAACCTTTTATTACGCTTACGTTTACGTTTTAATGGATATCAGTTATCAGTTATCTCCTGTTAATTCCCCTGTCCAATTTCTCCACTGCCATAACCAGGTATTGAACTCCACACTCTTTGGGTCCTGTCATTGGATCTAACTAACGCCTTTACCCACTGTGCCATGTGTCCTTGAATTAACTGATAACTGACATCCATTAGACATGACACGTGGAACTAGAACAGTCTACCTCAGTGAGCAAAATAAACGGTTCAGTTCGACATTCCAATTACCTGAAGATGGCCGGAGCGTACAATGGCTGAAATGTTGTAATAAATATGGCGACAAAGATGAGGACAATAGTCCGAATAATGTAAATAGTGTATATTGAAATAAATGTATGTATGTATGTATGTATGTATGTATGTATGTATGTATGTAAATATTTATGTATGTATTTTTTTAAACTATGGTTTTATTTCGTAATAATTTTGCTAAGTTTGACGTGATATTTTCATTTGCTCTTAGGTGTGCCGTTGCTTAAAAAGGTTGAGAAATACTGCTTTACACCTTCAAACATTTATCCCAGTGTTCCCCCACTTTTTTCAAAGAGTTTGCAAAATGACCTTTCTGGATGGCCGTCGGCTGTTTTGTCACATTCTTATTAATCTCGTCCATTGTCTCTGAACTTGGATTTGTGAAGGCGACAGTCTAAAACAGTACACTTGCTTACCCAATGACGTCTCAGTATTGATTCAGTTAAGGCAACCTGAGTGTCTGTTCACACATGTTCAGTAACCTTTACTCTAATGTGTTGCCCAAAACATCAAGGCCGTGTAATTGGCCCTAGAGATATTCAAAATTGTTGACTTCATTCCGAACCTCTTAATGAATCTTCCAGTCTCTACCGATGGCAGGTAAACGAATTAAGTGCTTCTAACCACCTTAAAGTAAAATTATTTTGAGAAAATTACTGCTAACAATTTTATTTTTTACCTCTGGCAAATTTTTAAAACGAAATCCTATTTGTTTTACGTATAGACTTAAGCGTAGGTCATCGTTAATAATTTTTCACTTTTTCATTTCATTTCTGTCGCTGTATATCGCAATTCCGAGATCGTCATTCTACGATCATTCAATAAGCAAATTTAATCCGGTATCACGTTTCAGCTTCCTGTAAGATTTGGACTTGCATTTCATAGTTTTGGGAGCCTTTCCGTGACAGCGTCGTTACCGTTTTGGCCACTCAGGCTATACAGATCGTTGCTACGTCGATATATTGTTTTCATCTTTGGTACGTATTTAATGGTTTTAGAATAGGGATCAAAAAGTTTGGCTGACATCAAGATGACAAATAAACTAGTCAAATATTTGATGAACAGTTAACTTTGTTACTTTTCTGTCTATAACAATAGACTCACCCGTTGTTTAATGATTAGCAACTTCGTCTCACCTAGAGGTAATAAAAATTGTGTTATGGCAACAGGGAGTATTGTCAACAAGTGTTGAATTATCATAACAAAACAATTTAAAAAATGACACAAGTATGTAAATATATTTATATGCCTATTACTGCGTTTAATAAAAAAAAAATTAAAATAATAAATTTATACTTTAATTTTTTTTTCATGGGTTATAAATGAACATTTAATTCTGCTACGAAGCAAAAACAAAACCATATATACACTAATGAAAGTGGTCAATGATTCATGTCAGCCATTTCGGGGAGACTATGAAGACCGGGTCAGAGCTAAAGTCCGAAATGGAGGGCTTCTCATTATTATTTTAGCGAAGTTCATTTTTTTTAGTGGGCATTCAATTTTGCTCTATTTGGAAGATCTTCATGTATATTAGTGGCGTGAAATTTGCAGTGAGTATAAAGGTGTGGTACCTATTTCTCTGTGTCTGTGTAATATATAATATATATATATATATATATATATATATATATATATATATATATATATATATATATATATATATACTTACCTATGTGTGTGTGTGTATATATATACGTATGTGTGTGTATATATATATATACGTATGTGTGTGTATATATATATATACGTGTGTGTGTGTATATATATATATACGTGTGTGTGTATATATATATATATATACGTGTGTGTGTATATATATACGTTTGTGTGTGTATATATATATACGTTTGTGTGTATATATATATATACGTATGGGTGTATATATATATATACGTATGGGTGTATATATATATATACGTATGGGTGTATATATATATATACGTATGTGTGTATATATATATATACGTATGTGTGTATATATATATATACGTATGTGTGTGTATATATATATATACGTATGTGTGTATATATATATATATACGTATGTGTGTATATATATATATATACGTATGTGTGTATATATATATATACGTATGTGTGTATATATATATATACGTATGTGTGTATATATATATATATACGTATGTGTGTATATATATATATATACGTATGTGTGTATATATATATATATATACGTATGTGTGTATATATATATATATACGTATGTGTGTATATATATATATATACGTATGTGTGTATATATATATATATACGTATGTGTGTATATATATATATATACGTATGTGTGTGTATATATATATACGTATGTGTGTGTATATATATATACGTATGTGTGTGTATATATATATACGTATGTGTGTATATATATATATATACGTATGTGTGTATATATATATATACGTATGTGTGTATATATATATATATACGTATGTGTGTATATATATATATACGTATGTGTGTGTATATATATATATATATATATACGTATGTGTATATATATATACGTATGTGTATATATATATACGTATGTGTATATATATATACGTATGTGTGTATATACATATATATATATACGTATGTGTGTATATATATATATATACGTATGTGTGTATATATATATACGTATGTGTGTATATATATATACGTATGTGTGTATATATATATACGTATGTGTGTATATATATACGTATGTGTGTGTATATATATACGTATGTGTGTGTATATATATATATGTGTGTGTATATATATATACGTATGTGTGTATATATATATATACGTATGTGTGTGTGTATATATATACGTATGTGTGTGTGTATATATATACGTATGTGTGTGTGTATATATATACGTATGTGTGTGTGTATATATATATATACGTATGTGTGTGTATATATATATATACGTATGTGTGTATATATATATACGTATATGTGTGTATATATATATATACGTATATGTGTGTATATATATATATACGTATATGTGTGTATATATATATATACGTATATGTGTGTATATATATATATACGTATATGTGTGTATATATATATATACGTATGTGTGTGTATATATATATACGTATGTGTGTGTATATATATATATACGTATATGTGTGTATATATATATACGTATGTGTGTGTATATATATACGTATGTGTGTATATATATATACGTATGTGTGTATATATATATATACGTATGTGTGTATATATATATATACGTATGTGTGTATATATATATATACGTATGTGTGTATATATATACGTATGTGTGTATATATATACGTATGTGTGTATATATATACGTATGTGTGTATATATATACGTATATGTGTATA
>OZ038506.1:5521235-5551235 GCA_964036315.1 Acanthosepion esculentum
TTCTGTAGAACTACAATTCTGTTGCTACTAACTAAAAAATGATCAGCGAAGGAAAATTAAAAAAACTACTAACTAAAAAATGACCAGCGAGGATTTTTCTGAACAAATTTCGGTTAACTACGTGTCAGGCTACAGACTTAATGATCTATTCTTTGTCGGTGCGTCATAATGTACAAACTAGTATTCATGGCGTTGTATTTTGTTATATACTAGCCGAATTACCCACTCCTTGCAGTGTCTCACATTTTTCGCAAGAAAATGATAATTGATTTTAAATTTTATAATTCGTGGAAAAAAGGGATGCATTTTAATATTACTCAATGATCTTGCTGATGTGACCTCCATCTTCTGGCTTTCTCCCTCTATATTTTGGATAGGAGTCATTCCCTTGTTGAAATTTAAATTTAATTAATTTCTAAATGGAAAAGAAATTTAGTGGGGCGTTTTACTCCCCCTCCAGGAACCCCATTTAACCAAAATGAAATATATTTTAATCGTTGCGAATCTAATACTTTATATTACTTAACTTATGTAACAATTGTAAGAAGCCAGAATGTTTGGTTGTCAGAAAATGGAACAATCCAAGAGACGAATTCCAAATTAGACCCCAAAATCAAGCAAGTTTTAACAAAGGACAGAAAATGCTCCACTGAAATTCGAAGGCGCATTGGAACAGTGAAAGATGCTTTCCAAAAGCTAAGCAAAGTATTAAGAAACAGGAAAATTTCTTTAGGAACAAGTAAAAAAGAGCTGAACGTTTATTCAATATCAGTCATCTTCTAGTATATGGCAGTGAATGCTGGTTCATCTGACAGATGAAGAGCTATCTTGATGGAAACAGAAATGTGGCTCTACAGAAGGATACTGAGAATACCATCGATCGAGCATGAAAGCAACGAGAAATTTTTAAAGAATATGAAAATAAACAGGATACTTATACTTAGAATCAGAAAGAGACAGTTAATTGATTTTAAGAAACAATGAGGAAAGAAGGCTTGTAGAATTTGTCACTCACATGACATATTGAAGGCAAGAAGGAAACGTCGAATAGCTTGTGCACATGGTTGGCAGAGCAGAGAGAGGGGTAGTGAAGACAGCTAATTGTAATAGATACTAAGGAGAGGAAGTTGTGGAGAGCTATGAAGAAACACAGCACATAAAAGATGTACTTAATAGTGAAAGGATCGTATTTTTCCATGTCGGGGAGGTGAGTATTACTTATTCTGGTGTATTCAGATGTTGAGGTTACATTGCCACTTCAGCTCCGGTATACCTGAGTGGTCTACTGTTTATAGAAAGAGATATATTTCACGATTTGGGGAAAAGACTGCATTTGCTAGTAGCCAAACAATGTAATAGGCTCTTCGATACAGTCTGGTAATATGACGTGTTACTATTGGGGAGTCCTGTGTTAGTGGTAATTTTATTGTAATCCCGAAACTATATATATATATATATATATATATATATATATATATATATATATATATATATGAGAGAGAGAGAGAGAGAAGCTGCGATGGGTAAATTATCGTCTAAATTACGCAAAAATGAAAATAACACTGACATCTCAGTTTAACAGATATATTTACCAAAATTACACAAACATATCTTGAATTACTAAAGAGTAAATTTATTCAATAAAAGCCCGATTGGCTTCCAGCCACCTTGAGAATCTCTTGCAACTCTTCTGGGAGGTCCTCCTTGTTTCAGTTGCTGAATGCTGCCATAATCTTTGCCTTCAGTTCATCTTTGGTGTTACAAGGAGTTTTGTTGGTCTCTCGCTCAACTGCGCCCCACACATAATAATCAAGGGGGTTGCAGTCTGGGGAGTTAGGTGGTCAGATATAAGGGGTGATGTGGTTGCAGATATTGGCTGACAGCCATGACTGGGTTCTCCTGTGTAGCATGTTGCAGAGTCCTGTTGCCAGATATAGGCTCTTTCAGCAGCCACCCTCTTGACTCACGACAGCACTACGTCCTCAAGGTACTTGATGTAGGCCTCCGTGATGATTCAGAGGCTCTGTGAGAAATTGAATGGAGCCATAACATCGCCATCATTAGTGATCACTTCAAACACCTTCGTAATCATCATTACACTCATCCAACTCTCACCGAATCATCTGCGCTGTCTTCAGATTGACACCTAAGCACTCTAGAGTGTTCGTATTGGAGCTTTCGGGACGAACGCCAAGCAGTAGAACATGCCGTTTCCAAATTCGTGGCGAAGTGAATTGCGAAAGGTGCCCAACTGACCCTACTATAGTCTGCAGTCAACAAAATCAAAAACGCGCATGCGCGAATTTAAAAACATAAAATGGCGACAATTTACCCACCGCACCAATGTACACACATGTGAATGTATTGGATTCGACCGGAGAGCCGAGTTCGAATTTCAGTCGAGTCCATTACTTTCACTTACGTGTAATACCCTTGGGAAAGGTGTGAATCCTCTTCTTCTCTCTCCAGCTATGGGTAAATAGCAGGACAGACCGGGTTCTAGGGCCTTGAATGGCAGATGGTCTACCGCAGAAAGAAATGACAACCTACTGCGGGAAAAATCTACCTCGTCAGTCATGTATCGAATGATGCATGATCGCCTACGCGTGTATCACGCATGGCACATAACTGACCATGTACCCCCCTCACATATATATATATATATATATATATTATGAAATGGACAATGTCCGACAATTATTTTAAGACATTTTTATGTTTGTACATTCTTTTTTATAGATACAAATATTTAAGTAAATACTGTTTATAATAAACAGTAATAACAACATTTACCGGCCTGAATGTCCGAGAAATTGTCATAGAAAATATGCGTCCTCCAACAGGAATCGAACCTGTATCCTATACGGAACCGTCATTTAGCCTGACGTACCTTAATCGATTGATCCACAGAGGAGCGTTTCGGCTATTAAGGTCGATTTTACTGTTTTTAAACTACAATTTTCCATGATTATCTCACGTACATTCATATTTGCCAATTTCTCAGACATTTAGGCCGGTAAATGTTGTTTAATACTGTTTATTATAAACAGAGCATTTACTTAAATATTTGTATCGATAAAAAAGAATGTATAAACATAAAAATGTCTTGAAATATATATATATATATAAGTCGGTTATGCATATCAAAATACATAAAAACCTAACGTATTTTAAGGCCAGCTGAATCTTTGTAAAAAAACGGGTTCAGTGGGAGCGCGACACTAGTGTATAAATAAATGTTCAAGTGACTTATCTTTTGACTTAAGAGTAACATTTAGGGATCGATTTGACACTGCATCGATATTATAAACAGGTCCACCTACTAAAATGATTTTAAAAGATATTTTTGGATTCTGACAAGTGTTGCGGCTCCAGAAAGATCTCAACTATGTTAAGGCGAAAATATTCAGCACCTTCAAATTTCACTAATTTTTATGGGTGTGCCAGTCTATTTAAGGCAGAGTGTCTAGCTAGTTTCAATGGACTGATAAGGGGGCGGTGGAAGAGGCGATGTCGATGACATAAGTATTCACAGTTGGAATAAGAATAATCTTAAACAAAAAATTCAACATCCCCTACCAAGAAATAGGATTCAAGAAAAATATTTCCAAAACAGAAAATATGATCTGGAATTGGAATGAAAGCCGTGAGGGCATCTACTCTGAATCGATCATAAAAATTCAGGATTTGAAATTAATAAATACTAAACACTTCAAACACCTCGGCGTATGCATCAGTTATAACAATTTTAATATAGAAGATAAGGCAATTGAACATACAATTGACTACGTTAGGCATAGTTTCCCACAATACCGCTAGATACTACAAAACCAAAACATAATCCCGAGTCATGTTTTCCTCATATAAAGGCTTTCAAACAGATGTCATAAATAGTGACACATTTTTGTCCAGTAATATCTAAACTTTCAGCTGTATGCAGCCGCTTTCTCAGGCTCTACACAATCACAGATAAAGAACTGTACCAAATAAAAGAACCCACATCAATAGAGGATTTCAGCAACTAACATGGATATCACCTGTAACTCGAAGGGAAAAGAATGACATAATCAAGATACTGACATTGCAAACTATTCCAAACAAAAAGTTAGGAAGGAAGGCTCATCAGTACTGGAGAGAACAAGACAGCAGACTTGAGAAAACCGATTTTCCTGAAAATTGTTTTTAAAAATAAAAACGAAAGTAGCACCGGGTTCTCGGTCAATTAATGTCGAATATTTCCTTATAAGGAAACTGTACTAATGTTACCAGACCATTACCATTGCGATGTTCCTCTGAAGCAAATACTCGAGTCTCTGTTATGGCTGAATTTATTTTTAAATACGAGGATGTTGTTGATTGGTTGCTAGATCTTGTAGTCCTCGGTATAAACACGGCACTTTGTGAAAATATGTTGAATTAGCGCTGAACCATTCAAGATTATGTGGCTGAACTGGTTAATTCGACATCAATGAAAGACAAGCTCTAGGGGTTTGGGGTGAGAGTCCATCTCTTCGGTAGCAAATTTGTTCCATTAGTGGACGTGTTTATCCAGCCAGAATGTTGTGATGCAACGAAGCAAAAATAAGACGAAGAAAAACTTGTGGTATGACGTGACACATGGTCAGGTTTCACGGATTTTTCCTATAATTTTTTGAATCAATTTACCCCAAGCAAGGCGATAATGTCACGAAGACGCAGGGGGGCTACTCAGAGTAAAAGAAAATGAGAGGACATTAGAAATACCCGAGAAACCGATTCTAAATGGGAAAAGTGGCATTAACATCTGCTCCCGTTCAAAAATCGCGGAGGCTTGTGAACCGGGCGCTTGGCGAACCTATTTACTCCTATTATGAATAGAAAATAATGATAATATAAAATAATAGGCGTACAAAATAATATAAATAAAGAAGTGTATATATATATATATATATATATATATATATATATATATATATATATATTTTGACATAGTCCGACAATTTATTTAAAGACATTTATAATAATTTATATATAAAAAAAAGAACGTTAAACATATTATAAATGTCTTTAAATAAATAAATAAATATATATATATATATATCTGTGTGTGTGTGTGTGTAAACGGTGTTTCATTAAGACGGATCAAAGTCAGCAGTAAATAAATCAGTGTTATTGGTGAAAATTTATAGTCATAGCAATTATGTGTGAAAATTAATACCGCCCAAATGTCCGCCAAGGCTTCGGCGGCACACCTCCACTCGATGGTCAAAATGTTTGATGACGTCTCTGCATATTTGCTCCTCGATCTCACCAATATGCCTTATTATCTCATCCTTCAGCTGTTGAATTGTTGTTGGCTTGTTGGCATAGACCTTACTTTTGAGATGACCGCAAAGGAAGAAATCTGAAGGCGTCAAGTCTCACGATCGTGGCGGCCAATTGACTTCGCTGTTTCGAGAGATGATGCACCTGGGAAGTCCTCATTGCATTTCTGATTGAACGTCCATTTTCGTAATTGACTTCGATTACTTTAACACGTTGTTTGATTGTTAATCTTTGCATGGTGGAAATTGCCAAAGAATTAAGTTGTTAAATCTGAAAGAAAAAGAAAAAAATCATTAGACGCTTAAATTTAATTAACATTTAAAATCGCTCCAAGTTATTGGAACACACTTTATATATATATATATATATATATATATATATATATATAATGAAAAATATGGAAAAGACAAAACAAAATCCGAATATGCAAGTTTACTGTTTTAATGTTTTACTGTCGACGTCAGACGTTTCGGTCTAGTAGACTATCCTTAGGACATAGTTATTAGAAACATACTTAGGATTAGACGATATTTAAGTATGTTTCTAATAACCATGTCCTGAAGATGGTCTACTAGACTGAAACGTCTGACGTCGACAGTAAAACAACATTAAAACAGTAAACTTCATATTCGGATTTTGTTTTGTCTTTTCCATATTTTTCATCATACCGTCGGATCTTCATCCACACATTTGCTTACATATATATATATATATATATATATATATATATATAATTTTTGATACTTTTTCTGGTGCTGCCAGTGAACCATTTTACATGTGACCTCATGTGTTCGATACATGGGAATTTGAATTGTTGCATTCCTCCTAAAATTCTTGGATGTAATCAACAAAATTTACTGACAACATTCAGTTCTTGATACTGACGACCGAAAGCGGCTACCATGACCACTAATACACGCCTCTAAATATTCCGACCCCAAGCCTATCATAAAACAGGAGAGGTCTTGCCGCATGATAAGCCATGTGAATTTTCCAAGCAGTCCACAGTAAATATGATGTTAGTGTCTTACACACAAGTTATTGCTGGCTCATATATACTCATATATACTCATATATACTTAGACACTTCTCAGATGTATATTGCACCGGGTGATCTCCAAATGAAATGCCGCCCACCATTAATTTATTCGTTCATATATTCCATATGAACAGTTTACAGCTCGTAAATCAGTGACAACGTCTCTTGCCTGGCAAGATAGACCTCTCTTTCTCTTATGTGCCGTGTCCCTTCAGGACGTAAGCGATCATGACGTAGGGGGTGTTTTCAGTTCGACATTCCAACCACCTGAAGAAACCCGGAGCGTACAATGGCCGAAACGTTGTAATAAATATGTCGACATACACTTCCCAGATATTTAATATTTAGTACTTTTTGTTATTGATGTCTCCAGTTCGTAGGATTAATTATACAATTTGTGTAATGAGGTTGCCTTAATAAATTCGTAGCCTGCATCAATATGTACATTACAGAATTTTAATCTGAACATTTTCTGTAAAATAAACTTTGTCATTCTTGTTCATCAATGATTAAAGAGCAGAAAAATACTATAAAATCCACTATATTTTATCAAGAATACCGAATGTGTTAAATTATTCAACTTTTTAATAAGAAAAATCTCAAGTTGATCTTAAAAATTGCCGCAAAAAATTGTTAATTTATTGAAGATGGAATGATCTATTATGGCAGGTCTCTAATTTGTATTTAGAGACATTGTATTTATTTCCAATTTCTTTTAGTTGAATTGCTCGCCTATATATGGCATATGAACCATTTATTGTACATAACTAGAGCCAAATTCCTGCTGCTTCTTTTCCGTCTGTGACGAGGCTGTTCCGAATTCACTATTATATAGCAGTACCGATATCAAATAAAAGTTCAGTACTATTTTAGTTTATTTTCAATGACATCTTCCCATTTCTAAATACTTTGCTTAGCTTTTGGAAAGCATCTTTCGCTATTCAAATGCGTCTTCGAATTTCGATGTCGTATTTTCCACGCTGCCTAGATAGTTTTTTTTCCTAATTTTGGTATCTCCAATTTGTAATTTACATCTTGGGCTGCTCCTTTTTGTTTTGTTTTCTTTTTTACTGACATCTATTCATTCTGTCTTCTTACAATTATTGATTTAGTCCTTTCTTCTCGCTTTCCTTTACTCCCTTCTTTAGAAGTCCCTGTAGATCCCATTCTGGATCTACTACTGTGTCATCTGGATATCTACTGTTGTTAAGAGTGTAGACGCCAATATGGAATCCTGGTAGGACGTCTAATACTCTTCGGATTGCTTCATGAACTGAAAATTTAACAAATACAGATCGACGTTGCCGACTTTGCGACCACGACCACAAATTGGTATGCCTAGCCGTCTGGCCACGACTGCTCTGCGTCTGGCAGCGTGAGAGCTACCCAGCTTGGTGTACGAGAATTTCCGCAAGCTCTGAGTTAGGACGGCCTCGGTAGAACCCAGTTTCTCCCGTGTCCGGTTGTGTATCTGCCAACAGGAAATTGTCATTTTCTACTTCTCAGTCCACCAAGAAGGGAAGAAAAGATATTGACCTCGACCCCCCCCCCTAACGACGGGAATTAAACAACCAAGCACTGGCGGTGAATAAGATGTTTTGTATTCGTATGTATTTTGTTATGTTTTGAAACTAAAATGTTTTCTGTTTGTGCACCTGTATTTTGATTTTTTGTATGTTTAGCAAATATTACAACCAACTGTACTGTAATATGCAGTATTTGACGTAAACCTGACTCGCGTAAAATTAAAAAACAAACCAATGTGTAGAAATGCGAGACAAATGCTATCAAACGTAAAGAAACCATAACAATTATTAAAAAATACAATAATACCTAAAGAAATATAAAAGAATATTGCAAAATGTTGTGGTGTCCTCCCTCTAAAGAGTATATTAGACTCTTCCGCCTACTATAAGTTTAGTAGGAGAGAAGGTCCAGGGAACAATGAATAGATTGAGCGCTAGTTCATTCGATACACTCACTAGTCGTGTAATTCTGGTGTACTTACTGTTTAATATACGATATATCTGCGAACCTGGTTTTTGTTATTACTTAATCATTTACTTGGTCACAACACATAATTAATTACAGGCCAACTTACGACTTGTCGGTGGTAACCAATCGTGGTCGTAAGTCGACGACGACCTGTATTATAATAAACTGGACATGAAATAAATGACTACCACTACTAAAATTCTTAAACGGATCAAACTATTTTAATTCCGAAAAATGTACTTGTACTGTTTTACGCCATACACCAATCTCCCAAAGAAAGAAACAACTTTGTAGCGCCACAAAGGAAAGGAAAGAGACTTGACCCGAGTAACGCCGGGTATCCATACTTGTCTTAAATAAATATACTAATACGAGGAAGTAAGACAAAAATCGCATTAGGGATTCAATAGAATGATAATGGTAAATTTATCCGTTTCCTTATAAGGAAACATTGATTAGTCGAGCAGCCATTGCTGTTTTCGGTTGAAGTTTATAAAATCTTTCTCTTAAAACAATTTTTTCAGGAAAATAGGTTTCTTAAGTTCAGTAGCTGTAATCACTCTTTTTCCTTCTTAGCCTTTTCTTCAAAGTCGTTCAGAACGTCAACATCTTGAATATGTCATTATTTTATTTTCGACTTACATGAGCCATCCATTTTAATTGTTGCTACTCTTGAAAGTCCTCAAGTGATGTAGGTTCTGTTATCTGGTACAGTTCTTTGATTTGGATTATGTAGCGTCAATGCACAATGTTCAAAGAAGAATGATCTTTACCAAGACGCACAGGCTTCACTCACTCAAAACCATTTTTAATCATTAATCTGAGAAAGCGGTTGCATACAGCTGATCTGGTTTGGCGTCGTGCATGACATCCAAATGAAAGTCTCGAACTAACGAGGTTATATAAGAACATGACTCTAGTTTTCAGGTTAATATTTTGGGTTAGTAGCAATTTGAGGTGTTAGGTAAAACTGTCTCCAGCATAACCTATACTATGTTCAATTTTCCTTTCTTCTTTGCTAATAGAATGGCGAAATAATTACAGATTTGAACTGCGATCAACTATCAAAGCTTCCGTGTCTGAAATGATTAAGGTGATGATCATGTATGACCAGCTTCCAAAGTTTGGGATACTATTTTTTTCTCGTCGGTAATTACTTGATCGAAAAGTTTAGTATCCCATAATAAAAAAGTGTTTAGTATCCTATAATGTAATAAAAAGAAACAATGGTGACGTAAAAACTTATAACCTGCCTATAGAATATGAAACACTTCATATATTTATCAGTATTCCATTTTAGTAATGAAATATTCCAGTTTTATGGTAAATGGAATTACTACTCCATACGTAATAAGCCTATATATTTTAAGTAAGGGAGACCAGGTTGCTGATACATAACTTTTATATAGTTTGTTTCATGTCAGCTTTCTTAAAGTTTTATATTTAGAATTGGATACGGAAAATGTCTGCATGCCTTGTTCTAGAAAATGAGTGCAAGCGAAAAAGAATTTTGTATTTTAAATAAAAAAAAATTACATTACATTCCGTCTAAACTTGTTCCGAAAATCATATAAACCTCAATAACTCAAATTTGCTTTGAAAATAATGTTTGCCAGATTTTAAACGATTAATTTAGACGTCAAAACAAATATTCAGTTAATTTTCTTTCAACGTGTTTTATCAAATTTATTTTTTATTAATTCAAAAATCTGCAGTTCGAAGTTAGTACGCTAAATCAGAAAAACACTTGACTTCAATAAGAAGGTAAGAAAAATTATCAACATTTAATCAATATTCATAATAAAACAAATAACATATATGACGTATTTGAAGCATTTACGGCTTAAAATAGTAACCCTTCATCTCAATAACAGTCAGCAAACTATTATCCATTTTGTTAATTTTTTTTTACTTCAGCAGGTTCAGTTTCCAACATGGTGATCTTAATTGCTTCCTGTAGGTCTGCTTTGCTGTCATACTGTTTGCCACATTTATATAATATCATATTCACAATTGACCATAGATTTTTGATCAGATTCAGATCGGGACTTGATGGTAACCATTATCTTCTCTCCTTTAAAGCTTTTATACTGACAAAAAATCACGAGTAACCTTAGATACACGAGAAGGAACATTGTCGTGTATAAATACAGACTTCATTTTGAAACTGCAAAGCTGGGACTTGTACCATTCAAAGGAAGTTTTATCTATTGACTTTAAATTGTCCAATAATGGTTTTGTTGATATTTCCAATACATATCATCACACTGTCGCCATATTTAGACCACAGGTACATCTGCATCGAATAAAAAATTCGTCTTTTGACTCATCCATCAGGAAAAATCAATTTTCATGCATTTCTTGGCCCAGTTTTTACGCTTTAAAATATTTGATTTACTGAGAGGGAATCGCAGAGATCTTTTGACAGATCTTAATTTGCGAAGTATTCTACAAGTTTTGTCCTTTTTGATTCCCTCAATTGAAGCCTGTTCAAAGACCTGAGCACTGGTCAAAAAAGGTTGTTTCATATTAACTGACTTTGTTTTAAGTTTTACCCTCATGGAGTTCTTAAAACCTTTTCATTTGCTTCTATTTTTCAATTTATTTATATTTTCAACAGTCTTCTTTCAATGATTTCTACGAAATTCCTTTCATAATCTCCGATGGGGACATTTCTTCACTCAATAACTTTATTTTATTTTTTAAATTTTTTTTTTAGCATGTGTTAGATCCTTTCTATTCCCCATCATTCAACATCTGTTATAGACAAAAAGAAAAAACAATTATTAGATTTCAGAGGACTTAGAGTAATATTAGTTTCATCTGCATAACTACAACACTAGTTTTTTTATAATAAATAATAATAAATCCATAAATAAATAATAAATCCATAAATAAATCATAATAAATCCATAAATAAATAATAAATCCATAAATAAATCATAATAAATCCATAAATAAATAATAATAAATCCATAAATAAATAATAATAAATCCATAAATAAATCATAATAAATCCACAAATAAATCATAATAAATCCACAAATAAACCATAATAAATCCATAAATAAATCCATAAATAAATAATAATAAATCCAATAATAAATAATAAATCCATAAATAAATAGTAATAAATCCAATAATTTTAATAAAAAAATGTTGGAACTCAAGCTTTGTTTTGGTGTCTAAATGAATCCTTGAAATCTTGACAAAAATGATTCAAATGTATTTTGTGTGATTTGCATAATAAATTCAGACGCACTGTAGTGTTGATGATGATGATGAGTGTTCTTCTCATCTTTCTTTTGCAATATTCCGAATGTAAGTGACGACACAAACTCCACATCCCAGAAATTCAGACAGAAAAACAAACTAATATTTACTGTTGGATATCTAAATAAATAAAAAAAAAGAAGTTTTTTATGAGAGGATTGGATATAGAACCAGGAAACGTTAAATCTAAATTAGCGTCCTTTATTTAACATCTGATTTAATCCCTGTATTTTAGATTGACTTTTATCCAAATTTTGTTAATTTACCCAGGTTTGATCTTATTGTAACTATCCTTCCCATTTTTAAAAAATATTTCTATTCTCCGTAACGAAATATAGAATCAGGATTCTTTTAAAAATTGATATTTGATTTAGCCCCCCATACTTTATTTTGAGGTGCCTGCTTGGAATACTAGAGCTAACATGGAAAATATTTTTACTGGCAGAAATATTGGAAGATATTGTAAGTGATCAGGAATTAAGACAATTGTTAACTGAATAGGCCTATTATATATAAATTAAACGAAAATGAAACAATCAAGAAAAGAGGATTTTTCTTTAGCGGTAAAAAGAAAACAGAAAAAGCAAAATAAAAGATTCATTCTACACTTTAACATTTTCATGATTTCGCACCCAAAATAACAATAACTGTGAAGTGTATATCTATCTATCTATCTATCTATCTATATATATATATATATATATATATATATATATATATATATATATATATATATATATCTATTTATCTATATATATATATATATCTATCTATCTATATATATATCTATTTATCTATATATATATATATATCTATCTATCTATATATATCTATCTATATCTATATATATCTATCTATCTATCTATATATATATATATATATATATATATATATATATATATATATATATATATATATATATATATTCGACTCTCCCTTCGAATTCGATGTATGAGTGTCAAGTAGATCAGTTCTTAGGAAACTAACAGCCCGACACCAGCACATGAAATTTGATTATAGTGGTGAAGGTTTTGTGCAGAACCATTCACACTTTTTGAAGGGACGAATACAGAGACTTGGTGTACTAAGTGCCACAGGCTTCCCAAACGACCCTCCGCAGGTTTTGAATTCAGAGTTGTCCTTCTCCTAGACCAGTTGCCATCCAAGGCTATAGAACCCAGTCTGCACGGCATGGTGGAGTAGTGGATAGCGGCTTTGATTGAGGAATCGGAGAATCGAATTCCAGTCGAATCCATTACATTCACTTACGTGCTAATACCCTTGGGAAAGGTTTAAATCCTCTTCTTCTCTCTCCAGCTATATATATATATATATATATATATATTAGATAGATAGATAGATTTTTGTCAACAGAGGCACAGATAGGCCCCGTAACTATTTTTATTTTATTTTTTTTAAATTATAAACTTGTTATTTCTGTAAAATATTTAAATGTATGAACTGAAAGCATGAGCGATAGGGATTTTTTGGGGAAATGTACCAATCAGTATATTATAAAAATTAACTTGCCTGGACAGAAGACAGATCAGTGGCTCCATGTCAGCAATACCTTTTAATTTCTCACGAAAACCACCCCAGAAAGATTTATATTAAAAATAACAACAACAACAACAACAACAACAAAAAAAATCCAATAATTGCATATGTGCGCGTGTTTAATTTTTATATCCATAGCCATGAAGACAGTCTGCAAAGTCATGAGACATGTCCAAATGCAATGCAGACGCGCATAACCGGAAGCGGAAGTTCATACTTCGGGCCTGAGTCAGGCATCTGGTGTTTTATCGGTTTTTCATTTTATATTAATTCGGAAGTGTCAGATCAGTTGATTAATAAGCCATGTCATTTACTTAGAACAGATGCACAGGACTGTAAAGGCGGATGTTATATATATATATATATATATATATATATATATATATATATATAAAGCACGGACTAAAATTAACTTCGTCCAGCATGAGGACATATGGAACGACTGTTGTTTGCCAATCTACGAATTGTGAGGGCATACCTTCTAAGTCAAGCTTCGAAATCCTGTATTACGACGGGGATTCTTTTTTTGTTACAGTGAGGTTCATCCTGTACAAGGCTCGGGAGCAACTCGAGGTAGAGGTTTACAGATTAAGGGGTGCAGTTTGTGCGGATATGTGGGGAAGATAACTGTTAAACAGACTTGAACAGGTTATGATTTTCGTGATCGGCAAAATATCCTCTTGGGAATCGGTTCCACAGAGCAGTGGTTCGCGGGTAGAAGCTGCTCGAGTGGAACTTACTTCTCACCGATGGAATAGGGAGGGAATGTGGGTGGTTCGCTACAATGTGTGTGACATGGCGGGTCTTAGCCATGAAGGTTAGAATGGTTGTATCCAAGATATATAGCTCGACTGAGCACTAGCGATAGAGCAGTGAGAGATTTGTGACATCTTGTCTGTGAGAGGGGGGCGTTGCACGGTGGGGAATCGTTTGTCACCCACAAGGATGCGCAGATGCTTTTGGTCTATTGAGACTGGAAAGTGAGAACTCGGCAGCTTCTCCCCTAATATGGCAGCAGGACTGCATTTTAGGCATGATTTGGCCCCTGTAAAGGCAGAGGATAGAACGAGGAGTCAGGTATTCACTGAAGCCCCTTTTTGCTGCTTTTTTAACGATGAATCAGTTCCACATGTGGTCTGTGCTGTGTTTGAGGCCCCAATAGACGCTCAAATCACGGAGCCTCTCTGAAGGAACATTTATTCACCGTGACTGGTTCAGGTTTCGATCTGCGATGGTGGAAGTTTGGTTTCCCAGACATTGGATGTAACCAGCTAACCCCCCTCCTCCCGCTGAGATTTAACCCTAACCCTAACCCAGATCGGATGAGAGATCAGCTGCCAACCTCTGGTTATCTAAAGTTTTGGCAGCGCACCCATATACCGTCGTATCATCAGCATAAATATTCACAAACGTTTGGAGTATACTCTTAGGCAGATCATTTATGTTAAGTAAAAAGAGTGTTGCTCCAAGAAGCGACTCTTGGGGGACACCTGCGTTGATTGCTAAGGACCCGGAAACTGACCGTTAACAACTACCTTCAGGGACCTGCCCGTTAGGAAGGTCTTTATTATTCAGAAGACTCTTCCAATAATTCCATAGCTAGAGAGCTTGAGTAGCAATCCTTTGTCCCGCATCTTGTCAAAAGCCTTTGAAATATCTAAAGCTATAGTCCCTGGTTCTGTGAGTAATGGTAGTTAGGACATCAGCAGTGGACAGGGGTGATCATAGCCTGTACTGCTTGTCGCTCAATAGGTTGTTGGTAATCAACAACCTTCTTGTTGATTATAGCTCCAAACAGCTTGCTAATGCCACTGAGGAAACTGATGGGACTATCCTGAGATGGGGTGAGGGGAATGAGCGCACGTCCGCGTTCTTGAAAACCAGGCATACGTTTGACACCTTCTACAGGCTTGGGAAGGATTTCTCCCTTCAAGCATCGGTTAAATAATTCCGTTATGATCGGGTATAGTTCCGAGTTGATATTCACTGTGATTTTTGCCTTGACCAGTGGCTTTCTTTGGGGGGGGGGGGCAAGACTTCTGATAAGTCTTCAGACTTCTCGAGCTGTAATAAAAAAAAATGTTAGAGATATTGTGCTCAGTGATGAAGTCGGGCTAAGTCGGGAAGTGGTTGTCCAGTGTCTTCTAATGTTGAGTAGGAGGCAAATATAGAGGCGAAAAGCCTCGCCTTATCCAACTAGGAAGATATACCGTCGGGGGCATTTATAACAATAGGCCCAGTCGCTTTGTTTCTATTCATAATCTGGCTGGTGATCTTCTACAACTCTCGGATACAATATGTTTCTTTTCAACCTTGGCCTGGATCGCTTGTGCATAGCTACACTTTGCATTTTCCAGAATTTTCTTGTAGCGATTGAGAACGGTTCTGAATGCAGTAAGTGTAATTTCCAACTCCTTCAACTAATAATTATTCTTACATATGAAGATTTATGAAATGGACAAAGTCCGACAATTATTTTAAGACATTTTTATGTTTATACATTCTTTTTTATAGATACAAATATTTAAGTAAATGCCCTGTTTTTAATAAACAGTATTAACAACATTTACCAGCCTGAATGTTCGAGAAATTGTCAATCGAACCTGTATCCTATACGGAATCGTCATATAGCCTGACATGCCTTAACCGATTGGGCCACAGAGGAGCGTTCGGTTAGCAAGGCCAATTTTACTGTTTTTAAACTACAATCGTCCATGATTATCTCACGTACATTTTTTATGACAGTTTCTCGGACATTCAGGCCGGTAAATGTTGTTAATACTGTTTATTAAAAACAGAGCATTTGCTTAAATATTTGTATCTATAAAAAAGACTGTATAAGCATAAAAATGTCTTAAAATATGGAGATTGGTTTAGCACGGTAGATTGGCACAAGTTGAAAAGGCTTCATCAAAAAATTAGCATACCAAATAGTGGGGGTTGGTATTGACAAAAAGTTTCTTCTGGCCTATATTATATGCAATAGTTTGTCTTTCGCGGTTTCAGTCATTCGAAATTCCTAGAATTAAACAAGTCAGAACTTAACAATAGCACCAAAGGGAAAAATAACAAAAAAGCATCCTGACCATCAATACTTATCGAAATATTTCGTTATGTTGTTAACACAAGGTGTCATAAGAAAGGAATATTTCATTATCTCATATAAGGGAGATTTTTTTAAATATACTAATGTTCATCTAATACAAGGCCCAAGAGACACTCGAGGTTGTATGCGCTTAAAGAAAAGGCAAAATATGGAGTTTATAGGTTAAAATAACGAGGCGAAGTTTATAGTGGTGATCTTAGATGCAGCACAAGGCCGGAAGTATGGGGAACCTTATGTGGGTCGAACTCACTACTCAGTCGTAAGTGATCTAGCCAAGCAAGTTTACTAACGATTGCTAACGTCGAAGTACTCTAGGCCAAGATAGTAGTGATAAAAGAAACATTCTACAGGTAGTCTGCTCCACCAAGTAGCAGTTCTTGTGAAGAAGCTGTCCGAGTAGAACTTATTTCTTACTAAGCTTTAGCCATGGTTGGAAACCAGACTAGGAGAAGGATAACTCTGAATTCAAATCCAGAGTCCCTAAGTCCGGTGGCATGTTCAATTTCGTTTTGGCAACTCCCGCGATGACACCGGTGCCAAGCTATATTGGCCTCTGCCTTTGCCTTGGACCACAACGGTGGCGTGGAGAGGGAAGACATGCTGCATAGGAAATCTACCGAGCACTCTTTAAAAAAAACGTCCAGGGCTGCGCACCGGTGAGGGTATAACTCTTCGGCCGCAGATCCATGGTCTCCCGTGACCGACGGATGCCATACCATGGAAATTACTTTTTACTCTTTTGATTTACCCTCTTAATAAGTGGTAAGTGGAAGTGTGTGTGTATATATATATATATATATATATATATATATACATGTGTGTGTGTGTGTGTGTGTGTGTGTGTGTGTGTGTGTGTGTGTGTGTGTGTGTAAGTAAGATATCCTCCTTTGTACGTTCGTTAAGTGTGTAAGTTCCTACAGGAGATGCTGAGAGACTCATGTTTGAGAAGTTTCTTAGTGACATTTTTAGATTTACAGACAAGGCATTTGCATGCTGTGTTATTTTCATGTGGCACGTGACCCGCTGGGGCTTAAAAATCGGGACACATCTCCCGACAGCATCCTGTAAGTAAAGACAAAGAAAGAGAAAAAAGGCTCGTTCCATCTGTCCCCCCGATTGGCCAAGATCATATGAGCACCAGCCAATCAAAATAATGCCTAGTTTCAGCTCTCCAACTCTTACCATCAGCAGAAGTCCACAGCTGAATACAACTGCAGGTGGTTGACCTTTTGACTTGAACCCCAGTGTCAAATCAGCGGCGGGATTCCCTGTGAAAGTGGTGCAAAACTGCACTAATGACCCCAGGGCAATCAGTGCACTGTCATACAAGCCATATAAGTTCCGACACTAAATTTAGCAGAGATAAACAAAAGTACAAAAGTGAGGAGGGAAAGCTTGCCGCAGCAAAATAGTTTAAGCGGAATAAATAACACTCAAATTTTGGGATAAGCCTTCAAAATGTTGTAATCGTTTTCTTTTATTATCCAATTATACATTATTTTTATTTTCGATAACTATTCCACTCTTTTACTTGGAAACACACGCTCAGCGAATAATTGTAACCTGAGTGTCTTGGCCGCATTTTTAGTGATAATTTTCTCCTTGTGCTAAGCAGTCTGCTTGTTTACGATTCCTTAATGCTGAAAAAAAAATAACCCTTGTCCTATTGACCTTTTGATTTTGTTTTGGCGGGGCGAAAATCTCCGACAGTTGCTTTTAATCCCGGCTAATAAAGAATGACTAGAAACGGTCACGTGATAACAGTTCTATGCAATTCCTGTGGATTTCCACTGCAACTATTGTTTGGGTAGATCAGGTCGATTTTGGAATTGTCGTATTGCACTCAATTTGAAGGTTGGGTTTTGACATGATTAATAATGACACAAAATATGTTTTCCAAATCATTGTCGTTTCTTTTTTCTTTTTTCTTTTTTTTTTTTTTTTAAAGAAACGATTTTAAAAGATTAAGTTCAAAATCTTAGCGTTGGAATTTCATTCCGGTGATCAGTGGAAGCCTTAGAGCACAGCCTTATAAAATTTATAATTTACTGAAGCTTTACAAATTGTATACGGACAAGATGCATGACACAAGCACATTATTATTACTAAATCATTGTGCCATCAAATAAGACCTTCATTTACTTGAAAGGGAAGTTATACTGAACAATTTAGCTATATTATAAGATGTAATATATATACAGAAGGTTTTTCAAATAATGAACTGCAAGAGGTTTTAATGAATGGGACGATGTGGCAATTGCAGAATTTACTTGCACATTTGCAAGGTGTAAAAAGAGCAATTAACTACTGAAGCTTCACAAATTGTAACAAGGCACAAACACATTATTACTAAATCATTGTGCCATCAAATAAGAACTTCATTTGCTTCAAAGGGAAATTATATTATGATGTAATATACAGTGCAGTAGTTTTAGTGCGATTTTCAGTAAACAATGCAAATTTAAAACATTTTGTCTTATAATTTGTGCCCAGCAGGGTTATAGCATTATATACATTTTTATCTATTTTTTGTTTTTATTAATTAAGATCTAACAAATGATCTAAGAAATCTTATTTATTGAGCAGCCATTTTTGTAATCTATAACAATTTTTAACAGTTGTTACTTATCGAAAACAGTAAAGTAAATTTGCATATTTTGCTTGTGGTGATTCATAATTAGAATTCTGGTTTGAATATATTTTCCATTCAATGTATCTAAAACAAAAAATATCAACTTTATTTGGATTTATTCTTCAAATAGTAATTTTTGAAGTCAGTTTGTAAGCCATAACCAGCGGAAATTAGGTATTTCTGTACATTTTTCAGACCATCTTTAAAACCTAATGCTCAAAGATTGGTAAAAGCTATGAATCTAATATTTGGTGTCAGTACTTATCACATTAAATCCCAGCTATTTACACTGAGTGTAATGTTAATTTTCTAAAAAAAAAGAATAGTGAAAACTCAATCTGCCCTAATGTTATTCTTGTAAACTTGAAAAACCTTTCGTTTGTTAAACAGTTCAAGAAGAGAACATATTGAAATAACTTAAGGATAAAAGGAAAAATGTTTGCAGAGAAGAAAATTTACCAAAGGAAACTCCAGCTGAGGAATGCACACAAAAGCTTTCACCCTCAAATAGACGCAACAGACAATGGTTAACACTGATTGTATAAATACGAAAATAGGAAAGAAAAAGAAGCAATAACAGATTACGTAGAGGAACCTTGGAGACATCTTGGATCCATTGCTAAGTCAGCTGCTAAGAAAGTTTGTTCACTGTGTCATACTAGACAGTTATTCTCTCCTGAGTTACAGGATTATGGCGACATAACGCTGAAACACCACTTCCCGTACGAGAGTTGAGCAAGATCAAGCCTGGTCAGTACCTAGATGGGTGACCACTTGGGAATACTGGATGCTATAAACTTAGATGTGCGGATGATGTAATGGATAATGGCTCGGAATCTCTAATCGGAGAGCCGAGTTCCAATTCATGTTGGGCTCGTTATATATATATATATATATATATATATATATATATATATATATATATATATTATAAATTAATAGATTCAAAATATGGTTTTACCGCTACACAGTGATAACCATGTTTCAGAAATGGAAGCTAAAGCCCCTGAATTTAATTTTGTTATTAAACCAAAGACATTAGTTCCATTTCCTCATCAAGAACTCCAAAATTCGCTTGATGAGGAAATGGAACTAATGTCTTTGGTTTAATAACAAAATTAAATTCAGGGGCTTTAGCTACCATTTCTGAAACATGGTTATCACTGTGTAGCGGTAAAACCATATTTTAAATCTATTAATTTATAATATTAATGCCCTGTAAATTTAAATTTACATTGAGCACTATTGTTTAAAAATAAAAATATCTATTAGAACACCGGATTTTATATCTTACTGTTCTTTCCTTTTTATTTATATATATATATATATATATATATATATATATATATATATATATATATATATATGTAGACGAAAGAATAGGCGAAATAGAATAATAAAATAAGGAAAAAAATCAATAAAGTAAATAATGAACAAATTATCAAACTATTATGAACAAAAAATTAAACTATAAATATCAAAACAAAAAATCAGACGGTAAATAGTTATAACTGTTATATAATGTTAAAAAAATGAATAAAAATAATATACTGCGTTACTTAAAAATCGAAAACCAAAAAGAGAAATACACAGTGTTACAAATAAATAACAACAAGTATAATAAATTGATCTAAATACATCCAAATATATAAATAAACTAACAACCGATACCGACAAACTAGCCGTTTAGAAAAACAAATAAAGATAATCAACCCAAATAAATAAATTAAAAACTGTTCCCACCAAAACAAAAATAATAGTCAGAACAAACCACAACATTCAACCCCAAAATTCAACAAATAGCTTTAATCAATGACAAATAAACAAATATATAAGATAAAAAATAAAAATGAAAAATAAATAAAAACAAGCAAAACAATTTGACCCAAATAAATAAACAAATAAACGACTCCCGGTAAATGACCGCCATAATAGACTACCAACAATAAGCTATATAAACAAATTTTTACTACGTTAATAAAAAACACCGATCAAAACAAAAAATAAATAAATAAATATATAAGATAAAAAATAAATAAATAAAAAACACGCAAAATAATTTGACATAAATAAATAAATAAACAAATAAGTGACTTCCGGTAAAAGTAACCGCCAAAATAGATTACCCACAATGCACCACTGACCCTTATATATAAATAGCCGAGAAAAATAACAGCACTAGGTGCCTGACGATTGCACTAGCATGAAACAGACTGTCGCCTCTAAGTGTTGACTTCTATGTTCACTTTTATATTTACACACGCTCTATCTCTGATATTGAGCACTTTATCCCATAAATATAGCACACTTTAAGACTATATTTATTCATATATATATATATATATATATATATATATATATATATATATATATTAATACGAATTAAAACTGTCAGATCCCTAACAGAAGGTTAACGTTTATTATTATTATTACAATTTTATTTTTATAGAAACATTTCCGACTCCACCAGGCTTATTAAAACCACCTTGTTATTTAATTTCACACTATTGACCGTTAAAATCTTTTCACCCAAGTAAGGCAATAAATCCACTAACGCGCAAGGGGTTCCTGAGTGAGAATATAATTAAAGTTGACTGGGAAGCAAGAATCCAGAAGAGAGTTCCACATGCGAGAAGTGCGAGAGAAGAAACTGTTAGCATAGAACTTACGGTTACATTTAGCCAATTCTACTGTAAAATGATTTTCCATCAGGCTGTGCTAGAAGTTTTCGGCCAACACCACAAATTTCAACAAAACCAAAACATTAACCTGAAAACTCGAGTCATGTTCTTAAATGGCTTCATCAGATCAAGACTTTCATGTGGATGTCATGAATGGTATCAAATACGTTCAGGAATATCTAAACTGTCAGCTCTATACAACCGTTTTCTTAGATTAATGATTAAAACAGCTTTGAGCGAGAGAAGCCTATGAGTTTTGGCGAAGACCATCTTTCTTTGAGCATTGTAGACTGTCGCTAGAGAGTCATATGGAATTCCGCCAAATAGCAGAAGCTACATCATTTGAGGACTTTCAGCAATAGCAACAGTTAAAATGGATAGCACATGTAACTCGAAAAGAAAATAATGATATAATCAAGATGTTGATGTTCCAACTACTTTAAATAAAAGGTTAGGAAGGAAACCCCCTATCAATACTGGAAAGAGCGATAACAGTCACTGGACTTGAAACCTATTTTCCTGAAAAATTGTTTGAATAGAAAGATATTTTAAATTTCAATCGACAGTAGTATTAGCTGCTCGATCAATGAATGTCGAATGTTTCCTTATAAGGAAACAGCTAATTTTTATCTTTTACCATTAAAAATGTAGAGAACGGATACGAGACACTAAACGGCTCTATAGCTATGGAGCGAAGAAAACGGTAAATCGAGTTGCACTGGCTGCTCGGTTAATGAATGCTTCATGTTTTTTATATAAAGAAACGGATAATATTACCATTTATGAATGCCTCCCCATTTATTGCATATTGACAAAAATTCTGATCCTTCTAGTTAAGTCCACCCCCTTTATATTCGGCACATACGTCTATATATTAAGTGTCGAACGATGTTCAGTAGGAAACAATGGCCCTAAAGTGTTGTGGGGTGACGAATCGATGTTTCTTTCTGATTGTCGGGCAATATATTAGAAAGAGGTATTGTGAAGAGTATCACCCACGGTGAAGTACTGAAGAGAGTGTGCCATGGTGTGGGGTCTGGAAATGGTTTGTTTATCGAATTAAGCCAAGTGTAAACCTTATCTCCAGATAAGTCACACATTTTATACGCTTAAATTCATATGTATCGGTTGTGTTTTTACAGCCTGATAACTACCCGAAACACTCCGCTAGACTAGTCAGTGCCTACATTGAAAACACTAATATTGATGAACTGAGGGGTCTGTCTAATCAGCTGATCTTGACTTTATCCAAAATGTATGGCAAAGATTCCAATTTAACATCTGACACAATGAACACGTAAATGCAAATAATTTCTTTAATAATACAGTAGAACATTATTTTAAAAAAAAACGACAGAAACGAATTTTTAATGTCATGTTTCGTCAGAAATGTAAAGGATCATGGCACTCCACAGCTTCCTTTTCTTTAATATCTGTGTTATTGTGAAAGGTAGTAGATTTTCTTTATTCCTTGTCCACGGTTTTGAGTTGTCTTTATAGACGGGTTGCCGTACGAATGGCTAAAGATGGACTTTGTTGTGGGTCATATAATATGGCCCCATTTCTTCTTGCAGGGACACACGCGGGGTCAGTGTCGCATTGAAATGCTGGATACAGTTTTCAAAACCTGGTCGTGTCAGTGTAGCCGGCGCGTATGTTTTCTAGTAGGGACTCTGCTCCCTCCCACGTAACCAACATGATTCAATCGTGACAAACTGAACTTTTGACGGTTTTATCACCCCCACCCCAACTTGTGGCCTCCTCGTTCTCCGCATCGGAATCTTGTAGTGTGGGGCGTCGTCGCGAGGGAGACCAACTAGCGGTAACACAATAACCCGAACACGTTGAAGGCCGACATCGTGGCTGTGTTGAACAAATTGAATGTGAATCATCAAGGATGTCCTAGGGGCGAAGTGTAGCTTTATTGAATATTTTTTTATTATCTGTCTATATTTCTGAGATGAGGTATTATGTACACTATTTACATTATTCGGACTATTGCCCTCATCTTTGTCGCCATATTTATCACAACGTACGGCTTTTCAGTATCTGTCTATATTTCTGAGATGAGGTATTATGTACACTATTTACATTATTCGGACTATTGTCCTCATCTTTGTTGCCATATTTATCAAAACGTACGGCCTTTCAGTATCTGTCTATATTTCTGAGATGAGGTATTATGTACACTATTTACATTATTCGGACTATTGTCCTCATCTTTGTCGCCATATATATCACAACGTACGGCCTTTCAGTATCTGTCTATATTTCTGAGATGAGGTATTATGTACACTATTTACATTATTCAGACTATTGTTCTCATCTTTCTCGCCATATTTATTACAACGTTTCGACCTCTACAGTATCTGTCTATATTTCTGAAATGAGGTATTATGTACACTATTTACATTATTCGGACTATTGTCCTCATCTTTGTTGCCATATTTATTACAACGTTTCGGCCGCTGTACGCACCGGCCTTCTTCAGATGGTTGGAATGTCGAACTGAACCCTTTATTTCGCTCGCTGAGTTAGACTGTTCTAGTTCCACGTGCAATGTCTAATGAATGTCAGTTATCTCCTGATAATCTTTTTATGTTGAACATTTGAAAATATACTGATTTTTTTTCCTGGTGAATATTCTGGGTTTGTTTTATATAATAATAATAATAATAATAATAATAATATAATGGATGTGCGGGTGGTACCATGGATAGCAATTAGGAATGAGAACTCGGAGGGCCGAGTTCGAATTGCAGTCGTTGCATTCTCTTACGTCTTGGAGAGGTACGAATCCATCTCTTCTTCCTGCGGCTATGGGTTAAAGAGTAGGGCAGACTCGACTTTCTAGCCTTGGTTAGTAACCAATCCAGGCGGACAATTCTGAATTCAAAACCATAATGATCAAATCACGGGTTTACATTGTCAGGGTTACAAAGAAGACATAGACAGCAGAATGTCGATGGGGTCATTGGTAGAATATAACAGACCCGATTTGTGACATTGACTTATGATAGTGTCATGCAAAAGATCCTTCATACTAAACAAAGTATAAGAGCTAATTATTCTGATTTAGCTGGAAACCGCGGGAATATATTGTAGCGTCCTGTGTCGCCTAATCTATGTTCACCCGAAGCCCCTCTGATGAAACATAAAAAAATTCCAAGGACACATGGCACAGTGGATAAAGGCGTTAGTTAGATCCAGTGACAAGACCCAAAGTCTGTTAGTTCAATACCTGGTTATGGCAATGGAGAACTTGGAGAGGGGAATTAACAAGAGATAACTGATAACTGACATGCATTAGACATGGCACGTGGAACTAGAACAGTCTACACCAGTGAGCGAAATAAAGGGTTCAATTTGACATTCCAACCACCTGAAGAAGGTCGGAGCGTACAACGGTCGAAACGTTGTGATAAATATAGCAACAAAGATGAGCATTACAGTACGAGCAATGTAAATAGTGTACATAATACCTCATCTCAGAAATACAGACAGATAGCAAGAAGAAGCGTATTGATGCCATGGGGCGTTCTTACAGACGACCTAGTTTGTTATTTTATATCATTCTCAACCTCTCGATAAATTTTGAATTCAGAGTTATTCCATCTCTATAGATGGATTGCCGTGTTAAGGTTAAAGAGACCAGTGTACTCTACTATTTTACCTAAAGGTGGGAGGAAGAGAGATGGACTTCACATCTTTTTGAAGGGCGTTAATGCGAAGTGCACACAACTTTCTCGGCTATAATTTGAACTTCGTCTGTTGATTTGATTTTTTTTGCATTAATAACCATTACACCACCTGCACATTGGAAGCTGCAGAAAAAAGGCTAACTGAATCTCTACCCGTATCTTATAATTTTACTTGTCCCTTCCTTTCTTAGTATATACGTTACGCCCTGTAAATACCTAATAAAAATGGGCTATTCGGATTTGATCACGAAGAAAGATGGAAAAGAGACAATGTTTAGTTTCAAAGAAAGAAAGACTCTCTCTCTCACTCTCTCTGAAGAAACACCAACAAAACATCCCGGAGACGCTGCTTTGTTTCTGTGAGGAAAAAAAAAGAGGAGGCGATAGCGTTGTCGTGTGTTTAACGTCTGCTTCAATGAAATATAAAACGGATAAGTTATTTTTCTATCTTTTCACTTTTAACCCCCTTACTTCCTTAAAATAATGGCCCGCTCAAATATTAACGATGCAATATGGGGAATTTCTGCGTGTATTTTGTAGTTGTGGGACTCTCAACCAGTTTCATTAATTGGACATGAACAAACGTACTCGCAATAAGACGTAGTGTCAAAAAGGGGGCGGGTTTTCCCATGACACCGCTTTTTTTTTAAACTCCCTTCAATCTTCAGAAAAGTTTATTATTTTAAAAAGTGATGATTAGAATTGGAATAAAACCTAAACACATGATAAAAGTGAATTTATACATTTTTCTTCTTGAGAATTTATAACAAAAATATTAAACACCTATTTATTAAATTGTTTATTTACAAGAATAATTTGATATTTACAAAATTCTAAAAACTAATACAATTTCGAACTAATGCATTGCAATATTTATCATTTACCAATTTAGAAATAAATAAATGTGAAAATAATTTTTTATTCACAAACATTTACTAAATTATTAAAATATGTGAACCAACTTTAAGGAAACCCTTCTTATTTACTATTTTATAAAGTTTGAATCAATTGGCAATTAGCTGATGTTACTTTTGCCAACCATTCCAATAAATGATATCAGAATGTAAAAATAAACATTCTAATAAATAAATTTGTTTATTACTTTTGTCACTTCTCCAGAACAAGGAAAATGTATAAATTCATTTTGATATGATTAGGTTTTACTACAATTCTAATCATCGCTTTTTAAAACAATAAACATTGCCGTAAAAAGTAAAAGTAGTTAAAATGCGGTGTCATAGGAAAAACCGTCCCCTTTTGACACTACCTCTCAATGAGGCCACGTTTGTCTATGTTTGCCCATTAAATATTATTAAACATCAGATAATTCAAATAGAAATACCGTGAAAATTTTCTCAGGAAGGTCGAACAAAAAAAAAAAGAAAAGGAAAAGAAAAAACTATTAGTAAATCGAGTGTCATTCTATTTTTTTCCTCTTCTCTTTCGTTTACTCCTTTTGTTTATACACGTGAACTCAATAATTGCTAACCGTAATATCCGACATGAATGATAAAAAAAAATCCGATATTAATTATAGGTTTCTATTAAAAAAATATTCGGGGCGTCCAGCATTAATAGTTTAATAAAAACGGCATATAAATACTCTGTGGACGACTTGACCACTTTAATATTTTGACAATTTCAAGTTATCATCGTCGGCCTCCATCATTGCTCTTAGTCCACACCAACAAAATTTGTTTTAATCTGTCTATGCCTTAGAGCAGCGGTCGCCAAAGTGGTTAATATCGACATTTGGGACGATGAAGACTATTCAGTGGGTAGATGAATGCTTGTGGGGTCGAAAGGGGGTCGATAAATACCTGATTTAGAAATAGAAACTGAAGACACTGAATCTGGTATGAACTGATTGATAGATACGTGGGGATCTCTGGGCTTAATCATTGTTTAAAAGTAAAAGCCCCAGTGCCTTTTGGATTCATGTAAATGCTACTAATAAATACGCCAAGCTTAGAGCAGCAGTTGATCCATTTTTAATTTCAAGGTCGTATATCTTTGAATCTGGTTTTAGCCACGTAATTCTAATTAAGTCAAAGAACAGCTCTCATCTGGAAGAAAATGGCGCCTTTTGACTAAAACTCACCAATTTCGAATGCGGTATCAATGCCCTTGCTACCGCTCATCGAACATACCAACTCCTCACTAATGACGCCAACCAATTCAATAAAAATATATTAATTTATTTTTAAGGGTTTATTATTATGTATTTAAAATACCCGTGAAAATGTTACGGTTTTCCTATTTTAATTTTCTGAGGAATCTTAATTTTTAAGTTAATTATTGAATAAGGAAATGGCGAATTCTACGACAATAAAATATCCGTAGAAATTCCTCTATCGCATCTTTAAATATTTAAGCTAAAACTTTAAGAAAATATTTCAATAACAATCATAAATATGAATATCGGCTGCTATTTTAAGAAGTAAGGGGGTACAAATGAAAAGGTTTGAAATTGACAACCTTTTCCATTTCAATGAAACGGACGTTAAATATTTCTTTCCTTCTTTCTTTTTCTTAATGAAACCAAGTAGCGTCTCTGATATGCCTTCTTTTACTGTCTTTCCACGCCATCAAAATTGAATAGTTCATTATTTATGTGGTTTTGGCAGGGCGCAATGGCCGCGCTAATCAAGGAAGTGACAAGCAGAATTATAATAAGATGTTGAGGATTTTTTCTTTTTCTTTCTATTGAGATCCTTGCCGACACTTAGGTTGTTTCAAAGTCAAAAGACGATCAAATGTCTCGTACAAATTCATCGTCACGCGTTTACCGCCAGAAAAGATTTTTAACCAAAATTTCTAAGGTTCTAAAAAATATTTAAAAAATACCCCAAAAAATTATATATATATATATATATCCATAAAACCATCCTTTGATCTTTCATTGTAACAATAAGACAAAAGATCTTGACGATAACATTTTTTTATTATGTTCTATGCATTTATTTTCATCACGTATCTTCTTTATTAGCCAAGTTTTGGAGGAAACTATGTATATAATAAATGCGAATATCAGTGTGTCACTGTGTCACACTTTTTCAACTTTACTTCAAGAATCTGTAGCCAAACATACCATACAATTTTAGAATCAGGCCAACTCCGTGAAAATTAAAATCCTTCCGGGTCGGATCCGGACCCTCAATCCTGAAATTTTGTATTCCAAAGTTTTAATTACTATGATCGTTTTCGGCGATTTTTTTACGTGATTTTTTTGTGAGGAATTTTTTCGACGAGTTAGCTTAAAGCTACCTTTTTAAGCTAGTATTTAATAAATTCATATCTCTTGTTCGAATCTTTCGAAGCCCATTTCTGCTAAATTTTATTTATGTGCCAGAAACGTAAAGCGTCCTGGGTAAAACGATACACTACATCCGCGTCCTGGGTGAGAATATAAACTACGTTCAACAGCAAAGCCTCTGATCAGGAGGTTTTGAAAACCGTGGAACCACATCTTCATTGCTGATATTCCAAGGTCCACCCTGACCCAGAGAACCTCCTGGTGTCCAGAACACGAACCATTCGTCCATGCATTGAATACTGCTGTCATATCTGGTCTGGTCTGGTTTGGTTTGTTTTGTTTTACGGTATATCAACCTCAAAGAGTTATTTAATGTCGACAAGATTTTTATTGCTGGTGATTTTTTTTTTTCAAAAATGTATTGCTGGTAATATTTTTTTAAAAGTATTTCTGGTATTAAAACATATTTTTACATTTTCATAGTGTTTTGGCCCCAGTCTGGGGGGGGGGGCGGTAAACTATTTGCCCATAGCTGGGATCCTAACAGGTGCTACCACTTCGGGTCAGGGTGGACCTAGGAACACCAGCAATTAAGAAGTGGTTCTACGCTCCTCAAAATCTTCTGATCAGAGGCCTTGCTACCGGACGTAGTTTATCGTCTTACCCAGGACGTGGCTGTAGTTTGTCATCATACCCAGGACGCGGATGTAGTTTATCGTCTTACCCAGGACGCGGATGTAGTTTATCGTCATACCCAGAACGCGGATGTAGTTTGTCGTCATACCCAGGACGCGGATGTAGTTTGTCGTCATACCCAGGACGTGGATATAGTTCATCGTCTTACCCAGGATGCGGATGTAGTTTATCGTCATACCCAGGACGCAGATATAGTTTATCGTCATACCCAGAACGCGGATGTAGTTTATCGTCTTACCCAGGACGCGGATGTAGTTTATCGTCTTACCCAGGACGCGGATGTAGTTTGTTGTCATACCCAGGACGCGGATGTAGTTTGTCGTCATACCCAGGACGTGGATGTAGTTCATCGTCTTACCCAGGATGCGGATGTAGTTTATCGTCATACCCAGGACACACATGTAGTTTATCGTCATACCCAGAATGCGGATGTAGTTTATCGTCTTACCCAGGACGCGGATGTAGTTTATCATCATACCCAGGACGCGGATGTAGTTTATCGTCTTACCCAGGACGCGGATGTAGTTTATCGTCATACCCAGAACGCGGATGTAGTTTATCGTCATACCCAGGACGCGGATGTAGTTTGTCGTCATACCCAGGACGTGGATGTAATTCATCGTCTTACCCAGGATGCGGATGTAGTTTTTCGTCATACCCAGGACACAGATATAGTTTATCGTCTTACCCAGGACGCGGATGTAGTTTATCGTCATACCCAGAACGCGGATATAGTTTATTGTCTTACCCAGAACGCGGA
>OZ038506.1:5558735-5586235 GCA_964036315.1 Acanthosepion esculentum
ATTTCGAATGGAATCACCCAACGAAAAATTTTTATTCAATATTTTCTCAGGCTTGCTGTGCTGTGTCTCTAGCATCTTTGTTGGTATTACTTTTATTATATATATATATATATTTTTTTTTCTTCCCTGCCCATTTATTCATGTCATCCATTACAGACAATTTGTTCTTCATAATTTCTATTCCCCGTTAACAGTTCTGATGAGAGGGGACGAAACCGGTCGACTGGTGATTTTATTTTAAATCTATCATTTTCTCTTCTGCTCACGTGTGCCGTCCATGTTAGTTGTTAATAGAATTTGTACTACTTCGATAGAATTCTCCCCCCCCCCCCCAATATTTTCTTTGTTTCGCCCAAAATAAACTAATATATAGAATGGTGTAATTCTCCCGTTACCTTTGATGCCGGTCAGTCTCACCCACTTGAGGACCAACCCAAGCTGCTGCTGCTGAAATTGTCGCCCCGCCCCACGTTGACTTTATCAACCACAGTCTAATACATTTCTTTCAAGCTGCATGATAATGGGGTTTCAGTTACACAATGGGGGTTAACATCAACCGTTACCGTAACTAGTTCTTGTACTGCCCCGATTTTTACCGTTCAAGACCAACTTATCTGGAAATTTTTCAGTGAACTTTCAGCTTGATTCTCGCTAATTTACATTGAATAATTTAGCGATTATCAACATTTGTTGGCATATTTAATGTCGGATCCAATTCTTATTGGTGTAAAATCCATATGAACTAATAGTTAAGTAGACACGGGACCGGTTGGCAGTAGACAGAAATATCTGATGCATGTCCAGTTGACACAAGAGGAGAAAAAAGAAATAATGATAATTACAATAACATTGATAACAAGAATAATATCATAATGACGATAATAATAATGACAATAATAATATAATAATAATAATAATAATATAATAATATTAGAACAATGATAACAACAAAAGTATAATAATTATAAACATAATAATATAACAATAATAATAATAACAATAATAACAATAACATAATAATAACAACAACAATAATAACAATGATAAATAATAACTATAATAATAATAATAAAGGTAGTCACATGTCCGGTTGAGGCAAGAATCTTAATTATCCATTCTGAAAGTGGCTCCTTTTTTGGGTGGGTGGGGGGCGTATGTATTCTTATCTAAGTTTCGCCGAAATGATAATTTCAATGTCTCGCAATACTGTGACCTCGTGCCAGACTATGATAGGCCGAACTGATAGACTCCGACCATATTGTAACGATTAACAAACCAGTCCAGCAACATAAACCCGTGAAATGAGTTTGCTCCTCACTAGGTGTCCTACGACTATAACCTTGTGCCAGATTAAGCTAAGTGTAATTGAAATGAACTTGACACAGCGCACTAGGTAGCAAAACGGTCTCGCAAATCGAACTTGCATATGAATCGAGTTCGATACTTACTGGGGTCTAGGCCACAGTTGCGACCAAGTAATTGGTTAAGAAATAACAGAACAAGAGGTTGCAGATAAAAAGTGTATTGAACAGTAAATACAACAGAAGTGTGTTACACGACTTAGGGGCATGTGTCGGTTGACCAGCGTTCAATCTATATCATCGTTAATGTTTAACAGCACCCCCCCACGAGGAATATATGTAGTACAAGGCCGAGTTTAACGTAGGTCATCCGAGCCCGTAGGCTCGGTCAAAAAATCCCCGTAGAACCTGCATAAACGAGTTCGGGTCTGTCTACCTCCCCGGACGAAACCCTGCCCTTCGACACAGCCTCGTCCGGCTTCCTCTTTGCCAAAAGCAGAGAGTTCGACAAGAGCCGCGAACAGCCTCAGTAGAACAGTCTATGTCACCGTTATATTCAGTAACCCCCCGCCACGAGGGCACATGTGGCACAAGGTCAAGTTTAACGTGGGTCATACGAGCCGTAGGCTCGGCCAAAAAATCCCCGTAGAACCCGCATAAACGGGTCTGGGGTCTGTCTACCTCCCCGGACGAAATTCTGCCCTTCGGCACAGCTTCGTCTGGGTTCCCCTCTGCCAAAAGCAGAGTTCGACAAGAGCTGCGAATAGTCACGGCCTCGGAAGAACAGTCTATATCACCGTTCGCCCCCCGAGGCTTACTTTTCCTACTACTTTATAGTAAGTGGAAGAGTCTATAATAGACTCAGTAGAGGGAAGACACTACAAGAACTACGCACCGAGAAAATGTTCGGTCCATTTGGTCGCTATATTAAACGCAATTGTTTTCCCCCTTTGTTGGATTCTCTCGTAATCGCAATGGTGGCGTGTGGGGTGGGGGCAGGGTAAAGTGCAACAGCACTTGACTGATTTAAGTATGAGTGGAAATGGCAAGCGATAACGGATCCAATAAAAGTTACACAGATGCCTAGAAACATTGCAAATTGATAAGTTATCTACAGACTGTTTATTCTCTACTGGTTCAACTTAAACGGTGCATCACACATTCTATATGCATATCACTGCTGTTGACGTACATATACGTCTTTACGAAACTTACAATCCCTGCTGTCGACGTATATATACGTTTTTAATACACTAGTAGCTGTTACAAGCTTTGCGCTCAGTACTATTTATAAACTAAAAAAAAATATGTTTCAGGACAATTTTAGGAAAACCTGACAAGGTAGAAAATTGTTTCCGTGTGATGTGTTTCGTTCTTTAGTTCAAACTTTTTTGAAGCTTTTTGATAACACCATAATGCCACGGATTGTCCATTTTCAAGAAATTAGAATTTTTTGCAACACGCTGACTTTTCTTGAAATTCTCACAGTATTTAGTATCGTTGAAGTTATCGCTAACATTTTTTATCGAGATTTACAAACTCTTCGTTTCGTTCAATTTCGCAAACCAATCGATCAAATTTGAATAAACTGATTTGTCTGAAAAAAATACTTTGACAAAAACCCTACGTCGCCGTTTAATAATTTCTTTAATTTAATTCTTTAGAACTTCATGGGAAACAATATTTTTTTAAAGAATTTTTTTCCTTTTTCACAGCGAAGAATAAATTCTTAGTGTTTCTTACTATTGAGCATTCATCATACAACTGGCCATGCAGCGTAAATATTTCTTTCTGGAGCCAAATTCAAATTTTTTTAAGCATTTGACCTTGTAAATTGTTTATAGTTCTCGCAAATGTAGCTCGAACTGCAAACTGGGTTCTTGTATATAATAACATAAAAAGATATGCAACAAAACAAAACAAAAAAAAAATAGTGCATTTTTATTAAATAAGTATTTAAGCTATTTTAATCATTGAATTGTTTTGGAAATAGTGGGCGTATTTTTAAATAATGTTAAATAATAATTTTTCCAAAATAATTATGAAAATTTATTGTATCAAGCTACGTACTCTTGTAAAATCAACTGTACTTTGTACCCCCCGCCTTACCTGTTTGAACTTCTTCCCAAACTTTGGTTTCGATCCGTGAATGTATGTCAATTTTAGAGGCTGTGACGAACGGGCGGACTAACAGAAGTTACAGAATTTTATATATAGTAATCGCTACCAGTTACCTTTGAAGTCTTTTTTGAGCAGCCTGATATCAGTTTACTTGGAAAGGAACAATGCAGTTATTTGTAAGAAGAGTTTAAATTAATGCATGCAAGATTTCACAGCTCTAGCATTACTCCTTTATAGTTAGCCTTTGAACTTTTCTCGAACGTTGATGTGACTACACATGCGCATGAAGGAGAGGGGACTTTGAAATTTTAAACTTTTAAATGTATTTTTTTTCTAAATGTGTTTGTGACTATATTCTATCCGATTTCATTTAGTTTCTTTTTCTTTGGTTTGATCAACATTTGTTATTAAATATCCCGCGTTGTGATAATAAAAATATCTGCCAAGAAAAGTGAAACGCTGTAAGAACCTGGACGTAAATTTTACTGTGGATGACCTATCGATTAAAGCGATCTTTTACAAAACAACACACTCAATTCATTAGTTGTTCACAATAATGAATCTGACCTGATAAAATTTAATTAAAAGAGAAAGAAATTTATTAAGATAAAAATGTGCTTTTAGATAGTGCTTTAATTGCTGGCTACACAGTAAATTTATATTCAGGTTCTTACAACATTTCACCTTTCTTGACATATATTTCATTATCACGATGTGGGATATTTAATTTAAGAAAGTGATAGAAAGAAAAGGGAAGAAACTGTAAATTATTCCAACTTGAGTATCGAGGAGAGGAATCTGGTAGGATGGGGTTACAAAACTAGCAGGGTGGGGATGTAATATAGGCACTACGACCAGAAATAATGTTTTCACTTTTATTTTCATATTACTATATATTAAGTGCTCCAGATTTCAAAATTTAAAACAAATTGAAATACGCAATCTGTTTTTTTGTTTTGTTTATATATATATATATATATATATATATATATATATACGTCTGCGTGTTTATGTATTATAATCTGATTGTGTATGTATTGTCATTTGCAAGATTTCACACTCCCCTGCCCATGTTTTTGCTTCAAATTTATCTACGTTGTCACGAAGTTCAGAGCAGCATTAGATCTCTTCCTTAAATAATTTTATAATTTTAAACTTAATATAGATTAAATTTAAAATTTAAAATTGGTAATTTTAATTTTAAATTTTATAGTATAATTTAATATTTATTAGTTAGAATGAATTCTACTTTAGTCTAACCCCAACATTAAAGCATTAAATAATTATTATGACCTAAAAGTCCGTTGTCAAGTTTTTTGAATTCTCATATACTTTCATTTTGATTGGTCATTCCAGCTTATGTATCAGCGTTTCCCCTTGCGACGGCTGGTTAATTGATTTGAACCTTTTAAAACCCTTTATTCTACATTCAACACCATCACTTGATAAGACACCAGAAGTGTTGAAACAAAATAGCTATTTTTGTAGTGATTTTATAAGATTTATGTTGTAATTTTCGAATAAATTATATTTGCTCTACTTTGTATTGAGCACTTTTTAAGAATAGTATTTGTTGGTTATTGGAATTTATTCCGTATACACCAATCCTATACTTGTGTGTGTGTGTGTGTGTGTGTGTGTGTGTGTGTGTGTGTATATATATATATATATATATATATATATATATATATATATATATATATATATATATATATATAATATATATGATAGAAATTGTTAGGAGGATTTGATAATTATAAGTAATTGAGTCTGAAAGAAACCTCGACAGAATGCAGAAAGCACTGGACGGCCGTTTCTCCCTATATTTGGGACTACGGAATATGTGAGCGAGCGGCGCTATATTGAGTCTGGTTTGCTACCTCTTCGTCACCGAGGCCCGTTGGAACAACAGTTGGTATGACGTTTGCTTGATAACCTAACTGTCACGGTTTCAATTCTCGGTAGTGGATGCGCACTGCTGATGAGTCCCAAATATAGGACGAAACGGCCGTCCAGTGCTTTCTGCATTCTGTCGAGGTTTCTTTCAGACTCAATGAATTACTCTATATATATATATATATATATATATATATATTCATTACAAATCGGAGATACTAAAATCAAACAAGTACAGAAATTGTTATATGTTTATAAAATCTTTTAAAGACCTTAGGTTTGTCTTTCACTCTTTCCCAAAATTTACCTATAGTGGATAGATTACAGCGAATGTCTGTAACTGCCGATAACACTGATCCATATATATCCAGTTTTATTCTATACGTATATACCTTGGAATAAAATGTATAAAATGGGCACAATAAGCGATTAACGATGATAACTACGAATAAAGACAAAACAATTGTCACAAAATTATAACAAAAATTATAACAAAAAACTTACACCTGTCTCTGAGATGAGGTATTATGATTATTTACATTATTCAAACAGTTACCCCATCTTCATTGTCCTATTCACGACGTTTCTCTCCGGACATCTTCAGGTGATTGGAATTTCGAACTGAACCCCTTATTTTGTCTACCGAGTTAGATTGTTCTGGTTCCACGTGCCATGCCTCTTCCAGATGTCTCAGTTATTTTCCATTAACTCTCCAAGTATTTTGCTTCGCCACTGCTGTAGCCTGGTATTGAACTCACAACTCTTTGAGTCTAGTCAAGGACACATGGCCCAGTGGATAAAGACGTTGGTTAGATCCAGTGAGTAGACCCAAAGAGCTGTGAGTTCAATACCAGGCTACAGCAGTGGTGAAGCAAAAACTTCGAGAGTTGAGTTAAAGGGAAATAATGGAGACATCCAGAAGAGGTAGGCATGGCACGTGGAACTAGAACAATCTTCTCCGGTGGAAGAAATAAAAGGTTCAGTTCGAAATTTCAAACACCTGAAGAAGGCCGGTGCGTACAACGGCCGAAACGTTGTGAATATATCAATGAAGGTAGTTTAGTTTGATTTGTTTCACGGCATATCAACCTCAATGGGTTATTTAATGCCGAAAAGATTTTTATTGTTAGTAATATTTTTGTTCATAATATTTTTTCGAAAATATATTGCTGGTAGACAAGATTTTTTATTGTTGGTAATATTTTTTCCCCTTCAAAAATGTATTTCTCATAATAAAACTTATTTTTACACTTTCATAGTGTTTTGACCCCAGCTTGGAGGGTCAACTATTTTGCCAATAGCTGGGACCCTAACAGGTGCTACCACCCCGGGTTAGGGTGGACCTGGGAACACCAACAATTAAGAGGTGGTTCCACGTACCTCAAAACCTCCTGATCAGAGGCTTGCTGTTGGGTATAGTTTATTGTCTTACCCAGGACGGAATGAAGATGACGATAACAGTCAGAATAATGTAAATAAAATTTATGTTATTAGGCCCAATTAGAGATTAACAATAACTAATAATAATGTAGAACAATTCTAACAATAGAGACTGTAATAAAAGGTGAATCACTGTCTGAGGTTGTCTTAATTTCTTCAATGAAATATTTACTTTGTTAATTTTTAATTGGTTTATCTTGCACCCTACTGTTGTTGCTTTTTTCTAGAAAAACATTGGTTAGATTTTAATGACCATTCTTTGTCTAAATGGTAAAAGAATGAAGAAATAAGTGGTTGCAGTAAAATACACAAAGAAAACTCTCTGGTAATCTAGTGACATCCCTGAATCTGATTATTACATAGGATAATTTAGCATGGTTCGGTGTGTATTCTCCTTGTTTCCAACATCATGTCTTTTGTCGTTCTTCTTTTTAAAGAAGTCGTTCGCAATGCTGAAAGCACATTCTACCAAATATGAAGATGGTAACGATAATAGAGGCGATATGTTGCCGAACTGTTTGAAATTGGATCTTTGGATTCTTTCTCATCACAAAGCCATATGTTAGTTCCTTTTACTTCAAATATGGCGACTCATTTTGTATTTCAGCAGTTTAGCTCTTGATACTTAGCGGCTACTTCAATTAAGTCCACGAGGAATGCCAGAGTTAGCGAAGATGGAAAAAACATTTGAAATTTAAAAAATGATTTAATTCGTGGACTAATATTTGTAAATGGCTTACAAATGCCACAAAATATGGTAAGCCACACTTGATAAAGTCAAGAGAACTGAATAAAGATTCATGAAGGAATATTTCTTTTGGCATAATTACAGAAATGTTAGCCCACTATTTCGTTGATGCTCTGTAACGGCTGTTGCTAATATATTTCCCACGTCTATCCTTTTACCTGCAAATGTTTCTTGAGAAATGACAATAGGCATATGGTAGGAATTTATGAAGGGGGGGGGGAGAATAATAACTAAATTTAAGGCAAAACTCAAGAACTCCTTCACGCACGGTGCGTGACGACTCAATATTTATGACGTAAAATACATAATTGTGGCACAAGGCCGAAAAGGGGAGGGATTGAGGCTGGTCCACACTATCTTCTACCTAGCTAATCCGATTCACGACCCATTCACCACAAGAACTCGTCCATCAATCAATCCTCCATGCACCATAATACCACATCCTCTCTAGGGGGACCTACAAAACGCGCTCCATGTCATATAAAAATTTAATGATACTAAAATATATATAAAAATCTATGATGAAAACATGAGAGGGGAGGGAGATGAACCCAATAAGAAACTAAAATATTAACACAAATCAAATTAAACATAATTGATGTTAGTAGGGCCCGTCCAACCCTCAAAACAGAAGCCGCTGTATTCTGCCCGTGGGACAAAATCAAGAAGCTCTCTCGCTAAGGGAGTGGGAAAAAGGATAAAAAAATCATACGGGCATTGGGAAAATATAAATCTGACCCAGACGAGATACAAAGGGGCCAAAACAAACTGGGGAGGTTGGGAATCTCAACCTGGATCATGACCAAAGATGTGGCCGGGTTCAGGCCGGGAACAACACTTACTCACATTAAGTATGTACACAAAGCTTGTCTAACCTAACCAGGGGAGGGTTCCACAGGAAACCGCCCCGATGTGACATAGGTTGACCTAAAAGAGAAAATCAAGGCTAGCCCCGTTCAAACGAACCAAGCTCGCCTCTTTTACCCACCTTTCGCTGAAGACTGTCGAATGCAATCGTTTTCTATCAGTTCTAATCTTCATCTTGAGCTGATGCTCAAAGAATCGGATCAGATCCTGATGCGAAAGACTATTGCCTCGCAAGACTTCCTTCGTTCGCGTCGTCCATATCACCATTCGAGCCGTGGCCAGCAGCGTCAGAAACACCATTCGTTTCACCCCAGAATACGGGGGCGACACATTGTCACACGCGTATGCGCGATCAATGGGCACGAGCTCTTCGGGAGCGAGACGAGCCGTCAACTCGCCGACATGGTCCCATAAGGGGCGGACACGGGGGCAATGGTAGAAGGCGTGCGAAGCCGTTTCCTCTAAACCAAGGCCACACCGTTCACAGTCTGGCAAGTCCGCCAAGCCCCATATGAAAGCCTTGTCGTTGAGAGGCAGCCGATTCCGAGCCAATCGCCAGGTAAGCGAAAACTCAGGGTTACTGAGATAATCCGCCGCTGGCGCCCAAGACCAGTAGGAGCGATACTCCTCCTCCTAACAGTCGAGCGTATCACGTAGAGCATCCTTCGCGCGACCCTCCACTAATTCCCGATAGAAGACCTTCCTAGGCCGTGAAAGGTCACTGGACCGCGGAATAGCCCTCAAGGCTGACCGACACTCGCCGAGGAAAAGCGATTCATCTCGAGACCTACAATGGCGCTCGGCCTTCGAGATGGGGGGATTGATGGTAAGGCTAGGGAAGGCGTCCCTAACAATCCCCTCCAGAATCGGATCTCCTCTAGTCAATGCGCGGCGTAGGAAAGCCAACCGAGAGGCACGGATGTGACTCCTCAAGTGTGGCATTCCCAGCCCCCCATGACACGGACGTTTAGTGCAGACTCGTCTGTCGACCCTGTTCGCGCGTCCCCTCCATAAAATGGAGGATAGCGCTTGCTTGAGCGCCTTCTTCTGGGCCTTACAGAGAGGAAGTACTGACAAGCGATAAAGAATCAGGGGGAAAATGTATGTAACACACACCTCCGCCCTGCCCTTTACGGACAACCTCCGTCGATTCCAAGTCTTACCGGCAGAAACGACCTTTGCTAGTACTTCAGACCAATTTTTCTTCAGCTGGAGGTCGGGTTCAAACCACACAAGATTTATTTGCACAGAAAGTACAAATTGTGGCACAAGGCCGAAAAATGGGAGGGGTAAAGGCTGGTCATTACTTACTATCCTATACCTAGCTAATCAGATTCGCGACCCATTCATACATTACAATTATCTCATTCACCACAAGAACTCGTCCGTCGCCATTCAAACCTTCATCCACCATAATACCACATCCACACCAGGGGAACCTACAAAAAACGCGCCCCACACCGTAAAAATTTTGATGATAATAAAATACATTAAAATTCTAATAATGAAAAGATGAAAGTGGGGAGGGAGATGAACCCAATAACAAACTAAAAATTCAACAAATATTTAAACTAAACATAATTCGTGTTAGTAGGGACCGTCCAACCCTCAAAATAGAGAGGCCGCTGTATTCTGCCGATAAGGCAAAATCAAGAAGCACTCTCGCTAAGGGAGTGGGAAGGAGAAAAAATAACACGGGCGTGGGGAAATAAAAGGCTGAGCCAGTCGAGATAAAATTGGGGGGTTAAAAACAAACTGGGGAGGTTGGGAATCTCGACTGGATCATAACATAAGAGATCACCGGGAACAGGTTAGGAACACATTTACTCACATTAACTAGGTACACTTAAGCTTGTCTAACCTAACCAAGGGGAGGGTTCCACAGGAAACCACCCCGATGTAACTTTGGTTGACCTAGAAAAGAAAATCAAGGCTAGCCCCGTTCAAACGAACCAAGCTCGCCGCTTTTACCCACCTTTCGCTAAAGACTGTCGAATGCAATCGTTTTCTATCAGTTCTAATCTTCATCTTGAGCTGGTGCTCAAAGAATCGGATCAGATCCTGATAAGAAAGCTGATTGCCTCGCAAGACTTCCTCCTTGCGCGTCGTCCATATCACCATTCGGGCCGTGGCTAGCAGCATCAGAAACACCATTCGTTTCACCCCGGAATACGGGGGCGACACATTGTCACACGCGTATGCACGATCAATGGACACGAGTTCTTCGGGAGCGAGACGAGCCGTCAGCTCGCCGACATGGTCCCATAAGGGGCGGACCCGGGGGCAATGGTAGAAGGCGTGCGAAGCCGTTTCTTCTAATCCAAGGCCTCACCGTTCACAGTCTGGCAAGTCCGCCAAGCCCCATATGAAAGCCTTGTCGTTGAGAGGCAGCCGATTCCGAGCCAATCGCCAGGTAAGCGAAAACTCAGTGTTACTGAGATAATCCGCCGCTGGCGCCCAAGACCAGTAGGAGCGATACTCCTCCTCCGAACAGTCGAGCGTATCACGTAGAAGATCCTTCGCGCGACCCTCCACTAATCCCCGATAGAAGACCTTCCTAGGCCGTGAAAGGTCACTGGACCGCGGAATAGCCCTCAAGGCTGACCGACACTCGCCGAGGAAAAGCGATTCATCTCGAGACCTACAATGGCGCTCGGCCTTCGAGATGGGGGGATTGATGGTAAGGCGTCCCTAACAATCCCCTCCAGAATCGGATCTCCTCTAGTCAATGCGCGGCGTAGGAAAGCCAACCGAGAGGCACGGATGTGACTCCTCAAGTGTAGCATTCCCAGCCCCCCATGACACGGACGTTTAGTGCAGACTCGTCTGTCGACCCTGTTCGCGCGTCCCCTCCATAAAATGGAGGATAGCGCTTGCTCGAGCGCCTTCTTCTGGGCCTTACAGAGAGGAAGTACTGACAAGCGATAAAGAATCAGGGGGAAAATGTATGTAACACACACCTCCGCCCTGCCCTTTACGGACAACCTCCGTCGATTCCAAGTCTTACCGGCAGAAACGACCTTTGCTAGTACTTCAGACCAATTTTTCTTCAGCTGGAGGTCGGGTTCAAACCACACTCCAAGAATGCGGACAGGACCGTCCGTCCAACCGAAGCGGCCTGGAAGATCACGCCCCTTCCAGGCACCTAACCACAAGCCGGAAGACTTGTCGCGGTTTATCTTGGCCCCTGTCACCTTCTCGTACCGATCAAGAACATGAACAATCAAATTCTCCGGGTACCAGTTTATGTCTAGGCCGAGAAGTCGGTGATTGGTGTGACCAAAAATTTGCATGACCTGCTCTTATATAAATAAGAAGTGACACAGAGAGAAACTCTCGCACAGAGGCAATTTTTTTTCTAGCTGGGTGTAATCGATCGGGTCTCCCCACCTTAAAAAAAGACCTTGTGTCACAACTCGTCTTAGTGGGGAGACAGAGTAAATACCTAGGATACACGTGGCACGCTGTCGTTTGGTTTAAGAAGGTAAGTTGCCATTTTCTTTGTTACAGGCAAATCTTTTTTTTAACCAATCCTGTCCTAAGTATTTCGAGATTGAAGATCAAAAGACAAGACCGGAAACATAATTGCTGATAGACTAGAGAAGATCAAACGATGTGGCAGTAATATATAATTTCTAAAAAAATTTGTTGGGGAATATTTGCGCATAGGACAGTGAACGCGCATTAGTTTCTCCAAACAAGAGAGTAAGAATAAATATACTCTTAAACACCAAGAACAACATATTTTATTGCCTGAGCAAACTAAATAGAAAGAATACAAGAGGTGAATTCAGGTGCGTATGTAGAGATGTCTTTATTCTACATACGTCTGTTCCAAATTCCAATGAAAGATTTTCAGAAACTTACATTTTTGTTTTTGGTAAAATTATTATCGTATTTTCTTGAGTATAATACTTCCTTTGTTTCGGAAGCTTTAAATAGGAAATAAATTCCATCGTTGACTGTAATGCAACCCTGTAATGTAGCCATCTCTATGTAGTTTTCTTTTTTGAAAGGTTGTAGCATATTATCCGTTAAAATCTCAATGTCGTACATATATTTCACCTAAATATTTAATTTAGATTCCATCGTTGACTGTAATGCAACCCTGTAATGTAGCAATCTCAATGTAGTTTTCTTTTTTGAAAGGTTGTAGCATATTATCCGTTAAAATCTCAATGTCGTACATATATTTCACCAAAATATTTAATTTAGATTCCATCGTTGACTGTAATGCAACCCTGTATTGTAGCCATCTCTATGTAGTTTTCTTTTTTGAAAGGTTGTAGCATATTATCCGTTAAAATCTCAATGTCGTACATATATTTCATCTATCTATTTAATTTAGATTCCATCGTTGACTGTAATGCAACCCTGTAATGTAGCAATCTCAATGTAGTTTTCTTTTTTGAAAGGTTGTAGCATATTATCCGTTAAAATCTCAATGTCGTACATATATTTCACCTAAATATTTAATTTAGATTCCATCGTTGACTGTAATGCAACCCTGTAATGTAGCCATCTCTATGTAGTTTTCTTTTTTGAAAGGTTGTAGCATATTATCCGTTAAAATCTCAATGTCGTACATATATTTCACTCAAATATTTAATTTTTTCCCGGCATTAAAGAATAAAAATGAACCGGATGTTTTGCCATTGAGCGTTTCTTCTAATTTCCGCTTCAAAATTTATTTTCGGTGGAAGGTGCTAACTGGACATACCTGGGAATATATTTTAAGGTGTTAATTAATCTATCATATTTTTGTTTGATATGACTTTATTATATTTCTATATATTTAATTAACTATGAAAAAAATGTCTTTCATTAAGCATGAAGAGAGAAAAGAAAAACAAAATATAAACAAATTTTATTGTGAGCAAAACTGAGACATCAACCGTTCACTTCTGCTCATTGTCGAATAAAAAACATGGCCGACATCTCAAATACCTTTTGACAAAAATTGTTATCAACACCTGCCTACTTCGTGTTTTATTGTGCTGAATATTTGTAATATTGATGTTTCAAATAATTTTTTTTTTAATCTGAGTAAAAATTTCTGAAAACATGTACTTGTATATAATATGAACCCTCTTTTTTACCTTTATTTTTTTTCACGTATTATGCCTAAAATACTGTAGGTATGCTTGCGTGTAAGAATGTCGATGTAGGTCATTGTATGCTTCATACTATCATGTGTTTTATTCAAATGAGATGAAGTTTTTTGGGGCCAAAATGTCATCCAGAAGGGAACGAGGCCCGTCTTATCTCTAAGGTATCTTGTGGGTAAAAATACAAGAGGCATTTTGCGATTTCTTTTGTATATTGCTTTGACAACACCATCTAGCAGAAGTCCTTTGGCAGACAAGTGGGATAATCCTACAAAGTTAACAAGAATGATAAAAGAATGATTATGGTTAGCATCAGAATTTGTAGAAAAATAGAAAATCTGAATCAACAATTTTAGAATGGATTACTTAATGTTTAATATGACTCAGTTCTAAGAACGGAAATATATTTTCGCCGAAAGTTCAAATTTCTTCCTAAAATATTTAAATTCCCCTCTCCCCACTCATGAAAATAAAAAAAAATTCATACGTTCGAAATAACTGCAGTAGGTTATAAAAATTATCACATGGATTTTTTTTCAGTTCATGTCACATCAATTTACCAATTACGTCAGATAATTCGCAAAAGAAATAATTATTAAAACAAAGTTCCACTTTTCCAAACATTATTTTATTCACACTATTTACATTCATCGAACTGTTCGCATCTTTATTGCCATATTCACGACGTTTCGACCGTTGTACGTCCCGGCCTTCTTCGGATGATATTAGTTGGAATTCCGAACCGAGATCTTTATTTAATCTACGGGTGTAGATTGTTCTAATTCCAAGGTCACATGGCCCAATGGATAAGAGGGATCCTAAAAATGACATGGCCTAAAGAGTTGAGAGTTGAATACCTGGCCGGGGGAGGGGGTCAATATCACAGCAAAAAAGAAAGAAAAAAACTTGCAGAGATGAGTTGCCAAGGGGAATTAACTAAAACTGCGATATCCATAGGCATGGTACATGGAATTAGGACAATCTACCTCCGTCGACTAAAAGGTTTCGGTTCGAAATTCCAACGTATATCACTTGAAGAAGACCGGAGTGTATAACGGTCGAAACTTCGTGAATTTGGCAATACAGCTGAGGGCAACAACCCGACCAATGTAAGTAGTGTACATAGTTAAAATACTTCATCTAAAAAATACAAAGATTTTAACCAATTCCAAGAATGTTTAAAATAAAGTACAAACGTTTTGTGTCGGCTGATTAGTGTTTTTGTATTTTTGCCTTTTCGATGGATTACGGCGATATCACGTTGAGAAACCGGTTACTAAGAGTTATAAAGGACAGGAAGTTGTGGAGAGCTATGAACCCGTCATATAAAGGAGAACGTTCTTCACATATTTCGATGATCAGAATTCTGAGAGTTTTTGGACGCTGGGGTCGGGTTTTCCACTACATTTCTTTTTTTTAGACCTTGTGTCATGTAGTGCACAAGGTCTCTGCACTCAGCTCTTCAAAAAGTGTGGTTGATTCTGCACAAAGCCTTCACCACTATAATTATATTATATGTGCTGGTTTTTGGCTGTCGGTTCCTAGGAACGGACCTGCTTGACCTTTATACGACGGGAGAGTCCACAATATATGTATGTTTCTATAATGATCTGCTGTCCCAATAAACACACCCACACGTGTGTGTGTGTGTGTTTATTGGGGTAGCTGATCATTATTCAAATATATTGTATGATATAACAGACAAGGAATGTCCATTATGTTTGATCATGAGCCGTTCTAAACTTCGTATAGTTGCTATAATTTCGGATGAAAATAACGATAAATTGTCCAACATTTGCTTATTTCTTTTTATTAAGCTGTTCCTCGTATATATATATATATATATATATAATTGCCTGACGAGTGCATCTAGCATGAAACACTGTCGCCTCTAAGTGTTGACTTCTATGTTCACTTTTATATTTACACACGCTCTATCTCTGATATTGAGCACTTTATCCCATAAATATAGCACACTTTAAGACTATATTTCTTTATATATATATATATATATATATATATATATATATATATTATCCCCCCGCTTAACTTAAAAAAAAAGAGGTAAAGATTTATTTTAAAATTTCCCTAATAAATCATTTTTATCACAAGTTATCTACCATCGCCTGGGGAAGTACCATCTTAGTACTGAAACATGAAAGTTTTTGTGTAGCGATGTAAAATGTTTTTATTGCAGTTTATAAAATAGTATATCCATCAGAATTGTTTACGTGTACACACAATTTACTTTTCTGTCATTTGGAGCATTCCCGCCTTTTTCTGAAATATCGAGCTTGCTGACGGCCATATTGATCCTGCAAATATTGTTCAAAATAGCAAAACGTAATTATTTTTTAATTATTTTTTTGCCTTCCATTTAAATGACTGATCTAGGAGATTGTCTCATTTCTCTTTCTCAAGCCAACGGGGGAAAGATTATAGAAGATTAGTTCACCGATGTCCTCAAACATGACTGTATGTGATTCCCCAGCGAGCATTGTGGTTGTGGCTTTACCATTTTTGTAGGGATTATTAGCGATAAACTGAATTGAACGAATCCAAAAGGCTGAATACAGTTATGTGCTTAGAGACGCCATTTTTTTCAGACGTACGTGTGTACAAAGTTCATATGAAACCTTGTGAGAGACTTAGCTTTTGAGAAAAGTTCTTTGTCGGTTTTATAGAATAATTAAATATTCCTAGATGTAGAGTAGTAAGCATAGGGCATTTGGTGTGTGCCTTCTGTGTTGTTTTCAGTCTGACAATAAATTCGCTGGGGACCAAAAAGTTCCTCCCTCCAAGAAAGAAAACGAAACATGTCCTATCTATAAGACATTCTATGATTAAAAAAAAAAGAAAAAAAAAGAAGAGATAATGAGTCTTTGCGCCATTTTCTTGATTTGGGTGACACCATTTAGCGGATGATAGACGTTCTATGGCAGACAAGTGGGGTAATTCCACATTGTTCAAACCAACAAACGTAAAGCAACAATAACAGTCCAACTGGGAACATTGACATGATGTAACGGTTAGCAAACTTGTCTTGCCAGGACAATCCCGACTGAGTAGTGAGTTAGATCCTCACTGGGTGCCCAATACTTTCGGCCTTAGATGCCTAAGTTACGCTTAGAAAATCATCAGCATCAGTTTAATTTACTCTTTGTAATGAATGAATGGGTCGCGAATCTGATTATCTAAGTTTAGAAGAGTGAAGACCCCACACCTTCAGCCTTGTGGCAAACATTAATCTATTAAAGAAATAGTAATTTAATTTACTCGTGTCATCAAACATGACTGCATTTGCTGATTATTATTGTTGTATTTCAGTCTTTCACAAAGTCGGTTAGTCCCCCCCCCTGGATTTGTAGACCTTTTTTGCTTTAGGGTCGTCAATGCATGGGAGATACATCGAGTCTCCATTGAAAGACAAACACATGAGTATCTTGGGATAGTAAAGTTTGAACCGTTTGAATCTTGTATGGAAACATTTTAAATCCAGTTTCAGAATCTTTTAAGCGATGTCCTGGCGACGCCTAGTCGAGCAAATTGACGACTCGTAGAAGCTGATGGACCCTCAAGAACATTCTGACGTACAGCTTCCACCGCTGCGTCAGTGTGCACAGTGCACTTAGGACTTCTTCCCGGAAGATCCCTGACTGATCCAGTTCTTTCAAACTAGACGATTAGGTTCCAAATCATGTTAGGAGATAGTTAAAATGTTGCCGGTATTTTCTCTGAATTTGAAGAATTGATCTTTCACTGGAATAGAAAAACTCAATGAGTTTTACTCGTTGCTGGACATCATACGTAGCCATTTTAATCTCCAAGGTATGCTTAAGATAGACATATAAACACCGACACGAGAGGGAAGACAATTTGATATATTCCTGCGATCATGTCGGCTCCACGTCCAGAGACGGCTCCAAAGCCACACACTCTCGGACAGATGGTGAGTGACGAACGAGAGATTCTATCTCGTCTTTTCAATGGGAATATATGACGATAATGCTAAAGAAATAAAAGAATCGGCTAGCCTTTTTTTTCCTTGTGCAAATTTAAGAAGCCAAGAGATGGCAGAAAAAAGAAAATATAGATTTTAAGAAAGACTGCAAAAAAAAGAAAAGAAAAATGTAAATCAAGATTGAAAGTGATGTTTTCAAACCTTTCAGTTTTTCTGTGACCACCCTATAGATATTGCAGACACAAATATATTTGCAGCAAATTGTCCTGGCATCGTTAAACTTAGTAAGTTTTTTTTTTCTTTTATATTTCAACGTGATGTTTTCGTGAGATGCTGTAAATGTTAAGTAAATTAAGATGTGAAAAGCAAAGTTTTGGTAACTTTTTCTCGGTCGGGGGGGATTATCTCCCGTCTATTTTATATCTTCTAGTCTTCATCCTGACATCCCCATTTTCGTCCAAGAAGTTTACCTAAGATAGACACCCGCAGCCAAGCAATTAATTTGTAGGTTTATATATTAGTTGGCAAAATGAACGTTTCTTGAGTTGTGTTCACACGCAAAAGAAACGTAGGATATACATTTCTAGATGTTCCCATACGGACATAGATATTGACTTTAATTAATGTAAGCTTTTAAATGTTATCAAAATATTGCTGCTGTCATAAACCTTACTGACCCCATCTTTTCCCCAACTTTCGCTCTTGATTGTTACCCGTGAGACGTTTTAGAATTTCCTCTTTTGATGCATCATACTGCTAACGTGTTTTCCTTCGCCCACTTGGCTATCATTCATCTCTGCTCAAACAGTGCTGTCTTATCAAATCGTTATATTTTTTAAAGTACTTCACCTCGCACCAAGCAAGGCGATAAAGCCACTAAGATGCAATTAATGAGTTAATGGTTAATGAGTGTGAAAAATAGAGAATTAAGAAGGCAGAAGGTAATGACTGACATTGCATTTAACTTTTTGAAAATCAAAACTGAGTGGAAAGCAAGAATCCAGAAGCAAATGCGAAGCGCGAGAGAAGAAACTGTTAACATAGAACTTACGGTTGTATGTAGCAATTTTAATTGTAAAATAATGAGACCTTACCGCCAATCTAGTACTGTGCTTAAATTCATAAAAAGTAGATACCATAGAAGAAAGTTTATCAGAACAATTTCCATGAAAATATTCATAGAAAAGTCACAAGGAAGCTACGTTACGGAGGTGGGTGACTTGAACCGAGTTGCCAGATCAGCACTGATGAAATCACAGATTCTTACTTAGAGTTTATCACAAATCTCTAAATATATAGCAGAAGCACCAAACCAGATGTGATATTAATATTCCATTCATGAACGAATAAACGACTTATAAATGTGTAAGATAGACTTTTTTTCTCTCGCCATAATCTGACGACACGTCGAATCATTTAAGCTAGCAGCAGTTGATTCAATATAATCTTTCCACTTTTGTCAGCGAAAAGCATTAGTACAAGAAGGTGCAATGAGTTACTTTCCTGGAGGTTATTAGCATCAGCCATGCTGATGGAAGGTTCTCTCAGACGATTAAACTTTTGAGCCCTGACCACCGCTTTACCGGAGCTAGAGAAAAATGAGTTAATGTCCAGCCACCGGTTGAACGGTGGGTAAACACTTGTAACTATTTTTTATATCTACCGTGAAACATTACATACCAATTATTTGCGAATTTTGACTCGGGAGCTCAGGCAGAAGGGTTAAAGTTGTTCAGGAACGCAGGGCTCAAAGGGTTAAAGAGAACAGTTTAATTTTGTCGATGTTAAATTTAACAAGTCGTTTCTTGTCTCATTTAAAAGTTTGTCGGTCATTTTTTTTAAATTTTAATTTTTTTTAGATCAGCTGTCATCCATTATCTTAAATTTACACATGAAAAAAAAAAGCGAACCGATTTTCTTTCTTTCTTTAGCATTATCGTCATATATTCCCATTGCAAAGACGAGATGGAATCTCTCGTTCGTCAGTCACCATCTCTCCGAGAGTGTGTGACTTTGGAGCCATCTCCGATAGGATCGCAGAGATTTTGTCTTCCCTCTCGTGGTGGGGTTTATATGTCTGTCTTTTAAAATAAATTTTTAATTTTACACTTGTATTTCTTTCATTTTGTTGTTGTTTGTTTTTTTTTTTAAAAATATCTCGTCAACCGATGCGGCCGATGCAAGGGTCTCATGCCCCCCCCCCCGCCCCGAATCTATTATACGGTGCCCGTCACCTCAACTACATATCAATTTTCATAACGTAGCATTCATATAAAATACAAAATTTCATTGTAACCTAATTATGTACAATCATTGATCAAATGTAATATAAGTGAACAATTCAACTAGAAAAATTGAAAATAAATACAATGTATCGCAATACAAATTAGAGACCCGTCATAATGGATCATTTTAACTTGCGGCAATTTTGACATCTGGTTGAAGATGAATACTTTTAACTCATTCAACATTATGGATAAAAATAGTGGATTTGATAGCTTTTTTTTCTTTTTTCTTTTCTGTTTTTCCTTTTTTCTTTTCTGTTTTTCCTTTTTTCTTTTCTGTTTTTCCTTTTTTCTTTTCTGTTTTTCCTTTTTTCTTTTCTGTTTTTCTGTTTTTTTCTGTTTTTCGGTTTTTTCTGTTTTTTCTGTTTTTTTTTTCTTTTTTTTCCGTTTTTTTTTTTTCTTTTTTTTCCGTTTTTTTTTTTTTTTTTTTTCCGTTTTTTTTTTTTTTTTTTTTCCGTTTTTTTTTTTTTCTTTTTTTTCCGTTTTTTCTTTTTTTTCCGTTTTTTCTTTTTTTTCCGTTTTTTCTTTTTTTTTCTGGTTTTTCTTTTTTTTCTGGTTTTTCTTTTTCTTTTTTTTTCTGGTTTTTCTTTTTCTTTTTTTTTCTGGTTTTTCTTTTTCTTTTTTTTTCTGGTTTTTCTTTTTCTTTTTTTTTCTGGTTTTTCTTTTTCTTTTTTTTTCTGGTTTTTCTTTTTCTTTTTTTTTCTGGTTTTTCTTTTTCTTTTTTTTTCTGGTTTTTCTTTTTTTTCTGGTTTTTCTTTTTTTTCTGGTTTTTCTTTTTTTTCTGGTTTTTCTTTTTTTTCTGGTTTTTCTTTTTTTTTCTGGTTTTTCTTTTTTTTTCTGGTTTTTCTTTTTTTTTCTGGTTTTTCTTTTTTTTTCTGGTTTTTCTTTTTCTTTTTTTTTCTGGTTTTTCTTTTTCTTTTTTTTTCTGGTTTTTCTTTTTCTTTTTTTTTCTGGTTTTTCTTTTTCTTTTTTTTTCTGGTTTTTCTTTTTCTTTTTTTTTCTGGTTTTTCTTTTTCTTTTTTTTTCTGGTTTTTCTTTTTCTTTTTTTTTCTGGTTTTTCTTTTTCTTTTTTTTTCTGGTTTTTCTTTTTCTTTTTTTTTCTGGTTTTTCTTTTTCTTTTTTTTTCTGGTTTTTCTTTTTCTTTTTTTTTCTGGTTTTTCTTTTTCTTTTTTTTTCTGGTTTTTCTTTTTCTTTTTTTTTCTGGTTTTTCTTTTTCTTTTTTTTTCTGGTTTTTCTTTTTCTTTTTTTTTCTGGTTTTTCTTTTTCTTTTTTTTTCTGGTTTTTCTTCTTTTTTTTTCTGGTTTTTCTTTTTCTTTTTTTTTCTGGTTTTTCTTTTTTTTTCTGGTTTTTCTTTTTCTTTTTTTTTCTGGTTTTTCTTTTTCTTTTTTTTTCTGGTTTTTCTTTTTCTCTTTTTTTCTGGTTTTTCTTTTTCTCTTTTTTTCTGGTTTTTCTTTTTCTCTTTTTTTCTGGTTTTTCTTTTTCTCTTTTTTTCTGGTTTTTCTTTTTCTCTTTTTTTCTGGTTTTTCTTTTTCTCTTTTTTTCTGGTTTTTCTTTTTCTCTTTTTTTCTGGTTTTTCTTTTTCTCTTTTTTTCTGGTTTTTCTTTTTCTCTTTTTTTCTGGTTTTTCTTTTTCTCTTTTTTTCTGGTTTTTCTTTTTCTCTTTTTTTCTGGTTTTTCTTTTTCTCTTTTTTTCTGGTTTTTCTTCTCTTTTTCTGGTTTTTCTCTTTTTCTTCACTTTTTGTTCTTCTCTTTTCTTTTCTTTCTTTTCTTTTCTTTCTTTTCTTTTCTTTTCTTTCTTCTCTTTTCTTTTCTTTCTTCTCTTTTCTTTTCTTTCTTCTCTTTTCTTTTCTTTCTTCTCTTTTCTTTTCTTTCTTCTCTTTTCTTTTCTTTCTTCTCTTTTCTTTTCTTTCTTCTCTTTTCTTTTTTCTCTTTTCTTTTCTTTCTTCTCTTTTCTTTTCTTTCTTCTCTTTTCTTTTCTTTCTTCTCTTTTCTTTTCTTTCTTCTCTTTTCTTTTCTTTCTTCTCTTTTCTTTTCTTTCTTCTCTTTTCTTTTCTTTCTTCTCTTTTCTTTCTTCTCTTTTCTTTTCTTTTTTCTCTTTTCTTTTCTTTTTTCTCTTTTTCTCTTTTTTCTTTCTTTCTTTCTTTCTCTTTTCTCTTTTTTCTTTCTCTTCTTTTCTTTTTTCTCTTTTCTTTTCTTTTTTTCTCTTTTCTTTTTTTCTCTTTTCTCTTTTTTCTCTTTTCTTTTCTTTTTTCTCTTTTCTTTTTTCTCTTTTCTTTTTTCTCTTTTTCTTTTTTCTCTTTTCTTTTCTTTTTTCTCTTTTCTTTCTCTTTTCTTTTCTTTTTTTCTTTCTCTTTTCTTTTCTTTTTTTCTTTCTCTTTTCTTTTCTTTTTTTCTTTCTCTTTTCTTTTCTTTTTTTCTTTCTCTTGTCTTTTCTTTTTTTCTTTCTCTTGTCTTTTCTTTCTCTTTTTCTTTCTCTTTTTTTCTCTTTTTCTTTCTCTTTTTTTCTCTTTTTCTTTCTCTTTTTTTCTCTTTGTCTTTCTCTTTTTTTCTCTTTGTCTTTCTCTTTTTTTCTCTTTGTCTTTCTCTTTTTTTCTCTTTGTCTTTCTCTTTTTTTCTCTTTGTCTTTCTCTTTTTTTCTCTTTGTCTTTCTCTTTTTTTCTCTTTGTCTTTCTCTTTTTTTCTCTTTGTCTTTCTCTTTTTTTCTCTTTGTCTTTCTCTTTTTTTCTCTTTGTCTTTCTCTTTTTTTCTCTTTGTCTTTCTCTTTTTTTCTCTTTTTCTTTCTCTTTTTTTCTCTTTTTCTTTCTCTTTTTTTCTCTTTTTCTTTCTCTTTTTTTCTCTTTTTCTTTCTCTTTTTTTCTCTTTTTCTTTCTCTTTTTTTCTCTTTTTCTTTCTCTTTTTTTCTCTTTTTCTTTCTCTTTTTTTCTCTTTTTCTTTCTCTTTTTTTCTCTTTTTCTTTCTCTTTTTTTCTCTTTTTCTTTCTCTTTTTTTCTCTTTTTCTTTCTCTTTTTTTCTCTTTTTCTTTCTCTTTTTTTCTCTTTATCTCTTCTGTTTAGACTTAGCATGAGCAAAGAAACAAATTCACGGATTTGGACCCTGAATGATGTCAAAATCCGAAAATTTTTCATTCTTTAATAGTCAGTTGTACTTAGCTTAATTTGTAACATATATAAAGGTAGGTACTGAAAAGCAAATGTTAAGTTAGTCACACTCAGGGTCCCTCAATCAGACTTCCTCAACCCGGCCGGGGGTAGTACGCACCGGCCCTACCGCCAATCTACAGTCGTTAGCGAATAGCTCGGATTAGTGTCTTATTCTTTATTCTGCTGCTTACTGACGATCGTAAAATGACGAAATAAAAAGCAACAAAATTTAGATGAATGACCCACAATTCTAAAATTCCAAATTTTTTCGCAAAAATATTGAATATTTAATTTAATAAGAATTTTTCGCAGCATTGATTACATTTTATAATAGAGGGCGCTCTAATTTGTGACAGTTATCTTGAAAATATTATGTAACATTTTATCGTTGTACATTAGTAATGAGAACACGAGACTGAATATGTGGTTCCTACATTCTCCTGTGGATGTAAAAGACTGTCTTCTCTGTGGACTTAGGCTATGGATCTGTCTGCCATGCATGTCCAACCCACGCAGCTGGGTCTGTCACATGTCAGGATCAGCCATTTACATCGAGTGGCGCATTGATCTTTCCGCTGACATTGCTCAGGCCAAACCGCTGATGCACCTGGCTTCTCTGGAAAGTCTGGTCTGGTATCATCTAAGTCACATACTTCACTTCCCTTCTTGAATTAGTGTTTTAATATCCCAAAAGCAGAGAGTAATGACAAGACTAACAGATTCACCAGAAAGCCCTTTTAAATGACTTAGAACTAGTCAGTAATGTCTAATTGAAGAAATAAATATACTTGTCTGACAATCTCTGAAGCGACTGTATAGTGATTTTTCTAAGCATTGCTTAGGCCGAAGGTATGGGACACCTAGTGAGGATTGAACTTACAATTCAGTCGTAATTGATCTAGCGAGACAACCATTTACTTGCTAACCATTTACACCTCGTCGAAGTTCGTCCTGGGTAAGACGATAAACTAAATTTGACAGCAAGGCCTCTGATCAGGAGGTTTTGAAGAGCGTGGATCCGCCTCTTAATTGCTGATGTTCCCAGTCCATCTTGACCCAGGGTCCCAGCTATGGGCCAATGGTTGACCCCCACCCCCCAAAGGGGTAAAAACACTATGAAAGTATAAAAAATACATTTTAATGCCAGCAATACATTTTAGAAAAACAAAAATTATTACCAGCAATACATTTTTTGGGGAAAAAAAAATTATAAAATCTTGTCTGCATTAAATAACCCATTGAGGTTGATATGCCGTAAAACAAAAACCAAACCCGTCGAAGTGCCCTAACGCAATTTGACTAATAATAGTTTTTTTTTTCTTTGTGAATATGTAAAATTTAGTTTGTGTGAGTATCACAAACTTTTGCAATGATCAAATAATTTAGCAACAGTTTGGTAACACAGGAAAACATTCACTAAATTTATAAAAGAATAAAAAAAAGATTAAAGATGTACACAGGCCTTTTTGTAAAGAATTTGGGGATCAAATTAAAAAAATGTATAGAGGATCTTGAATATTTACTTTTCAAGGTACTCAGCGTCCCTAAGATGGAAGATGAACCCAACGAAATATCCCCCCCCCATTTGGCTTCGTACGAAATAAATAAATAATAATAAAAATAATAATACACTGTCAATCATATAGTATTTCTAAAAAAAAAAAAGAATATATACTAACTGCAAGACATAATTATCTCCCTTGAAAAATAGTAACGCAAAAGTTATTCCCCATGTATTTCGTAATATTTTCCATAACGAAAAGTAACCGAAAAAGTTTTTTATTTTTAAATTTGTACACGATACCAGATATCGATTGTAACTTGTCATTTAATATTCATTTATTTTTTTAAAATAATATAATTATTTAAAATAATATAATTATTTAAAAATGACGATAAAATAAAGGTCTAAAGATCTTTTAATAGTGGAAAGACGGTAAATATACATTTTTTTTAAATTGAAATATATCTTGGTTGGTACTTCCCCCACCCCCTCAAAAAAAGTGATACCCAAGATTTAACATGCATTTTTAAAAATGAAAAATATTTCTTGAAGCTTTTATTTTAGTTTTAATTTCAAGATTAAATGTCATATTACCAATAAGCAATATACTTTAACCGAATTTAAATTGATTGAAATGATTTTTAAAATCGCTAAAATTTGTCACATTGACAAATCTGTCAGCACAACAATTCTCTTTATAAAAAGAAAAAAAAATTTCGAAAATAAAATATAATTTGAGGAAGATTAACCTGAATTAAATGAAATTATTATTACTTTTAGTAATAGCATTTTAAAAAAACTGAGCTGGGTATTTTTATGAGTTGAGACATTTAACGATAACTTAATGTTTGGCATTTTTAAGTAACGGGTCATTAACTGTATAAGCTATTTGACGAATAAATATATATACATATATATATATATATATATGTGTGTGTGTGTGTGTGTGTATTTAGGCAGCAATCCTTCTTTCATGCACATTTCATTAAAAACGACTGCCAAGAATTAGAAATAGTTAACTTTGAACATGGACATAATATCTTGACCGTGTTTTGAAACAAAAAAAAAATAAATCATTTTATAAAACATACATATAACAAACTATTTCGAATTCTAACAGTTGAAATATAATCCTTGAAAATGGCTAAATGTATAACCGAAAGCGCTCGGTTAAAAAGAACATTCGGACAGTTTTCATATAATTTATCATCCGAAAAGGAAAACATTATTAGATCATATGAGAAATTGTATAAAAAACTAAATAAAAGCACCTTGTCAGTCGTTTTTAATGAAACGAGCATATATATATATATATATATATATATATATATATATATATATATATATATATATATATATATATATATATATACACAGTAATCATAAAAATTTTCTCCTCTAATATTTATTGAATTTTAGGTACTTTGACTTTATAGTCTTACTATGTGGGTTAATGAATATCAGCTCAGAGTGAGAATTCTGAGAGCCGAGTTCGAATTCCAGTTGGGTTCGTTAGATCTACTTGCGCACAAATACCCTTGACAAAGGTATGCATCCATCTCTTCTCCTCCAGCTATGGGTTGAATGGCAGGATAAACTGGGTTCTTTAGCCTTGGTTGGCAACCAGTCTACCGCAGAAAGAAATGGCAATCTACTGCGGGAAAAACTGTCTCGTCAGTCATGTATCGAAAGTACGTGATCGCCCAAACGTGTATCATGTATGGTACTTAACTGACTGACTCTTACTTAGACACGCTCTTTGAGGAAATCTTAGAAAATTATCAATAAGTTTTAAATTTACTACAGTTATCGCTCTTATTTTCTGATAATGTCACGGACAAAAATCTGCACACACATTTATATACATAAATTCGAAATTCTTTTTACTAGACTTGTAAGCTTTTCCATGTCTGATTAGTAAATCTAGTTTGTGGAATCTTCCACGACACCCAGTTAACCCCTGCTAGGAAATGCACTCTTCCTGTTACGATTTTACCAACATCATACTTACAAAGTAATCAACAAGCATTTATTGGTTAATCACCTTCAATCTAGCTTGCTGATTGGTCAGTTTCGACCAATCAGATCGCTCCCACGCGACAAATACATTTAGGCGCCAATTTTAGCAAATCAAAGAGACGTAACTCCGTCTAGCCTTTCAGTTCAAATACATGTATATTCAGTTCAATAATAAATCCAATTGTTATGTTTTGAATCATTATTTTTGTCTTTTATTAATTGTTGTGGATGGAAGATTATTGAACACGCACAATTTTAAGCCTTCTGATCATTCAAACCTTCTGATATCTCTTAACATCTTCACTCAATCCCAACAAGTTTTTACTTTATTACAATAACCGTTACAAATTAATAAAGAATTTTAAAAGATTCAAAACTTTATAAATTATTATATTTAAAATTCTACTAAAAATTAATTATTTATTGAATTTATTTTTTTTAAGACAATACAAATTAATAATGTCTTTCATAATACAAATTAAATGCCTTCCTTATTAAATAATGTCTTGTTTATTTTACAATTCAGAGCAGATTTTCTGTAAGTTGGGGGTCCGGTTTGACAAAAGAAATTTGATGTTTTAAATTCTTCAGTGACTTGTCCTTATAAGTAATATATAATTTATGCTCTACAAAAATGAATTTTTCCAAATTTCATAAAATTAAATAAGTGACTTGTGTAACTGGTTAAAATTTTTTTACAAAGTTTTCTAAAAACAAAAATTCCCAGATTTCATTCATTTGTGAACAAGTCCTGAAAGTTTCATTAAAATCCGACAATTACTTTTTTTTTTGTTTTTTTGCAAGAATTTCCAAGTCAACGTGTTTTTCACTTCAAAAAGAGGCTCAAATTTCCCATACTAAGTTATGGTTATTTCCCGCTAACGCAAGACATTTAAACAAAGGGCTAATTTATTTATTTATTTATTTGCTTTTTAAAATGACGTCCTCCAAATGGTGGTCTCTATTCGCCACACACTTTTTTAGACGATTTCTAAAGTTTTCCATCACCCGGAATTTCAAGGTTTCATTATCGATTTTCTCTAATTCCGTCCTAACATGAAATGGAACATGAAAAGCTTTGTGTTGTAATAACAGATTCACAAGTCTTAAA